>OX940808.1:1127408-1727408 GCA_954870605.1 Acer campestre | reverse complement strand
GTCGGGAATACTCCCTCGTAAATTATTTTCATTCAGGAACAGTAATTGTAACTTTTTAAGGTTACCAATGTCTTTAGGAATAGTGCCACTTATTTGGTTTGTCCACATAGCAAGGGCTTCAAGATTGACTAGATTTCCTATCCCAGGAGGTATGTTGAGGGAACTTTTTGGAGTCCATAATCGGAATATGTGATTGTTCTCCGACCAGTGATACAACTAGCTCACAAAAACATTCTACTTATTGCATTATTCATTTTACAGTTGTGTTCATTGAACATTAACCCAAAATCTTGAATTATATCAAATCCTCCTAAAAGACAATTCAGAATAATGAAAAAATTTACATATTGGTTCAATAGCCGATGACTAAACACTAATTGCAAGGACAACAGAATCACAATACAAGTAACATGCACACGTTATCAAATTTGCGAAAGTATTTTCAAGACATTATCCTGTGCATCTTAATTCTTAATTAGAAGAGAAATGAATGCAAATGTAAATGTATTTTCTCAAACTTATTTAATAATAATAAAAACGATACTACTTACTTACATTGCAGAAAAATTGAGTTGATGAGAGGCAGCTTATTTTTGGGCTGGTTTTAGTCAAGTCCACAATAAATTTACCTTGGAAGTATTAGATCTGTTGGTGAAGCGGAAGATTGACAGTGTGCTGCAGAAGAACAGAAAAAATCTAATAGTGCCATCGTCCAAGCCTAAGCCGAAAAAATCTATTAAAAAACAGAAAGATGTTTTGAAGGAAAATGATGCAACTCAAGATTGTTCCAAGGTAGGCAATCGATTCTAATTATGTGTTTTCAATTGAGTTGATTTGGGCTGGTTTTAATCAAGACCAAAACTCACAGGTAAAGCCCGTAAACTTTACTTTTACTGGCCCATTAGTCCACTTCATAATACAACAAAAGAAAAAGGACTCTAAGTGGGCCCATTAGCCAACTTGACTGGATTGAGTCGGTTAGGAATTAGGATTAGCCACGTTGGCTAATTCAAGTGACGTGTCACTCACACTTTATAAAGCCAAAGTGATTGGTCTACGTGGCGGCGGATTAGTTTACCAAACCAGCTGAATAGGTTGACGTGCTCACTCAGTCAACTATTCACTGCAAAAAAAAAAAAAAAAAAAAATCATCTAAAATGGAAGCCAAAAAGGTTTTCCGTGTCATTTCTTTGGGTTAGATTTTCCGTAAGCTGAAGGTATACTGAATTTCTCTCTCTCGTTTTTTTTTTCCTTGTCTTTCTAGTAAAGAATTTTCTCGTTTTTGCTTGTGGTTGGTTACAGGATACCAATTTGAGCGATTTTGGACTCGATTTGCGTGGAATCAAATGGAGAATTCAGCGAATCCGGTCAATCCAGAGCGAAACGGAGAGACGGCTAACAGTTGCTCGTCGCCGTCCGGTGGTGTGTCCTGGTCTAAGTCAGTTCACAAATTCACGGGTGGTGGTAAAGGTAAGATTTTTTTTTTCTTTTTATATTGAAATGTTGATTTTATTCTGGGTTAGTATAAAGAATCAATCTTTATTTGTTTATTTGTTTGCTTTTGTTAAAATGTTATGTTTGTGTAATTGAATTGGACTGAGAGATACTAAGTTGAAGTTTTGATCCCCAATAAAACGTATTGAAGAAAAAAAGTTTAAAATTTCAGGATTTTTAAGTGAATTGTTATAAAGAATACTGTTATGTTGAACACTTGCTTATTTTTGGGATCGTGGGCTATAGGCGAGTTTGGGTTCTAAAAATATGGAGAATACAAACTGGAATACCGAATTGTATTGTAATTTTTGAACTGCTTTGTATATCTATTATAACGTAGTCCCTGGAACCCATTCACCGAAATTACAATAATTGTCTTTAAATTCTGCATTATATCTGCATTATATCTATTATTTATCTTGATGCCTTGATCATCCTTTGTCTGTGTTGTATGCAATATGCAATGGATCATAACTGTAAAACTGTTTGGCCTTTTGTTCTTTGTATGGATTCTTTACATTTTCTCAATCCTTGTTGCCACTGAATTTCACTTGGTTGTTTCACAAGGATTTCATCAAGAAGTCCTTTCTAGATTTTATCACAAAAACTACTGGTTTTAATTGAACATCCTGGCGGTTTTGCATGGCTGCTTTTTTGTGCTCCAGCACAAGTGAATTGACCAACACATTTTCAATGATTTTTTGGTTAATAAAGGAGTCATTTTGTCATTTGAATAATCCAGCTTGCTACATGCAAAGCCCTTCACTGTGATGTTATTGTTCACATATTTGTCATTATTTTGGTGACAGCCTGACAGGAACTCTCTTATCTGTCACAGTTCCTGCCTTGTACAGCAGATATGAAGAAAGTGTGGATAGATATTATGAGATGATCCACTAAAGATTATCCAAGCATTATAAAATAGTGGATGAAAATGTTATTAGCAGACTTCCACGGAGTTTATCCAAGGACAAAGATATATAACTGCGACATTTCTCAAACAAGTGACAGACTTCTGGAATTTCAGAAAAGCCGAAATGAAGTGATTGAAATAGAAGAGAACATTTAGATGTTTCAGTTTCTTTAATGAAGACATTAATGTGTAATGTTCCATTTTTGCAGTGTCAGAGACTCAGAGCTATTTAACATCTCCAAAGATTATCTCCATCAATACTGGCGAGGGTAAACTCCTAACCATTACCCTCTCATTAAAATAGGAACAAAAAATTAGCAGGCATCTATAAACATGCAATCTTTGGAAGTTTGAATTGATTTGACTATCATCAGTTTATTGATTCATGAAAACATGATGCTCATTTTAGTTATGTACATGTTTTTGATACTGAAAGATGATGAATGTAATGTGTTGTCTGTAATTTGATGTTGCGTTGACCAACACAAAAGCTGATTCCAAACTCTTGTTCATCTTTGCCCATCTCTAGTCTTATACTTGATGTTGATCTCGTACTTGTTCAAGTGAATTATGATGAGTTTCAACTTTCAAGACTTTAATTTCTTTAGGTTGGTATATATGATAGAATGGATTTGTTTTGCTCCTGCTGGGGTTTATGTAACTATAATTGATTGGAAATTGCCGGTGCCATTTCTTCTTTGATTGTTGTGGCAAGAATTTCCAAGAGTACACAAGATAGTTATTGTATTGATACAACAACTCATATCCGAGAATGTTGTGGACTTATGAGCCTAATGACACAATTTGCAGTTGTTGAATATTTCTATTAAAGCTGATAATAAATTCATTATTCAGTCAATCATAATGCGAGTTCCATACCTAGAGAATTGTTAAAAAGTCACCCCTTTTTTAAAACTCTGTTATGGGTATTGCTTACTTTGGCGATGAACTGATGCCATGATTTTTATAGATTGACATGTTATGAATTTGAAGGTTCGAAATTGACGATGGCATCAGATTGATTAAACGAATACCAACAAATTTTATAGGAGGATTTATTTTTGCACAACCAAATATTACTTGGATTGAAAACAAAAGAGAAAGAGCCACAGATAAGTAGATTTCAAAATTGGCGACAAGGCATCAGCAAAACATTGCATCAAAGAAATAGATTGATCATTTCGGTTTGAAACCGAAACCACCAAAATTGAGTTCTATTTGTAATATTTGTTAGTAATTATGGATTTTTTTTCATTTTTCTCAGAATAATAAATACATCTTGCAATGCAGCAGAAACAAAGATAAAGAAAAAACGACCACTTCCAATTCAATTGCTAAACAAAACATTTATACATTTATTGATTTACAGAATATTGACAAACAAAAACACAACATTCTCTTTATGGCTTTGTGATCACTAACATCTCTCATATATCAAATCCTCCTACCCAAAAAGCTCTCCTTGATAGCACATAATTTTGTCAAAACATCACTCATCTCCATTCTCTCAGCCGAAGATTCCATTGAACACACAACTCCAATTCTCAGTACACCAACCAAGCATTCCTCAATTCTATCTCTTCCCTCTCCACGTCGTCGTCTCGCATAAGTTTCAACATTGTTGTTGCCAGTTCTTGCTTCTAGCAACAATGAAGGTTCAACAATCTCCATCACTCTTTCTGGCAAAGCCATCTTTGCAAATTCATGGAGAGTTAGCCCATCATTGAACAAGCTATCAGTAGGACGCTTTCCGGTGACCATCTCCAGCAAGAAAATTCCAAAACTGTACATGTCTCCTAGAATGGACACTTCGTTGCCCATACCATACTCTATAAAAGCATGTGGAATCATTATGTTAATTATAATAAATGAATTTAAAGGAAGAGATAATGTCATAAAGATCCAAATATAACTCATAAAATAGTTACCTGGCGCAACATAGCCAACGGTCCCTCTTACGCCGATTGAGCTTGACTGAGTTTCAGGAGCAGTAATAAGAGGACGGTGATCAGATGGAAACTTTGATAGACCAAAGTCACCAACATGGGCAACCATGTCATGATCAAGCAGGACATTGCATGGCTTGAGGTCGCCATGAACAATTGGTGGTTCACAATGGTGATGAAGATAATCTACTGCAGAAGCCACATCGATTGCTATATTTAGTCTCTGAATGAGACTTAAAGAACTTGCGTCAAGTTGATCCTTATTCTTGTGCAGCCACTCCTCCAAACTTCCATTTTCCATGTATTTGTAAACCAGAGCTTTAAAGTTAGCACCTTTAGAATCTATGCTTGAGCAAATGGTTACTATTCCGACGAGATTTCGATGTCGAATATTCCTCAGTGCTTCACATTCAGAAATGAAACTCTTTGAACCCCCCTTTTGTTGAAGATTGATCACTTTCACTGCAACTGACATTCTATTTTCACCCAAAATTCCTTTGTACACCAAACCGTGGCTTCCTTGTCCGATCATGTTCGATGATGAAAATTTATCAGTTGCCCTGCTCAGCTCTGCATAAGAAACCATTGGAAATTTTTCTTCCAAGTGCAACAAACTTGAAGTGTGATGTGCAGATCTCCTTTTTCGAGTAAAAATGATGATGAAGAATGCTAATGACAAGATCACGCATGAAACAATCACAGGAATAACCACTTTGAGCTGAGTGATTTCTGATTTCTTTATTCTCTTGGAGGGGCATGATGACAAATGTATTTCTGCTAAACCTCCACAAAGCCTCTTATTCCCTGTAAGTGAGATTTCTGTTTTATTGCTGAAAACGCCTTTTGTTGGTACTTCTCCCTCAAAATCATTGTGAGACAAATTTAAATATACCAAGAATGATAAAGTCTCAAGATATTCTGGAATTTGGCCGGACAAATTGTTGGAAGAGAGATCCAGCTCTTGAATGCTTTTCAAAGAACTCAGGGAGGGAGGAATGCTTCCTTTGAAAGAATTGTCACTCATATCAAGAATTTCCAAGCTTGTACAACTGCCTAGGCTACTAGGAATCTCACCAGAAAATCTGTTTCTAGAAATATCAATTCCAATGAGAGTCTTCAAGTAGCCCAGTTGTGAAGGAAAAGGACCACTGAGAAGGTTATCAGAGACATCTAGGCCAAGTGAAAGGGTTGTTATGCCAAGAATTTGTTGTGGCAAAATACCAGTAAGCTTATTTTTATAGAGAGCCAACGACATCAAATTCTGACAATTTCCAAGGGAGGAGGGTATGCTGCCTTTCAAATTATTTGAGAATAAAAACAGTTTGGTTAACATTGTTAAATTACCTAGAGAGGCTGGAATGCTCCCTCGTAAACTATTTTCATGCAGGTACAATAATTGCAACTTTTTAAACTTACCAATGTCATGAGGAATAGTTCCACTTAATTGGTTTGTCTCCATACCAAGGCCTTGAAGATTGACTAGATTTCCTATCTCAGGAGGTATGGAGCCATATATTTGATTACCACCTATGGTTAATATAGACATTGTACTTGACAAGTTTCCAATAAACTTTGGTAACTCCCCTCCAAATTGATTTTGATTTAAAAAAAGCGCTTTCAATTTGCTGCAATTTAAGAGGGAGGTTAAAAAATGAAGATCATCGGCTGTCCCAATTCCCAAATTATTATTAAACAAACTTAGAAATGAAAAATTCTTAAGTTGACTAAAATCAATTGATACTTTCCCACTAAAAGAATTGTTAGCAAAATCAACAAATTCAAGATTTGATGTATTGGACAATGAATATGGGAGAGGACCAGTGAAATTATTAACAGTGATGGAAATCTTTTTCAGCTTTGGAAGATCATAACCTATGTTGTGTGGTAAACTTCCAGAGAGTCTATTACGTGAAAGATACAAAATAGTAAGGGAAGATATGTTAAAAATAGGTGGAGGAACAATACCAAAAATGTTATTTTCACTTAAGTCAAGATAAAATAAGCTCCTTAGTCGACCTAGAGAATAAGGAATCATCCCAGACAAGTCATTTGCACCTATATAAAGTACTTGCAAAGCTGAAAGATTCCCAATGGAAGTTGAGATTTGTCCTGTTAGCTGATTCCAAGCAAGGTGCAAAGTCTTAAGCTTCGACAGGTAGCCAATATCTGTTGGGATTTCTCCCTGGAGGTTGTTTCGACGGGCATTGAACACGATGAGTTTTGAGCACTGGGACAAATTATTTGGAATTGTACCCGAAAAAGAATTATTGGCCAGAAATAGAGTTTCTAGCCTGAAAAGAAAACTAACTTCATTAGGAATATTACCACAGAAGTTGTTGTCTTCAAGGTGGATCGATCTAAGAAAGCTAAGGTTCCCTATAAAAGGTGACAATTCACCTCCCATGCTTCGATTTCTTAGATCCAACTTCATAACCCTTTGGTGCCGACGACCACATGAAACACCAGTCCAAACGCATAAGGGAACGGAATTGCTCCATGAGCTTGTGACTCCCAATGGATCATGAAACCGAGATTTAATGGCAAGTAATGCAAGATGATCAGTCTCATTTGAATGGATTGTTGAAGCGGATGGAGTAGAGAAGCTATAAAAAAGAAAGAAGCAAAGGCAGGATAGAAGAATGGAACTGGGCATGATTACAAAGGCCTGGATTAGAGAAAGCAAGGAGTTGTGTTTGGAATGTGGATGCTCATTTCAAGCGGGTGTGTGGACTTTATAGAAGAAACTAACCAACCAAGGAGTTTGGGTACTTATCTTGATAGTGAACATCGTTTGTCCTCTGGAATATGAGTTGATAAAGCAGAGTCTTGAAGGCAGATATGTACTGTATTCTTGAAAGGTCAACAAAGGCAACAATATATTGGAAATCAGCATTCATGAGAAGGTCACCAATCAATTACTTAACGTTATTTAAGGATTTTTATTTTTATTTTTTTATTTTTAGGTTGAAAGACACTTCTATCTATATTATAAATGGCCCATTTACAGGACATATTCCTAGAGAAATAGGTCAACTTCAAAACCTACAAGTTGGAGACTCTTCCTTTGGAGAAACTAAAGTTGTCACGAAGAATTTTGGAATAACACCAGACAAGTTATAACTTGTAGGTTTTGAAGTTGACCTATTTCTCTAGGAATATGTCCTGTAAATTGATTCTCCCTCAAAGCCAACACGTTTAAGTTGACAAGATTAGCTATCCCTAGAGAAATATTTCCATACAAGATTAGCTATCTCTAAACGTTGGAGTGGCCGGTTGTCTTTTGCTGGAAAATTTGGTCTTGAAAAGGATTCAAAACATTAATTAATCAAAAAATTATTATCAAACCTTTCGCTATCATGTTCTAAATTCAAAATCATGCACTAATATAATGTTATTGTAGTCTTAAATTAGTCAAGACAATTTAATTGTCTAATCTAAACTTTGTGGAAGCCGGCTTTGTGATTTTTGTCAAATTTGTTTCATTTGGGGGTATAGAGTATACATATATTTAATATTGAAAAGATTAAAAAATGGAGAAGTTTTGTTTATAGCATTTTTTATTTCGGTATTGTCATTGGATTTCGCTAGAATACTAGGTATTAAAAAAAATTATTTAACGTTATTGGACATGGTGCACTGAAGTTTTTCTCAATCACATGAGGTAGATGATGATGACAATTTAATTTAATTTTTTTTTTTATCGATATTTTATTTGGAATTGGGCTTGGCCCACTCCAATGCAATATTAAAGCTAAAATCAGCCCGTTGTGTAATTCTATTTGGTCTTGGGTCGAGTCAATGGAATAAATGGGCCATTTATAATATAGATAGAAGTGTTTTTCAACCTAAAATGAACCAAAAAAAAAAAAAAAAAACCTTACTTGTTTGATTAAATGTTGATTAATGTCAGTTATAGTCCATTAAACGATTTCGAAAATCTAAGAAGTTACATAAATATTAAAAATGGAATCTGAATATTACTATAAACAATTAATAAGTTAAATTGAAGTTTGTTTCCGTCTGCTGTAACTTTTATAATAATTACTGTTAGCTGTGCTGAAAAAATAATCAGCTATGAACTTAATTAGTAGATGTTTGATTAATTGTATTTTTAAAACTACTATATAGCTCAAAATCAGTATACATATGTTTGGTAATTTTATTGTAAAAGTGCTGAGATTAGTTACAATGACTAAAATATACATGAGTTTAGGACCCTATTTCATTTTTTTTTCCCATTAATTACATGTATTAAATTAATATTTAAGTAGAATATTTAAATTGGAAAAAAAAAATTCCATAAGAACAATAAAACTATTTTTAAAAGATTTTATAAATCAAATCAATATTTAAATAGAATATTTAATTTTGAGATATAATAAGGTATACAAATTATTTTAACTTGATTTCATAAAGATAATAATGATATTTTAAAAGATGCAATAAATGCTGAAATAGATTATTAATCACTTTAAAAAAAGTAACTCTCCATCTACTTCTCAAAATCACTGTCAAAACTTCACAGATAATCAATTAATCACTTTTGGAAGTTTTACCAAACATCATTTTACGTTAAAATTATAAAATAATCTGGTTTTTTTTTTATAAAAAAAAAATGTTGATATGTCATATGAGCCAATATTTTAATTAAAAATAATATTTTAAAAAATTTCTCTCTCCTCTCACTATGTTTTAAATATTTTTTTCTTAAATAAAAAATTACTACATGTCTTATCACTGGTGCACTGAAGTTTAGGTTGCGATGGATTCAGTTATTTTGGTTGGTAACCGAAACCACCAATCCTGGTTTAGGTTAGCGAAATCTGAACCTACATTCAATTTTTTTGTAAAAGTTTGACACGTTATATAAATCTGAACCCACATTCAATCCTTTTTTACTATAACAGTTTATGTACAATTTCAGTTTTTGCATTCTAGGTCTAGGATGGCCTCTGTAAATTACATTTGTTTCAACATTATGAACATTATGTGGCCATGTGGGCAGTTTTATGTGATTGGCATCAACCAAGCTCAACTTTTATACAATAATTTTGGTGTTTCGAGAGCTGATTATAGATTTCTCATAATTGATGTAGAATGTATAAAATTGGTGTGTCAAATTAATAAAGATCTCTTGCAATTTATATGCAGAAGAGAAGAAACAGAGAAAATGAAAAAAAAAAAAAAAAAAAAAAAAAAAAAAAAAAAAAAAAAACGATCACTTCCATTTTTATTTAAATTGCTGAACTGAGCATTCATTGAGTTTTAAAATATTGACAAACAAAAACATTCTCTTTTTGGTTTGGTGATCATTGAGCATATCAAATCCTCCTTCCAAGAAAGTTCTCTTTGACAGAATATAACTTTGCCAAAACATCTGCCATCTACATTCTCTCAGCCGAAAATTCCATTGAACACACAACTCCAATTCTCAGTGTTGGAAAAATTCGCTCAAGTGGTTATATCAGTTAATTAATTGAAAATTACTAATATAGATTAAACCACTTTGAATTTAAATGGATAAATAAGATATTAAATTGAAATATTATTTAAATTTGAATATCAGAATCCATCCATATAGAAGTCTAGATCCTATAAATAGCAGAGTGTGCTATTGATTATTTATCTCATCTAAGTTTATTTGGGCGTACAATATCAGAGAGTGATATACGTGTTTCATATCAGAGAGTGATATACGTGTTTCTATTTTGCTGGTCTTTTCCGATGATAGCAAATTGCACGGTGAGTTGAGGGAACTTTTCAGAATCCATGATCGGAATCTGTGATCATTCTCCGACCAGTGATACAACTCGCTCACAAAAACATTCTACTTATTGCATTATTCATTTTGCAGCTGTGTTCATTGAACATTAACCCAAAATCTTGAATTATATCAAATCCTCCTAAAAGACAATTCATAATAATGAAAAAATTGACATATTGGTTCAATCGCTGACGACTAAACACTAACTGCAAGGTAGACAGAATCACAATATAAGTAACATGCACACGTTATCAAATTTGTGAAAGTATTTTCAAGATATTATCCTGTGCATCTTAATTAGAAGAGAAATGAATGCAAATGTAAATGAATTTTCTCAAACTTATTTAATAATAATAAAAACTATACTACTTACTTACGTTGCAGAAAAATTGAGTTGATGAGAGGCAGCTTATTTTTGAGCTGGTTTTAGTCAAGTCCACAATAAATTTACCTTGAAGTATTAGATCTCTTGGTGAAGCGGAAGATTGACAGTGTGCTGCAGAAGAACCCCTTTGTTCAAATAGTGCCATCGTCCAAGTCTAAGCCGAAAAAATCTATTAAAAAACAGAAAGATGTTTTGAAGGAAAATGATGCAACTCAAGATTGTTCCAAGGTAAGGTAATCGATTCGTGGGAATATAATATGTTTTGGTATTTAATTAAAATCTAATTATGTGTTTTCAATTGAGTTGATTTGGGCTGGTTTTAATCAAAACCACAATAAATTGGACCAAAACTCACAGGTAAAGCCCGTAAACTTTAAATTTACAGGCCTATTAGCCCACTTCATATTTCAACAAAAGAAAAAGGACTCTAAGTCGGCCCATTAGCCAACTTGACTGGATTGAGTCGGTTAGGAATTAGGATTAGCCGCATTATTAGCCATGTTGGCTAATTTAAGTGACGTGTCACTCACACTTTATAAAGCCAACGTGATTGGTCCACGTGGCCGAAGATTAGTTTACCAAACCAGCTGAATCGGTTGACGTGCTCACTCAGTCAACTATTCACTGCAAAACAAAAATAAAAATAAAAAAAATCATCTAAAATGGAAGCGAAGAAGATCGGAGATGGACAAGAAAGAATGGTATCCTGAATTTCTCTCTCTACTTTTTTTTTTTTTTTTTTTTTTTTGTCTTCCTAGTAAAGAATTTTCTCGTTTCTGCTTGTGGTTGCGTCTTCATTGTTTGTACTAAATTGCATCTTATAATTCAACAAATCAAGATGAAAACTTGATTGAGGAACCATTTTGCTCTTACAGTCCACGCAAGTAGTGATGGAATCGATTTGGGTTGGATTTTTTTTTTTTTTTTTTTTTTTAATGGAAAGATGAATTAAAACAAATGATGTGTAATGTCATGTACGATGCCATATCATTTGGGTAGAGCAATATTGTTGTATTTGATTACCACCTATGGCTAATTTAGTTTGGGCACCGTAAAGCAAGTCAATTGACGAAATTTGAAATCTTTTGGTGACAATTTGAACGATTTTGGACCCGAATTGCGTGGAATCAAATGGAGAATTCAACGAACCCGGTCAATCCAGAGAGAAACGGAGAGACGGCTAACAGTTGCTCGTCGCCGTCCGGTGCCCAGATTCATGGGTGGTGGTAAAGGTAAGATTTTTTTTTCTTTTTATATTGAATTATGTTGATTTTTTTTCTGGGTTAGTATAAAGAATCAATCTTTATTTGTTTATTTTTTGCTTTTGTTAAAATGTTATGTTTGTGTAATTGAGTTGGACTGAGAGATACTAAGTTGAAGTTTTTATCCCCAATAAAATTTATTGAAGAAAAAAAGTTTAATAAAGGAATTGACCAACACATTTTGTATGATTTTTTGGTTAATAAAGGAGTCATTTTGTCATTTGAATAATCCAGCTCTCTACATACAAAGCCCTTCATTGGTGACAGGAACCCTCCTATCCGTCACAGTTCCTGCTTTGTACAGCAGATACGAAGAAAGTGTGGATAGATACCGGCTAGGGTAAACTCCAAACCATTACCCTCTCATTAAAATAGGAACAATAAATTAGTGGGCATCTATAAACATGCAATCTTTGGAAGTTTGAATTGATCTGACTATCATCAGTTTATTGATTCATGAAAACATGCTGCTCATGTTAGTTATGTACATGTTTTTGATACTGAAAGATGATGAATGTAATGTGTTGTCATGGCATGTATCATCCTCAAGTTAGAAGAAGAACTAGAAGAAATTATTAGGAAAATTATCTGTAGACTGTATTTGATGTTGAATTGACCAACGCAAAAGTTGATTCCAAACTCTTGTTCATCTTTGCCAGAAATTCCCATCTCTAGTCTTATACTTGATGTTGATCAAGTGAATTATGATGAGTTTCAAGACTTTAATTTCTTTTGGTTGGTTTGTATGATATCATGGATTGGTGTTGATCCTGCTGGGGTTTATGTAACTATAATTGATTGGAAATTGCCGGTGTCATTTCTTCTTTGATTGTTGTGGCAAGAATTTCCAAGAGTACACAAGATAGTTATTGTATTGGTACAACAACTCATATATGAGAATTCAATAAATAGAGGTTGATTTCAAGACCGACGTTACATATTCCACAACGTTATAAGACTCGATGTTCAACTACATAATATTGTGGACTTACGAGCCTAATGACACAATCAAAACTGATAATAAATTCATTATTCAGTCAATCAAAATGCAAGTTCCATGCCTATAGGAATGTTAAAAAGTCACCCCCTTTTTTTTGAACTATGTTATGGGTATTGCTTACTTTGGCGATGAACTGATGCCATGATTTTTATAGATTGCCATGTTATGAATTTGAAGGTTCGAAATTGACGATGACATCGGATTGATTAAACAACACAACATTACTTGGATTTTGCACAATCAAATATTACTTGGATTGTAAACAAAAAAGAAAGAGCCACATAGAAGTAGATTTCGAAAATGGCGACAAGGCATCAGCGAACAACACAGCATTGCATCAAAGAAATAGATTGATCATTTCGGTTTGAAACCGAAACCACCGAAATTGAGTTCTATTTGTAATATTTGTTAGTAATTATGGATTTTTTTTCATTTTTCTCAGAATAATAAATATATCTTGCAAATATGCAGCAGAAACAGAGATAAAGAAACATATGTGATATGACAATTTCCATTTAAATTGCTATACAAAACATTTATTGATTTACCGAATATTGACAAACAAAAACACAACATTCTCTATATGGTTTTGTGATCACTAACATCTCTCATATAGCAAATCCTCTTACCCAGAAAGCTCTCCCTGACAGCACATAACTTTGCCACAACATTGCTCATCTCCATTCTCTCAGCCGGAGATTCCATTGAACACACAACTCCAATTCTCAGTACGTCAACCAAGCACTCCTCAATTCTGTCTCTTCCATCTCCACATCGAAGTCTCGCAGAAGTTTCAACACTGTTGTTGCCAGTTCTTCCTTCTATCAGCAATGAAGGTTCAACAATCTCCATCACTCTTTCAGGCAAAGCCATCTTAGCAAATTCATGGAGAGTTAGTCCATCATTGAACAAGCTATCAGTAGGACGCTTTCCGATGAACATCTCCAGCAAGAGAATTCCAAAGCTATACATGTCTCCTGACATGGACACTTCATTGCCCATACCATACTCTGTAAAAACATGTGGAATCATCATATCAATTGTAGTAAATGTATTCAGTGGCAGAGATAATGTTATAAAGATCTAAATATAACTCATAAAATAGTTACCTGGTGTAACATAACCAATGGTCCCTCTTACCCCGATTGAGCTTGATTGAATTTCAGAAACAACACTAAGAGGATGGTGATCAGATAGAAACTTTGATAAACCAAAGTCGCCAACATGGGAAACCATATCATGATCAAGCAGGACATTGCACGGCTTGAGGTCGCCATGAACAATCGGTGGTTCACAATGGTGATGAAGATAATCTACTGCAGAAGCCACATCGATTGCTATATTTAGTCTCTGAATGAGACTTAAAGAACTTGCGTCAAGTTGATCTTGGTTCTTATGCAGCCATTCCTCCAAACTTCCATTTTCCATGTACTCGAAAACTAGAGCTTTAAAGTCAGCACCTTTAGAATCTATGCTTGAGCAAACAGTTACTATCCCAACAAGATTTCGATGTCGAATATTCCTTAGTACTTCACATTCAGAAATGAAACTCTTTGAACCCCCTCTTCGTTGAAGATTGATCACTTTCACTGCAACTAACATTCTATTTTCACCCAAAATTCCTTTGTACACCAAACCGTGGCTTCCTTGTCCAATCATGTTTGATGATGAAAATTTATCAGTTGCCCTGCTCAGCTCTGCATAAGAAACCATTGGAAATTGTTCTTCCAAGAGCAACAAACTTGAAGTGTGATGTGCAGATCTCCTTTTTCGAGTAAAAATGATGATGAAGAATGCTAATGACAAGATCACACATGAAACAATCACAGGAATAACCACTTTGAGATGAGCGATTTTTGATTTCTTTAATCTCTTGGAAGGGCATGATGGCAAATGCATTTCAGCTAAACCTCCACAGAGCCTCTTATTCCTTGTAAGTGAGATTTCTGTTTTATTGCTGAAAACGCCTTTTGTCGGTACTTCTCCCTCAAAATCATTGTGAGACAAATTTAAATATACCAAGAATGATAATGTCTCAAGATATTTTGGAATTTGGCCGGACAAATTGTTGGAAGAGAGGTCCAACTCTCGAATGCTTCTCAAAGAACTCAGGGAGGGAGGAATGCTTTCATTGAATGCATTGTCATGCATATAAAGAAATTCCAAACTTGTACAACTGCCTAGGGTACCAGGAATCTCACCAGAAAATCTGTTTTTAGAAATATCAATCCAATTGAGAGTCTTCAAGTTGCTCAGTTGTGAAGGAAAAGGGCCACTGAGAAGGTTATCAGACACATCTAGGCCAAGTGATAGTGTTGTTACATCAACAATTTGTTGAGGCAAATTACCAGTGAGCTTATTTTCGGAAAGATTCAACATCATCAAATTCTGACAATTTCCAAGAGAGGTGGGTATGCTGCCTTTCAAATGATTTGAAGATAACCACAGTTGGATTAATAATGTTAAATTACCAAGAGAGGCGGGAATGCTCCCGCGTAAACTATTTTCATCCAGTAACAAAACTTGTAACTTATTAAGCTTACCAATGTCATGAGGAATAGTGCCACTTAATCGGCTTTTCCCCATATCAAGGCCTTGAAGATTGACTAGATTTCCTATCTCAGGAGGTATGGAGCCATATATTTGATTACCACCCATGACTAATAAAGATATTGTATTTGACAAGTTTCCTATAAACTTTGGTAACACCCCTCCAAATTGATTTTCATCTAAATTAAGCCATTTCAATTTGCTGCAATTTAAGAGGGAGGTTAAAAAATGAAGATCATCGGCTGTCCCAATTCCTAAATTATTTTGACCCAAACTTAGAACTGACAAATTCTTAAGTTGACTAAAATCAAATGATACTTTCCCACTAAAAGAATTGATAGAAAAATCAACCTTTTCAAGATTTGATTGATTGGACAATGAATATGGGAGAGAACCAGTGAAATTATTACTAGAGATGGAAATCACTTTCAGCTTTGGAAGATCATAACCTATGTTGTGTGGTAAACTTCCAGAGAGTCTATTAAGTAGAAGAAAGAGAAGAGTAAGGGAAGACATGTTAAAAATTGGAGGAGGAACCATACCAGAAATGTTATTCCCACCTAAGTGAAGAAAAAATAAGCTCCTTAATTGACCTAAAGAATAAGGAATTGTCCCAGACAAGTCATTTGCACGTACATCAAGTACTTGCAAAGCTGAAAGATTCCCGATGGAAGTTGGGATTTGTCCTGTTAGCTTATTCTCACCAATGTACAAAATCTCAAGCTTCAACAAGTAGCCAATCTCTGTTGGGATTTCTCCTTGGAGGTTGTTTTGTAATGCATTCAACTCAATGAGTTTTGAGTAATTGGACAAATTGTTTGGAATTGTGCCCGAAAAAGAATTATTGGCCAGCATTAGAATTTCTAATATGGAAAGAAGACTTACTTCATTGGGAATATCACCATGGAAGTTGTTGTCTTCAAGATGGATCGATCTAAGAAAGCTAAGGTTCCCTATAAAAGGTGACAATTCACCTCCCAAGCTTTGATTTCTTAGATCCAACTCCGTAACTCTTTGGTGCCGACGACCACATGAAACACCTGTCCAAAAGCATAAGGGAACGGAATCGTTCCACGAGTTTGTGACTCCCAATGGATCATCAAGTCGAGACTTAATGGCAAGTAATGCAAGACGGTCAGTCTCATTTGAATGGATTGTGGAGGTGGATGGAGTAGAGAAGCTATGAATAAGCAAGAAGCAAAAGCAGCATAGAAGAATGGAACTAGGCATGGTTACAAGTCCTGAATGAAGTAGAGAAAGCAAGGTGTTGTGTTTGGAATGTGAATGCTCATATCAAGCTGGTGTGAGGGGACTTTATTGAAGAAACTAATCAAGAGTGTCGGGGCAGTTTTGGACCTTTTGATAGTCAACATTGCTCGTCAATTGATTTTTTTTTTTTTTTTTAATTGTTACCACACACATGTAAATTACAACTTTTTATCCAAAATTTGTTAGATTATACAAAAATTATGTTACATGTAATTTATCATATAAAAAATAATAAAAATAATTATAATATTTAAAATGAAATTTTAATTCAAATAATTAAATCAAATAAATATTTATTTCAAGATATAATGCATCAAAAAATATTTTAAAAATTAAACAATATATATTATTATTTTCTGAAAATAGTAATAGTTTAAAATTAAAAAAAAATTAAATTTAAATTAATACAAATTCAAATAATAAAAAATATCATATATTTATTTAAATCACGGAAGATTATTGTGAGGATATGTATAATCCTTATCTAATTATCATTTAAAATTATTTAACACAATTATTTAAATTAAATGAAATTAGATTATTACATTTTTATAATAAAATAATTTGAAAGTAATTGGTTAACTAGTTATAACCGGTTACTCATCTTTTTTTAAGTATTTGGTTGCCACATGTCAATAAAGTATTGGAAGAATCTTGTAATAAAATTCCAATAATAATCTCCCAACAATATAGCTATACCCATGACTGTAAATAGTTAGTCATAAAAAGTAATATGAATGTGAGAAATGGGGGATGATGAAAATTTGGTGAAATAAGGTGTTGCATTATTGTATGTATCGCTTTGAGACCCAAAAATTGTAGTAAAAGTTTCCTACAAAAGCCAACAGCACTATTAAAAAAAAACAAAAAATGCTATTGCAGTCTTCTCAAAATAAGAAATTTTCAACTTTTTTAACCTTTAAATATTAAATAATTCCACCTTTAGAGGATATCATGTATCACACACGCAATTTCATTAAAGTTAAAATTTAGTGGATCATTGCTTTATTATTTTTTTATTATTATTATTGAGGGAAATCATTGCTTTATTTAAGACTAGTAAAGTTAAGTCAACAATAAATATAAATCATTTTCACGACCCTGCCACTTATTAAAGTTCACCTTTTAAAAAAAAATAAAAATAAGATACCAAATGAATCAGATGTGGATGCCGCGTATGATGCTCTATGTCTGCACGGCAGTCTACTCGACGTGTCTCTTCTGGAATCCACCACTGTGCATGTCGCGGCTGGTGTTCTTTGTTCGCACCGCAGTATGCTCCGCGCCTACTACCGAGGTTCGATTGTCAGGCTGGTTTTAGGCTTTACAAAACCCAACAATCACTTCCATTTAATTTGCTGTGGAAATGGTGGGAAATATCACCTTTTTCAGCTGATTTGGTGGAAAAGTGAGTGTTTTAATAACTTAAGTTTAAAGGCACTAAAGTAAGTGATTTCCAAAAATGCCCTTACTTTACACACATTCTCTTACTTTGATTTTTTTTTTATTCTTTCATCTTCTTCATAGAGGTCTGTTTAACAGACCTCCAATGGAGGTTGAACATCAATACATCTTTATTGAATAATTAGTTTAGTGGCTATGAAGATCTGGGTTTCCGAGCCTTTTAACGCTTTTTCCGAATCTATTGAAACACTCTCCAAGCCTTTTGAAAAGTCTCGGAGAACAATTGAAAATGCTCGAGCATTTTCATTTGTTCCCCGAGCCTTTTCATGGGTTTTCCTCGAGCCTTTTCATTTGTTCCCTGAGCTTTTTCATGTGTTCCCCGAGCCTTTTCATTTGTTCTTTGAACCTTTTCAATAATCATTTTTTTTTTTTGTTAATTTTGAACCTCCGAGCCTTTTCATGTGTTTTCCGAGCCTTTTCATTTGTTCTCCGAGCCTTTTCAACAATTATTTTTTTTGTTAATTTTGAACCTCCGAGCCTTTTCATGTGTTCTTCGAGATTTTTCATGTGTTCTCCGAGCCTTTTCAACAATTTTTTTTTTTTTTTCATACAGCAGTTTAAGGTTTACAAAAGAGGGTTTTAAATTAAAAAAAAAAAAAAAAAAAAAAAAAAAAAAAAAAAAAAAACAACTAACAAGAGGGTTTGTATCTCAGATGCAACTAACAAAGGCTCGGACATAAAAAAGGTCGCTATTGTGTTTGGTCGTGGTCATCGACGGTGACATATGCATGCTCATGGTCCACCGTCATCCATTGATGGAGGATTTTGAAAGAAAAGAAAAAAACCAAAATGGTGAAGAAGGTTACTGTGGGGGGCATTTTTGTCCGTTCACCATAATAGGTGTCTTTTAAACTTAAGTTATTAAAGTGGTAACTTTCTTATAAAACCCAGTCCAAATAGTGACAAAAAAATTTTGAATCCTGCATTTGCTCAACTAAACATTTATTGATTTGTAGAATATTCGCAAACAAAAACATTATCTTTAGAGTAGTGAAGGAGTCCTGCATAATTCATTTTACAGCAGTGATACAAGTTCTGGTGAGTCCGGTCATTTTGGTTTGAAACCGAAACCACCGAAAGCACACCAAATTGAGTTATATTTGTAATTAATGTTATTAATTCTTGATTTTGTCATTTGTTTTGCTTATAACTTGATCAAACTAAACTGGTGACCGAACCCAAGTTTAGTTTCATTAAAATTGCTGAAATTAATGAACATTAAATTGATTTATAGAATATTGAAAAACAAAAACATTCTACTTATTGCATTATTCATTTTACAGCTGTGTTCATTGAACAGTAACCCAAAATCTTGAATTATATCAAATCCTCCTAAAATACAATTCAGAATAATGAAAAAAATTTGACATATCCTTGGAGTGATACAGAACTGCCAAAGATTTGTGCTTTTATTAATCATTACTATTATTTTTCATTTTGCTACATATATGTCTGAGCTTACTTTGGTTTTCATAAATTAAAGTAGAATATGTACCGGTATCAACTTAACAAAGTAGAGTTCCGAGTTCAAATCTCCCCTCTCCAATTTCAAAAAAAAAAAAAAAAAAAAAAAAAAGGTTCAAGTATCATAGAAAGCTTATTATGGTCCAACTATCAATATCAACAGCAAACCATGAAAAACTTTCAATTGCGTTAAAAATCAGATCAGCCGAGGAGAATACAAATATCAGCTTAGTTGAGGATCTCAAATTTAAAACCTAATACACTTCCGAATAGAAACGATAAAAATATCTAGAAAAATCTTAAATATAATAAAATAGTTAATCATAAAAAGTAATATGAATGTGAGAAATGGAGGAGAATGAAAATTTGGTGAAATAAGGTGTTGCATTATTGTATGTATCACTCTTGACACCCAAAAATTGTAGTAAAAGTTTTCTACAAAAGCCAACAGCACTATAAAAAATATATATATATAAAATTTTCAACTTTTTTAACCTTTAAATATTAAATAATTCAACCTTTTGAGGATATCGAATATCACACGCAATTTCATTAAAGTTAAAATTTAGTGGATCATTGCTTAATTTAAAACTAGTAAAGTTACATCAACAATAAATATAAATCATTTTCACGACCTGACTATTAAAGTTCACCTTTAAAAAAATAAATAAATAAGATACTAATCGAATCAGTATATGTCAAACACTAATGTTAGACAACCCAAAAATTTAATCTAAATTTCAACCCAAATGATATGGTAAGTGGTTTTTTCATTAACCACATTATCCAATGTTATGTGTGCTGATGACAACTCACTTGCCACATCATTTGGATTGTATAGCATTACTCCATGTCAAAATCAATTGTAATATGCACGGTTTGAAAACTATTCCTATAATACATTAAGAAAATTTCAAACGTATATCAACATATTGTGCTGCTAACTGTCTAGTCAAGGGGAATATGGGACATTTAAAAGCCCAGTCCACATCAATTTGGATCCACCAACATTTTTAAAGCCTATCTTTGACATGCCAAGACACGTCTTCGAGTCAACTCTTCTTACTTTTTCGATTCGAATCTCTCACTCTTGACCCGGTTGTTCAATCTTTGATGACTAAACACTAATTGCAAGGACGACTAGATCACGGTACAAGTAACATGCACACGTTATCAAATTTGTCAAAGTATTTTCAAGACATTATCCTGTGCATCTTAATTAGAAGAGAAATGAATGCAAATGTAATGTATTTTCTCAAACTTATTTAATGATAATGAAAACCATACTACTTACTACGTTGCAAAAAAATTGAGTTGATGAAAGACAGCTTATTTTTGGGCTTGTTTTAGTCCAGACCACAATAAATTTGACCAATATTCACAGCTAAAGCCCATAAACTTTACTTTTACAGGCCCATTAGTCCACTTCACATTTCAACAAATAAAACCAAAGAAAATGGATTGACTATTGAGTGGGCACGTCAATCGATGTAACCAGCTTGACTGGATTGCTAGGAAGCACGGATACTTCATTTGGTGGAGATAACTCGTATCGAACTCGTATCCAGTTCCGATACTTCCCGGATACTTCAGGATACGTATCCGATACACCAAATGGCGTATCCGTTGACTTTTTCTCAAGTTTGACTGGAGGATACTTAGAAGATACTTGAGAGATACTTGGAGGATACTTAAGGGATACTTCAAGGATACGTTTAGGGCAATATTATAATTATTTTAGTATAAAACGGGGTTAAATTATAATTTCAAAATTTTAGGGGTCAAAATGAAACTGTAAAGAAATTTTGGCTTTAATTCCATTGACATGGAGAATAACGGGATACTTGAGATTACAAATCTTTCACTTGATGAACCAGAGTTAGATGCCGAATTATTTAGATCCTTTAACAAAGTGAATAATGATAATGATTAGGAATTTAGTATCTATTTTATGAGTTTATTTTATGTATTATTTGGATTTTGTAATATACTATAACTTATGTGATGTATGTTTTATTTGGATTTTCAATTTTGTAATATGTTAAATTGTTATGGCTTAGGTTGTTATGTGACATGTTTTATTTGGATGATTGGATATGAATATGTTATGATTTTTGAATGAATTATTAAATATCTTTTTATATATTCTTATTTAAAAAAATATATAAATATATATTATTTTAATTGACGTATCCTGCCGTATCCGTATCCGTATCCCATGTCCGTATCCGTATCCGTATCCGTGCTTCCTTGCTGGATTGAGTCAGCTAGGATTAGCTGCATTATTAGCCACGTTGGCTAATTTAAGTGACGTAGCAGGTGCACTTTATAAAACCAACATGATTGGTCCATGTGGCTATGGATAAGTTCACCGGATCAGCCGAATCGGCTGATGTGCCCATTCAGTCAACTATTCAGTGTAAAACCAAAAATAAAAATAAAATAAAAAAGGGAAGCGAAGAAGATCAGAGATGGACAACAATGAGTGGGTTTCTCAAAAAATTAGGTTTCGAAGGCTCAGATAATTAAGGTGGCGTCCTGCAGCACATTTTCAGCCTGTTTTCGTTTTTATTTTCCAAAAACGATTTCGAATTCGCGTCCTGTAAACCGTTTTTCATTTTATTTTCGAAATACAAAAACAAAATGAAAAACAAAAGCAGTGTTAAAAGTGGAAATTTTGAAAAACAAAAAAAAAAAGTTGTTTTTGTTTTTGTTTTTGTTTTTCATTTGAAATGGGTCCCATATCATTAATATATATTTTATTTTAATAAAAAAAATTATTTTTTTTTTCTCATGAACCAGACCCATCTTCTCTCTCCTCCTCCATCTTCTTCTTCTTTCTCTTCTTCTTCTTCTTCTTCTTCCTCTTCTTCTTCTTCTTCTGCTGCCGCTCGCCACTGCTGCTGCCAGCCGATCGTCGATCGTCGCTGCTGCTCCCGCCGGTCGTCGCTTGCCGCAGGTGCTGTCGTCGGTCGCCGGTCGCCGCAGGTGCTGCCGTCTTCTTCTTCTTCTTCTTCTTCTTCTTCTTCTTCTTCTTCCTCTTCTTCTTCTTCTTCCTCTTCTTCTTCCTCCGCTGCCGCAGTCTTCTTCTTCTTCTTCCTCTTCTTCTTCTTCTTCTTTCTCTTCCTCCTCCACTCGCCGCCGATCTGCTACCTCTCGCCGTCGCCGTCGCCGATCTGGTCTTCCTCTTCAGCTGGTCTTCTTCTTCTTCTTCCTCCTCTTCTTCCTCTTCCTCTTCCTCTTCAACTGGAAAGTTTTGTTTAAATTAATAATTACATTTAAAAAAAAAATTGGTTAATTATTTAATCAATTTGTATATAATTGTTATAATATTAAATTTCAATTTTTGAAAGTTTTCGACTATCCTACCGGACGCGTTTTTTTCCGTTTTTATTTTCAAAATACGGAATCCAGTAAATGCTATCAGACGCGTATTCGGAAATCAAAAACAAAACCAAAAACACTGTTTTCATTTTCATTTTTATTTTCGAAAAACAAAAACAAAAAACGGTTTACAGGACGGGCCCTAAGGTAGAGTGTTTTTTTTTGGTGTTATTTCTTTGGGTTTGATTTTCCGTTTTTAATTAGCTACTTTGTAAACTTAATTATTAATCTGTTTCTAAATTGATTAAGACCATCTCCAATGCATATGCTAATGCCAATGCCAAATTTAGCACAAAAAAGTGTAAAATGCTATATTTGACACATCAATTTACCATTGTGCTCCAATGCACAATCCTATATAAAATGTTATTTTTATTATTTTATTAATTAAATTTATAAAAGCAAACATCTATCATTAATGCATTCATTATTTCTTTTTATTCTCCAATGTAAAGTTCAATTAATGCATTCATTCTTTCATTTAAAAAATATACATAATGGTATTTTTGTAATTAAAAAATGAGCATTTATTGTTGTGCCAAATTTGGCATATGCTATATTGTGTGCCAAATTGTGCCAAATTTGGCACATCATTTGGCACTGCATTGGAGAACAATTTTTACACCCTGTACTAAATTTTAGCATTGGCACAGATATTTGGCACTGCATTGGAGATGCTCTAACTTTATTATATACAAATGCTATGCTTTTGGTTATCTGATGATGAACGTCTGGATTATACATTTCTCAGAATTCCAGAATGTATGAATCAAATATGCAACAGAAACAAATTATGATCACTTCCATTTAATTTAATTTATTGATTTGGAGAAAATATTGACAAACAAAAGCATTCTCTTGAATCATAACTACTAAATGTGTTTTTGGATTTCTTTTCCTTGTCTTTCAACGCCTTGAATTTCTCTTATTTTGCAGTATTAGATCTCTTGGTGAAGCGGAAGATTGACAGTGTGCTGCAGACGAACCCCTTTGTTCAAGTAGTGCCATCGCCCAAGTCTAAGCCGAAGAAATATATTCAAAAACAGAAAGATGTTTTGAAGGAAAATGATTCTACTCAAGATTGTACCAAGGTAGGCAATCGATTCGTGGGAATTTAGGCTATGTTTGAGATTGCTTTGCTTATGAAATAATCCGCTTTTAGCATAACTTAAAGAACAATCAACTTACAAGATAAGTCGATAGATGTTTGGTAAATTGACTTTATAAATATTCAACTTATGAAAAAAGTATGGAAAAAGTGTTTGGTAAACTTTAATTGATTATGGAAAATGTCTAAAATGGACATAATTGATAAAATGTAATATAAAAAATACTTATATAACTCTGTATATATATAATATATTTTTTTTTAAATATTCTACTTAGTCAACTCAATCATCATAATACTAATTTACCGAGTCAACTCGGTCTTCTCATTACAAATCTGTTGAGTCAACTCAGTCTTCTCATCTCAAGAAGCCATTAATGGATTCTCTGCAACTCAAGCTCCAAATCCGCCATCGTTTCTTGCTCCACCGAGGTCGCCATCATCCGTCATCCCTCGCCGTCAACATCATCTCCCTCATTGCCGACATCGTCTCCCTCGCCGCTGACTTACAAGCTTTGAAATTATGAGATCTGGTCCCGGATTCGTCGTGAAAATGGAGGAGGAACCTCATCCATCGCCGGACTAGAACCAGGAACCAGCATCTCTGGCTCGACGGAATCAACGATCGACTTCGTCAGTGGTAGCTGGCCGACAAATTATTATTATTATTTTTAATTTTTTAATTTTTCAGTGTTTTAAAATATTATTAATTCTAAAAATTATCAATATTAAATAAAGGGGCATCATTGTCTTTATATTAAAATAATAGAGGCATTATAGACATTCTATGGATAAGAAATTAGCTTCTTCAAAAATCAGCTTGGAAAAGCAACCCCCACCCAACTTCTCAAAAGCTGTTTATTGGAGGAGCAATTTATAAAATAAGTTGTTTTTGGGTAGTTTACCAAACACCCATTTACTCAAAACTTGAGATATAATCACTTATTTCTCAAGTAAAAGCAACCCCAAACATAGCCTTAATCTGTTTTGGTATTTAATTAAATCTAATTATGTGTTTTCAATTTATCTTATCAGGATGGTAGTGTCATTGCTTTAGGCATGCTTGATATATGGGCAAATGATGAAGGTAACATCCAATAAACGTCTACATTTTTAATATTCGTATGCGCTTCTATTTTGCGGTAAAGTGTTTGATAGGCTACCCCTCTGACTCTTGCAGGTGAAGGTAACAACAAGGCTAAAAAGGTATGCAATCATTACTGATAATTTAAATGCAATAACGATCACCTCTGGATGCCTTTATAGAAAGAAATGGTTAAATGCCTGTTAACGTTTTTATTTGTTTGTCCTTTATTTGCTTTGTTTATCATGAATTCTGTTTCTTCTTAACTGGTTTTAATCATGAGCTCAAATTTATGTGGAGTACCATTTGAAAGTTCTTCTAGAATGCAGTGCGTTTCTGTTTTGTTTTGAAATGGACCTTACTTGATGACAGAGTCATTGACAGGTATCAAAACCTTAAGTTATTCCAGCAGTAGAAGTTGATGCTCCGGGATGTTCATTCAATCCTGTGTATGAAAGTCATCAGGTAATTTCTCAATGTTTGATGTCTATAAATGTTATCTGTGTCTGTTTTTTATCCAGAAAGTAAACGATTGTATTCCCTTTGTGTCACTTCAAGAGTCATTAGCTCAAGCTGTTGCAGAAGAAATGCAGAAAGTCTATCAAAATGAGTTGGGTCCTGAGCCAATTCCATTTACTGTTTCTGGACATGCTATTGATGACAAAGATGTAAGTCACGTATGTTTCATGTATTTGGGATTTACTCAGCGTTCTGTCAATTGAGTATCATAGTTGACTAGTTGTGCAATGGCCCCCCAAAAATAATTATACATTGTATTAAAGCAGAACCTTACAAAAGGTTATTTACTTTTAGAGGTACTTCCTTGAGGTCAATAATGCAAGTGATGATGATGGAAATGTGGAGAATATTAGCGAAAACACATAGGAGAACATGTAAACTTTATAGTACGCATACATCAGAGCAGAATTGAGTAATCAAATATGATGAAAACTTGATTGTGTGAGTTCATTCTGTTTCAATACCATGTTGTAGATCAATAAAGACAAAGAAGGTTACTCAAGTTGAGTTGAATAAGAGAGCTAAACTTAAAAAACTGCAGACAAAAAAGCAAAAGCCAAAAAGGTGGAGGAAGTATCCAAACAAATCGACTGGTAAGATGATTGATTAACTGTGCTTCTAGTTTACTAAAATTTATATTTCCACAGACGGCTATTTTACTATATATAGCTTTCTTCTTCTGCTTGCAGTTTGCCTAATATCATTCAAGAAATAGCCACAGAGGATGAGGAGAATCAAAAAAGAAATTTACGCCAACTTGTAGCTAAGCAAGAAAGATTGAAAGTTCATCCACCACGCTTGGGAAGGCACAAGTATGATGTTCTCAAAACTTTGTAAATGAAATTTTTTTTATGTGCATCATCATATTCATATATATATATATATATATTTATACTGACTGCCAATTTTTTTTTTAATTTTTTTTTTTAAAGATTCGAGCCTGCTCCTACTCAAGTCCTATTATCTAAAGAAATCAATGGATCCCTCCGAAAGCTGAAGGTAAGCAGAATTTCTCTTTTTTTCTTTCTAGCAATGAATTTTATCGTTATTGCTTATGGTTGGATACAAACCGGAGAATTTTTCTTTTTCTTCATTTTAAATTAAATGAAGGGTTGTAGCATGCTTGCAAAGGATCAGTTTAAAAGTCTGGAGAAGAGAGGAATAACTTACCCAATGAAGGGCAAAAGGTCAGTTATATGTCCTCATTGTTTGAACGAAATTGCATCTTATGATAAGAACAAATCGAAATGAAAACTTTCATGGCTTGAACTCATTTTCCCATTGAAATTAAACCTTTTTTTTTTCTTTTATACCATGGCTTGTAATTCGGAATTCATAGCATTTTGATGTCACATTTAATCAGATGGATAGTATAAATTTCTCCTACCTCAAATTTCGCATACATTTGGAGTGATTATGCTCATATTATTGATATCAGCTTCTTGATGCATTTTTGAACAGGAAATAGAAAGTAGTTTTACTTACAAAACTGGCGGTTGTTTAGCTTCCAACGGAGGCCTGTTAACAGAATTGCAGACGGGGAAATCTTGACAGATCCTTGGAGTGATGCAGAACTGCCAAAGAATGCTGCTTTTATTAATCATTAATATTACTCTTTATTTTGTTACGTGTATGATTACTTTGGTATTAACAAATTAATGTACTGGTATCAACTTTGTACTTGTGTTAAATTACGGATATTAAAGAGCTTTTTTGATGATATATTCTTTTATACTGTATAATTACAATTTACATCAATTCCCTTCTCGAGTTTTTTTGAATTTCGACCTTGAATTATGATTTATCAATTCTGCAATTTTCTGGCGATTCAAGCTTGGATGGATGAAAATGGTGTTAAATTGCTGCAATTTTCTGCAATTTTCATCAATTTTGTTACATGTATGATTACTTTTCAGGACTTGGGTCGGACTCCAAGTTGGGTTGGGTCTATCACGAGTTGAATCGTGACGTGCTTGGGTATGTCATGAGTTAATGCAGTACATGATTTTCAGTTTTTCACTTACAGGAGAGCTTACGATTGAGATCGATAAAGAGAGTTAACCGGAGGTGCGAAATGGAATCAAGGTTCGAAATTGCTGAAACGACTACCAACACATTTTATTGAAGAATTTATTTTGCAGAATCAAAAATTACTTTGATTTATTGAAAACAAAAAAGAAAGAGCGACAGAGATAGATTTCAAAAACGGATTTCAAAAACGATCTCTCATGTCTTGTCCAAAGAACATGTCTTGATAGTTATGCATACCTTTCGTTTCAGTTTCTGGCAAATGCAGTAGAAACAGAGATAAAGAAACAAACGACCACTTCCAATTAAATTGCTAAACAAAACATTTATTGATTTACAGAATATTGACAAACAAAAACAAAACATTCTCTTTATGGCTTTGTGATCACTAACATCTCTCATATATCAAATCCTCCTACCCAGAAAGCTCTTCCTGACAGCACATAATTTTACTAAAACATCACTCATCTCCATTCTCTCAACCGGAGATTCCATTGAACACACAACTCCAATTCTTAGTACGCCAACCAAGCATTCCTCAATTCCATCTCTTCCCTCTCCATGTCGACATCTCGCATAAGTTTCAACATTATTGTTGCCAGTTCTTGCCTCTAGCAGCAATGAAGGTTCAACAATCTCCATCACTCTTTCTGGCAAAGCCATCTTTGCAAATTCATGGAGAGTTAGCCCATGATATGAAGAATTTAGGGAAGAAGTAGAAAGAAGAAGGACAGGGGATTGGAAGTGTTTTGCTTAATTTCTCATGCTTTCATTCACTGCAAAAGAGACCTTAAATAGGCCAATAACTATTACAAAAGAGAATCCCCAAATAACAGGATTTACGCGTAGTGGAGCTGAAGACATGGAGGTCTTCCAGCCACTATGAATTAAATAACTAATTTATTAACCCACTATGAATTAAATAATGCATAGTGGAGCTGAAGACATGGAGGTCTTCCAGCCACTATGAATTAAATAACTAATTTATTAACTTGACTCAATCAAAGCAACTCAACACTCTTGACTTGGTCTTGTGCATCTGGCAGCACCCAACCAACGGCCTTATCAGAGAAGTGGTCGTATCATTCCCCCCCACTACGAGAGACCTTGTCCTCAAGGTTAAATTTCGGATAGGTCTTAGAGAACCGCCACAAATTCTCCCAAGTCGCATCCTCCCTCGGAGCCCCCTTCCACTGGACCAATATTTCCGTCTTGGGACGGTACTTACCTTTATGAACAACCCGGCGGTCCAAGATAATTTCAGGTTCTGGTAGAACAGTTGCGTCATCATCGACTGGAGGAAGACTCGAAACAGCAGCTTCCACCGGACCCCATTTCCTCTTAAGCATACTAACATGAAACACATTGTGAATTTGCGCACCTGCTGGTAGTTCTAATTTATAGGCCACCGACCCAATACGAGCAAGGATTTTAAAGGGTCCAAAGAACCGAGGAGACAATTTTAACGAACTCCGGAAAGCAACTGATTTCTGTCTATACGGCTGCAACCGTAAATACACAAAATCATCCACCTCAAATGATACATCCCTATGATGAAGGTCTGAATTTCGTTTCATTCGAACCTGAGCTGCAACCAAATTCTGTTTCAGTTCACGCAGGATGGAGTCTCTGGACCGCAAGAGGTCATCCACCGCTTGGACTTTGGTCGTTCCCGGAACGTAAGAAAGCATTGAGGGAGGAGGGATACCATAAACAGCCTCAAATGGGGATATCTTGGTGGAGGAATGGGTTGCCGTATTGTACCCGTACTCAGCCCATGGAAGCCATTCCATCCATCTCTTTGGTTGGTCATATGTATAACAGCGCAAATACTGTTCGAGGACGCGATTAACGACTTCGGTTTGGCCATCCGACTGCGGGTGGTAACTTGAACTGAAACAAAGAGACGTACCCTGTAATTTGAAAAGAGACTTCCAAAAAGAGCTGAGGAAAATCCGATCCCGATCACTAACGATGGATAGCGGCATTCCGTGCAAGCGTACAATGTGACTGATGAATGCCTTAGCCACTGTTACCGCTGTATAAGGATGCTTCAAGGGGACAAAATGGGCATACTTGGACAGCCTATCAACAACTACCATCACCACATCGTGACCTTGCGAAGTAGGTAACCCTTCGACGAAGTCCATCGAAATTTCCGTCCAAATTCGTTGCGGAATGTGTAGTGGCTGGAGCAAACCTGCTGGTTTGAGGGTCTCATACTTACATATTTGGCAAACATCACAGCATTTGATAAATTCTTTCACAGATTTACGCAGCCCCGGCCACACGAAACTTGAAGATACGCGACTAAGCGTTTTTAGGAACCCGAAATGTCCGCCCGCAGGTGAAGAGTGGGCCTCTTTTAATACCGCCGGCAAGAGAGAAGAACTGGGACTCAATTGTATCTTACCATTGTTGATCCAAATTCCATTTCGTTTGACAATCGTATGACAACTAGGGCGAGATAAAGTGGAGTAATAGGGATCAGTGATTACCTCATGCTGCAATTCTGTCACCCACTCGGCCACAGGTAATGTCATGGCATGGAATTGAAAGGTGGTGATTCGGGAAAGAGCGTCGGCACCCTGATTATCTTTCCCTCGTTTATACTGAATTGAGTAATCATACCCCATAATCTTGGGCAGCCAGCGGGCTTGAGTCGGGGTGGTTATACGTTGCTCAAGGAGAAACTTCAAACTCCTATGATCAGTTCTGATAATAAATGGTTTCCCCAGAAGATACGGACGCCATTTACGCACTGCCTTCACCACTGCCAACATCTCCTTGTCATAAGTCGACAAAGTTTTCGCTGTACCTTTTAGGGCCTCGCTGAAGTAGGCGATCGGCTGCTCCTCTTGGGTCAGAATGGCCCCTAAACCAGCCCCACTTGCGTCGCATTCAATAACAAAAGGCAGGGAAAAATCCGGGAGACGCAAGACCGGAGGAGAGGTAAGCGCGGCCTTCAATTCTTCAAAAGCCAACTGAGCTTCCGGTGTCCACTTGAACCCTTCTTTTGTCAAGAGGCGAGTCAAGGGAGCAGCTATGGCGCCGAATCCGCGGACGAATTTTCTGTAGTACCCTGCCAGACCCAGGAAGCCACGAACCCCCTTAGCAGAATTAGGCACCGGCCACTGTTGAACTGACAGAATTTTATTTGGGTCCACTGCTACTCCTTCCAAGGATATCCGATGGCCTAGGTAATCCACTAGAAGTACCCCAAATTGGCATTTTGATCTTTTGACAAATAATTTGTGTTCCAACAAAAGCTGTAGAACTTGTCTAATGTGATGTATATGTTCCTGCCATGACCTGCTGTATATTAGAATGTCATCAAAAAAAACCAAGACAAACCTTCTCAAAAATGGGCGGAATATGTCGTTCATAAGGTTTTGGAAGGTGGCCGGTGCGTTCGTCAACCCAAACGGCATCACTAGGAACTCGTAGTGCCCGTCATGAGTTCGAAATGCTGTCTTATGGACGTCCTCGTCTTGTACCCGAATTTGATGATACCCAGAGCGTAAATCAAGTTTCGAAAAATATTTCGCTCCATATAGCTCATCGAGCAATTCGTCAATGACAGGAATTGGAAACTTGTCCTTAACGGTAATGTCATTCAAGGCACGATAATCAACACAAAAACGCCATGATCCGTCTGATTTCTTAATTAATAAGACCGGCGAAGAGAAGGGACTGTGGCTCGGTCGGATGATTCCGGTCTTGAGGAATTCGCGGACCAGTTTTTCTATTTCATTCTTTTGGTAATGTGGGTACCTGTATGGTCTAGTGCTTACCGGAGGTTGACTCGGCAGTAAGGAAATCTTATGATCATGATGGCGAGTTGGTGGCAGCTCAGTGGGTTCCTCAAAAATGCTGGAAAAATCCATCAAAATAGACAGAAGGTCTGTTGGAATCTGCTTACTTGGTGGGGCAAGTGTCGGCATAGCAGCTCTCATATGAAGAAAAAAACCATTACCTGTTAATTGTGATAGTTCTTTGTTACTCATTGGTGACAACTCCGAACTGTGCATCCCTTGCAAGGTATAGGTTCGGCCAGATAGAGTGAAGGACATGCTAAGCTTCTTGTAATCCATCTCGATGGGACCCAAGGTCTCCAGCCACTGAACACCTAAAACAGCCTGACAAGCCGCCACCGGAAGGACATAGAAATCAGCTTGAACCGTTAATCCTTGGATAATAATAGATAGCCCCAAGCATCGCGATGTACATTCGATAGTCTCCTTGTTACCAACCGTCACCTGAAATATTTTGTCGTGAATAACCTGTAATCCTAACTTGTTCACCACTGTCTGATCAATGAAATTGTGTGTGCTACCACTGTCAATTAGCACAGTTAAATCCTTGTTTCCTACCCGACCGGTGACGCGAAAAGTCTGTGGGTGTGCCGTTCCAGCGAGAGCATGAAAAGAAATTTCAGGTAAGGCTTCATGGAGGGGAACCTCAATTTCCATTTCCACATCTTCAATCTCCTCCCCTGGTAACGTGTCCACCATCATGAACAACTGAGGACGAGCGCAACGGTGCCCCGGAATGTATTTCTCGTCACAGTAAAAACAAAGACCTCTCTCGCGCCTATCTCTTGCTTCTGGGCCAGTGAGCCTGCGGATGGGTGTCTGATATTTACCTGTCACCTGGTTCGAAACTTGTGTTGGAGGAGGTCCTAAAAGACCCGTATTATGAGGAGGCTGTGACCGTGCAACTGCCGCTGATATGGGGGACCGGAAGGAAGTCATTGGTCTCCTCTGAAGAAGATTGCGCTCCTCAATCAGATGTGCAACGCTGATGGCGTCGGATAAAGTCCTTGGTTGCTTGACACGCACGTCCAACCGGATGTCATCCTTCAACCCAGATACGAAACTGCCAATCAAGAAATTCTCAGGTAAATCATCAATCTTGTGCGATAGCTTCTCGAATGCCTCCTGGTATGCGTCTACTGTTGTGGTTTGTTTGAGACGAGACAAAGCCTCTGACGGATCATCGTAATCGGTTGGACCAAAGCGTTTTAGGAGGGCCTTGGTGAATTCTGCCCAACTCATTAGTCCACGGAATTTGGTGAACCATCGATACCACTGAAGCGCCACCTTTTCTAAGTGAAAAGAGGCCAACTGAACCTTATTTTGGGGATCGATTCCCTTGAAGTCGAAATACTGTTCTGCCTTAAAAATCCACCCAGTCGGATCTCCCTCTGCGAAGGTTGGAAAGTTCAGCTTTAGGTGATTGTGATTCCGGTCATTATTGGTGGAAGTCAGGGCGGGTGGACCACTGTGAGAGGCCTCTCCTGCCGAGAAGGGGTTAACATCCTTTTCGGATGCGGTTCTGATTTCTGAAGAGGTTTGGTTCTGCTGCAACCGCAAGGCCTGCAATTCAAGAAGAATCTGCTCAATCCTGGACTCATTAGTGGCCCAACGGGATTCATGTGTGGCCAGAATCTCCTGGACGTCGGCGCGGAACTCGGCATGGGATTTCCCACGTGTTTCCATAGATTCAAAATGGCTCTGATACCACTTGATATGAAGAATTTAGGGAAGAAGTAGAAAGAAGAAGGACAGGGGATTGGAAGTGTTTTGCTTAATTTCTCATGCTTTCATTCACTGCAAAAGAGACCTTAAATAGGCCAATAACTATTACAAAAGAGAATCCCCAAATAACAGGATTTACGCGTAGTGGAGCTGAAGACATGGAGGTCTTCCAGCCACTATGAATTAAATAATGCGTAGTGGAGCTGAAGACATGGAGGTCTTCCAGCCACTATGAATTAAATAACTAATTTATTAACCCACTATGAATTAAATAATGCATAGTGGAGCTGAAGACATGGAGGTCTTCCAGCCACTATGAATTAAATAACTAATTTATTAACTTGACTCAATCAAAGCAACTCAACACTCTTGACTTGGTCTTGTGCATCTGGCAGCACCCAACCAACGGCCTTATCAGAGAAGTGGTCGTATCAGCCCATCATTGAACAAGCTATCAGTAGGACGCTTTCCGGTGACCATCTCCAGCAAGAAAATTCCAAAGCTGTATACATCTCCTGGCATGGACACTTCATTGCCCATACCATACTCTGTAAAAGCATGTGGAATCATTATGTTAATTATAATCAATGAATTTGAAGGAAGAGATAATGTCATAAAGATCCAAATATAACTCGTAAAATAGTTACCTGGCGCAACATAACCAACGGTCCCTCTTACCCCGATTGAGCTTGATTCAGTTTCAGAAACAATACTAAGAGGGTGATCGGATAGAAACTTTGATAGACCAAAGTCACCAACATGGGCAACCATGTCATGGTCAAGCAGGACATTGCGCGGCTTGAGGTCGCCATGAACAATCGGTGGTTTACAATGGTGATGAAGATATTCTATTGCAGAAGCCACATCGATTGCTATATTTAGTCTCTGAGTGAGACTTAGAGAACTTGTGTCAAGTTGATCTTGGTTCTTGTGCAGCCACTCCTCTAAACTTCCATTTTCCATGTAATCGTAAACCAGAGCTTTAAAGTCAACACCTTTAGGATCTATGCTTGAGCAAATAGTTATGATTCCGATGAGATTTCGATGTCGAATATTCCTTAGTGTTTCACATTCAGAGATGAAACTCTTTGAACCCCCTTTTTGTTGAAGATTGATCACTTTCACTGCAACAGGTGTTCTATTTTCACCCAAAATTCCTTTGTACACCAAACTGTGGCTTCCATGTCCGATCATGTTTGATGATGAAAATTCATCGGTTGCACCGCTTAGCTCTGCATAAGAAACCATTGGAAATAGTTCCTCCAAGTGCGACAAACTTGAAGAGTTTTGTGCTGATCTCCTTTTTCGAGTAAAAATGACGATGAAAAATGCTAATGACAAGATCGCACAAGAAACAATAACAGAAAGAACCACTTTGAGATGGACGTTTTTTGATTTCTTTGATCTCTTGGAGGGGCATGATGGCAAATGCATTACAGCTAAACCTCCACAAAGCCTCTTATTCCCTCCAAGTGAAATTTCTGTTTTATTTCTGAAAACGCCTTTTGTTGGTACTTCTCCCTCGAAATGGTTGTAAGACAGATTTAAGTATTTCAAGAATGTTAGAGTCTCAAGATATTTTGGAATTTGGCCAGACAAATTGTTTGAAGCAAGATTCATCTGTTGAATGCTTTTCAAAGAACTCAGGGAGGGAGGAATGCTTCCATTGAAAGAATTGTCACTCATATCAAGCGTTTCCAAGCTTGTACAACTGCCTAGGGTACTAGGAATATCACCTGAAAATCTGTTTCCAGAAATATCAAGCTGAAGGAGAGTCTTCAAGTTGCCTAGTTGTGAAGGAAAAGGACCACTGAGAAGGTTATCAGATACATCTAGTAAAAGTGACAGAGTTGTTATGCCAACAATTTGTTGAGGCAAAATACCAGTGAGCTTATTTTCGGAGAGAGACAACAGCAGCAAATTCTGACTATTTCCAAGGGAGGGTATGCTGCCTTTCAAATTATTTGAGGATAACCACAATTTAGATAATAGTGTTAAATTACTTAGAGAGGTGGGAATGCTCCCTTGTAAACTATTTTCACCCAAGAACAAAAATTGTAACTTTTTAAGCTTACCAATGTCACGAGGAATAGTGCCACTTAATTGGCTTGTCGAAATATCAAAGATTTCAAGATTGGCTAGATTTCCTATCCCAGGAGGTATGGAGCCATATATTTGATTATCACCCATGCCTAATTTAGACATTGTACTTGAGAAGTTTGCTATAAACTTTGGTAACTCCCCTCCAAATTGATTTTCATTTAAAGCAAGAAATTCCAATTTGCTACAATTTATCAATGAGGCTAAAAAATGAAGATCATTGACCGTCCCAATTCCCAAATTATTTACAGCAAAATTTACAAGTGTTAAATTCTTAAGACCACTAAAATCAATTAATACTTTCCCACTAAAATGATTGAGTACAATATTAATTTTTTCAAGATTTGATGCATTGGACAATGAATATGGGAGAGGACCAGTGAAATTGTTAGCACCGATGGTAAACACTTTCAACTTTGGAAGATCATATCCTATGTTGGATGGTAAACTTCCATAGAATCTATTAAGCTGAAGATTAAGAATAGTAAGGGAAGAGATGTTAAAAATTGGAGGAGGAACCATACCAGAAATGTTATTTCCACCTAAATGAAGATAAAATAAGCTCCTTAATCGACCCAGGGAATAAGGAATTGTACCAGACAAGCAATTGAAACGTACATCTAGTGCTTGCAAAGATGAAAGATTACCTATGGAATTTGGGAGATGTCCGGTTAGATGATTCTCACTAAGGTACAAAGTCACAAGCTTCAACAGGTTGCCAATCTCTCTAGGGATTTCTCCATGAAGGTTGTTTCTATAGGCATAGAACTTGATGAGGTTTGAGCAATGGGACAAATTTTTTGGAATTGTACCCGAAAAAGAATTATTGGCCAGCGCCAGAGTTTCTAGCCTGAAAAGAAGACTAACTTCTTTGGGAATATCACCGTAGAACTTGTTATTTTCGAGGTTGATCAACCTAAGGAAGCTAAGGTTCCCAATAAAAGGTGACAAGTCACCTCCTATGCTTTGGTTTCTTATATTCAACTCTGTGATTCTCTGGTGTCGACGACCACATGAAACACCTGTCCAGAGGCATAAGGGTACAGAATTGTTCCATGAGGTTGTGACTCCTAGTGGATCACGAAGCCGAGATTTAATGGCAAGTAATGCAAGACGGTCAGTCTCGTTCGAATGGATTGTGGCAGTGGATGGAGTAGAGAAGCTATAAGAAAGAAAGAAGCAAAAGCAGGATAGAAGAATGGAACTAGGCATGTTTACAAGGCCTGGATTAGAGATCGAAATCAAGGAATTGTGTTTGGAATGTGGATGCTCGTTTCAAGCTGGTGTGTGAGTGCAATTTATAGATGAGGAAACTAACCAAGAATCAGCAAGAATAAATTAAGCAATCTGTCACGGTGCCAACTGTCACCACTCTTTTCCCTTTCCATACGTAATAAGTCAAGCAAATTAAGTCAAGCAAAGTCTTCAAGGCATCCCTGTATTCTTCCAAATTCATTGACGATGGGAAGTGGGAACTATGCTCTTGCAATGCATGTGCTCACTAATAGAGAATAATAATACATCTCAAAAATATTTATAGGTATAATTTTCGCTTTTGTGTTATAAATAAATATACCTGAGATAGTGAATACTGTCTGAAATTGATCAAACCTCCTAATTATTCGAATTCTACATCACAATTTTGTAAATTTTAGAGTTCAATGTTAATTTAATTAATTGTTTTTTGATAATATCTATCTATCCACTTATCTAGACCAGATATTTTTTTGAAGCTTTTATTGTTAATTTAACTGTTAAAAGATTAGTTTCAGTGCTTATATATATATATATATATATCCCTATTTCCGCTAGACAAGTCCTATATATTAGACAAGCCGAATCCTCTCCTCGAGCAAATTTTCCCAAATAATTTAACATTTATACCCTTAAACTACTTATTATAATGTATATTTATTTGTTATGACTTAAACAATTGAAAATAAATGCTTTTATAAATCCTAAACCAAAATTATCAAAATATTGATAAAAAAAAAAATTCAATTAATTTTTTTGATTGATAATAATAAGTAAAATATTATATTAGGTAATAATATTTTAGAAATATATTAACTTCATACAATTTAAAGTTAAATATGAATATTTATGCAAAGTGTGAAGCACACAATTCATGGATTGCTCATAAACGTGTAACCGAAAATGGGAACATAACATATATTGGAACAAGCTAGTTGTGGGAAATGAATTTATTGTAGAAGAAGAATGGCCTAATTTCTTTGTCAAATAAAGTTGACTGGTATTTGAATGTCTAAATTTCTACACATGAAGACAAGATACATGAGAACATGTAATTATTATTATTATTATTATTATTATTTTGAAAAGGCATGAAAACATGTTTTTCTTATTTTATTTTTTTGGACTAGCTAGGCATGAGAACATGTTGATGAATTGCAATTTGCATGCTAAAAGTCTTAAAAAGTGCTTTTATTTATATCTATTTCACCGGTTATTGCGAGCAAATTTTGTCAATGTACAGATTTTAAAACTTTTATTCGATGTATTTCATTGGCAATGAGATGGTTCCACATGAGTTTTTCTCCTTAAGATGCATGATATTTATGAAAATATCCCTTATATTTTCAAAAGTTCAATACACTACAATTTATTAAAAAAAAAAAAAAAAAAAAAACACTTATAAATACAAACACTACTCACACATACTCCTGGAACTGTTTATATTAGATCTAGCTACTATACAAGACCTGCATATATATATTCTAATCCCATAAAAATCCTAGACCCGTTTATATTTGGCAAACATAATTGAATTTGTTAGTACAGCTTAACACTGGTTTCGATTCTAATATTAAAGGTTGAACAACATATTAGTTTGTTAAACAAACTAACTTAGATTTCATTTTTATTATATAATGAGTAAATCACTATCGGGGGTACTAATATATATAGTGATGGGCTTTGAAAATGGTTGGCATACTGTATAACAAATTCTAACTGGGATGGGCTTTTAAACGGCCCATTCTTTCATTGACTCAATGGTCACTGCCTCACCTGTTCAAGACCAAATAAAATTACACGATTCCAATTAAAATATCATAAAATAATAAAAACGAAATTAAAAATCAGTCAACTTCATTCAATAAAATAATTGATTATGATTTGTCGTGTAAAATGGTTTATTTGATTGACTCAAAGTCAAGAAACCAGAGACTTCTTACAATTAAAAGGAGTGTAGGCAATTGTTTTCTGTGAAGGAGAGGAAAAGTTATACATGGACCCATGAAACGTGAAAACTACGACTGAATTTTCTAACGTTTTTTCAACCACTCACTTTTGAGAATGCGTACAGATTAATCTATAATATTAAATAGCTCACTATATAACTTTGCTTAGTATGTCTATCACATATTAAAAAAAAAAAAAAAAAAAAAAACATATTATATATATATATATATATGTATATATAAGAACTTTAAAACTAGCAAAAAAAAATATATATGGGTTTATTGTTTTTGTCCAAGATTATCATTTTTATTGTTTTATCTACATATCCACTCTTTGGACAAGATTGCCCTTCTTTAAATTTTCTTTTTCTTTTTCTTTTTCTTCTTCTTCTTCCCAGACTTTCATCTTCTTTTTCTTTTTCTTCCCGGATGTGTTTAATTGTGTTTCTTGGTGTGTTTAATTTGGTATTGCCCTAGTGTGTTTAATTGATTTTCCATGGTGTATTTAATTAAGTTGGTCTGGTATGTTTAATTGGTCTGCCCTGGTGTGTTTAATTGAGTTGCCCTGGTGTGTCTAATTGGGTTGCGGTGATGTATTTAATTGGTGGCTTGGTGTGTTTGATTGGGTTGTCGTGGTGTGTTTAATTAGGTTTCCCTGATGTGCTTAATTGATTTACACTTGGTGTGTTTAATTGGGTTACCTTAGTGTGTTTAATTGATTTACACCTGGTGTGTTTAATTACACCCGGTGTGTTTAATTGATTTACACCCCGGTGTGTTTAATTAGGTTGCCGTGGTGTGTTTAATTGGGTTGTCGTAATGTGTTTAATTGATGGTCTGGTGTGTTTAATTGGTGGCCTGGTGTGTTTAAACAAAATGAAATCTGGAAATTTTGTTTGAAAAAAAATCAAATCTGAAATGTTTTGTTAAAAAAAAAAAAATCTGATTTTTTTTTTAACAAAACCCTAACCCAAACACAACTCCCACCATTCATAAAAAAACCACAACTTGGAAAAAAGGAGATCTGAAAAAAAAAATTAAAAAAAATCTGAAACTTAAACACAACCACAACCCAAACTTAAAAATATAAAAAATCAAACAACAAAAATCTAAAAAATCAAATCTGATTTTTTTAAAAAAATAAAAATCTGATTTTTTTTTTTTAACAAAACCCAAACCCAACACAACTCCCACCATTCATAAACACAACAGCCATCCTCAAATTTGGAAATTTTCTTTGAAAAAAAAACGAAATCTGAATTTTTTTTTGAAAACCTGGAAAAAAACGAGAAAGAGAAAGAGAAGAGAGGAGAGAAAGAGAAGAAGAAGATGGAGAGAAGGCGTGATAGAGAAAAGGAGAAGAGAGGAAGGCGTGAGAGAGAAAGAGAAGAGAGAAGAGAAAGAAGAAGAAGAAGAAGGCGTGAGAGACTAGAGAGAGAAAGAACAAAAAAAAATTATGTAGAAAATGAGAGAGAAAAGGAGAGAGAAGAGGTAAAGAAAAAAATAAAATGGGCAATTATGTCTTCACATCCATTTTATGACAAAAACAATAAAAATGATAATGTTAGACAAAAATAATAATGTCTCTTAATTTTTGACTAAAAAGGCCTCTCTCTCTATATATATATATTATAATGTATGACAGTATGAGATTCTCGTACGTTTTTTTTATACACGATAGACGTATTATGCCAAGTTATATAGCGAGCTATGTAATATTATAGATTAATCTGTACACATTCTCAAAAGTGAGTGGTTGGAAGAATGTTAGAAAATTCAGTAGTTGTTTTCACATTTCATGGGTCCATGTATAACTTTTCGTCTCCTTCACAGAAAACAATTGCATAGACTCCTTTTAATTGTAAGAAGTCTCTGGTTTCTTGACTTGAGTCAATCAAATAAACCAATTTACACGACATATTTGATTAAATATTATGTTTGATTAAATATCGATTACTGTCGGGTACAATCCATTAAACGATTTTAAAAACCTAAAAAGTTAAATAAATGGTGGAAATAAAGTTAGAACAATTGATAAGCTAAATTGAAGTTCTTTTCAACGAAAAGTGGTTGGTTCAATAGTAAAACATTTTACACCTGCACCACGAGTTTGCGGGTTCGAGTATTTCCTTCTCCCAAAAACCCTGATTTATGTAATGGTGTAATGTTTCAAAAAAAATTGTAGTTCTTTTCAACCTGAATCTAACAAAACACGTTTACATATACCAATATTTTAACCAAAAACTGACGTGTCTAGGCACGTCATCAGATTGTTAGTGACGTGTTCGGGCATGTCACCAGCCCATTGTATAATTCTCTACTTTGTCTTGGGCTGGTAACCATCAAGTCAAGGGAATATGGGCTGTGTAAAAGCTCAGCCCACTGCAATTGTGATCCACCAGTTTATCTCTAATGTGCCAAGACACATCATCAAGTTGTCGATGACGTGCATGGCATGTCATCGAGTCGATTTGTAGTTTACTTCTTCAATTTGGATCTATCACTCTCGAACCGGTTGCTCAGGCAGGCGCCGACGACGGCGACGAACACCAACAGCAAAGACGACCGGAGCATGATACCACCAGTACAACTACCATGGCGCACGTTAGCTTAGCAGATTACCACTGTAAACTTTTGATCTTTTTTCAACGTCAAAACTATTTTGTTAGCTTTCACATTATCACTTTTATGATTATTTGTTGATTTTATTTATTTATTTATTTATTTTCATTTTTTTTGGTGCTGAAGAAAATCTGTCGGTCAATCTTCAATCTTGAAATTTCGCTTGATTTAATGGAAGAGGTGATTCTTCTTTATTCATTTTTATTTTATTATTTCTGTTTTGTTGATACTTGGATTGACGAAGAAATACTATAAACGATTTTACTGCACAGTTGAAATATTTTGAAGTTTTTTGAGTGCTATATATTCACTTGAGTATGGATTGATTTGCATCCATTAGAAACAACAAATGAATCCTATGCTCACTACTCTAATCCTATGTTCAATGATCAGAATCTGTGATCGTTCTCCGATCAGTGATACAACTCGCTCACAAAAACATTCTACTTATTGCATTATTCATTTTACAGCTGTGTTCATTGAACATTAACCCAAAATCTTGAATTATATCAAATCCTCCTAAAAGACAATTCAGAATAATGAAAATATTGACATATTGGTTCAATCGCCGACGACTAAACATTAACTGCAAGGACAACAGAATCACAATACAAGTAGCATGCACACGTTATCAAATTTGCGAAAGTATTTTCAAGACATTATCTTGTGCATCTTAATTAGAAGAGAAATGAATGAAAATGTAAATGTATTTTCTCAAACTTATTTAATAATAATAAAAACCATACTACTTACTTATTTTTGGGCTGGTTTTAGTCAAGTCCACAATAAATTTACCTTGAAGTATTAGATCTCTTGGTGAAGCGGAAGATTGACAGTGTGCTGCAGAAGAAACCCTTTGTTCAAATAGTGCCATCGTCCAAGTCTAGGCCGAAAAAATCTATTAAAAAACAGAAAGATGTTTTGAAGGAAAATGATGCAACTCAAGATTGTTCCAAGGTAAGGTAATCGATTCGTGGGAATATAATATGTTTTGGTATTTAATTAAAATCTAATTATGTGTTTTCAATTGAGTTGATTTGGGCTGGTTTTAATCAAGACCACAATAAATTGGACCAAAACTCACAGGTAAAGCCCGTAAACTTTACTTTTACAGGCCCATTAGCCCACTTCATATTTCAACAAAAGAAAAAGGACTCTAAGTGGGCCCATTAGCCATCTTGACTGGATTGAGTCGGTTAGGAATTAGGATTAGCCTCATTATTAGCCACGTTGGCTAATTTAAGTGACGTGTCACTCACACTTTATAAAGCCAACGTGATTGGTCCACGTGGCCGCAGGTTAGTTTACCAAACTAGCCGAATCGGTTGACGTGCTCACTCAGTCAACTATTCACAGCAAAACAAAAAAAACAAAACAAAAAACAAAAATCATCTAAAATGGAAGCGAAGAAGATCGGAGATGGACAAGAAAGAATGGGATGCTCAGAAATTAAGGTAGAGTTTTGTTGTGTTATTTCTTTGGGTTAGATTTTCCGTAAGCTGAAGGTATACTGAATTTCTCTCTCTCTTTTTCTTTTTTTTTTTCATTTTTCTTTTTCCTTTTTTTTTTTTTTTTTTTTTTTTTTTTTTCCTTCTTTCTAGTAAAGAATTTTCTCGTTTCTGCTTGTGGTTGGATACAGGATACCAACTGATTTTTTTTCTTTCTTTCTTTTTCTTCATTTTAAATTAAATATGAAGGGTTGTTGGTTGTAGCACGCTTGCAAAGGATCGGTTTAAAAGTATGGAGAAGAGAGGAATAATTTACCCAATGAAGGGAAAAAGGTCAGTTGTACGTCTTCATTGTTTGTACTAAATTGCATCTTATAATTCAACAAATCAAGATGAAAACTTGATTGAGGCACCATTTTGCTCTTACAGTCCACGCAAGTAGTGATGGAATCGATTTGGGTTGGATTTTTTTTTTTTTTTTTTTTTTTCTGTGAAAAGATGAATTAAAACAAATGATGTGTAATGTCCTGTACGATGCCATAGCATTTGGGTAGAGTAATATTGTTGTATTTGATTACCACCTATGGCTAATTTAGTTTGGGCACCGTAAAGCAAATCAATTGACGAAATTTGAATTCTTTTGGTGACAATTTGAACGATTTTGGACCCGATTTGCGTGGAATCAAATGGAGAATTCAACGAACCCGGTCAATCCAGAGCGAAACGGAGAGACGGCTAACAGTTGCTCGTCTCCGTCCGGTGGTGGGTCCGGGTCTAAGTCAGTTCACAAATTCATGGGTGGTGGTAAAGGTAAGATTTTTTTTTTTTTTTCTTTTTATATTGAATTATGTTGATTTTTTTCTGGGTTAGTATAAAGAACCAATCTTTATTTGTTTATTTGTTTGCTTTTGTTAAAATGTTATGTTTGTGTAATTGAGTTGGACTGAGAGATACTAAGTTGAAGTTTTGATCCCCAATAAACCGTATTGAAGAAAAAAAAGTTTAAAATTTCAGGATTTTTAAGTGAATTGTTATAAAGAATACAGTTATGTTGAACACTTGCTTACCAAAACAATTTTTGGGGTTGTGGGCAATAGGCGAGCTTGGGTTCTAAAAATACCAAATACCGAATACGTAGTCCCTAGAACCCATTCACTGAAATTACAATAATTGTCTTTACATTCTGCATTATGTGGCTGACTGATCTAGATGAGCTTAAATTCTGCGTTATATCAGTATGCTTGATCATCCTTTGTCTGTGTTGTATGCAATATGCAATGGATCATAACTGTAAAACTGTTTGGCCTTTTGTTCTTTGTATTGATTCTTTACATTTTCTCAATCCTTGTTGCCACTGAATTTCACTTAGTTGTTTCACAAGGATTTCATCAAGAAGTTCTTTCTATGATGAAGGAGAGAGCTATTAAGATTTGTTTGAAGCTTTTATCACAAAAACTACTGGTTTTTATTGAACATCCTGGCGGTTTTGCATGGCTGCTTTTTTGTGCTCCAGCACAAGTGAATTGACCAACACATTTTCAATGATTTTTTGGTTAATAAAGGAGTCATTTTGTCATTTGAATAATCCAGCTCTCTACATACAAAGCCCTTCACTGGTGACAGGAACCCTCCTATCCGTCACAGTTTCTGCCTTGTACAGCAGATACGAAGAAAGTGTGGATAGATACCGGCTAGGGTAAACTCCAAACCATTACCCTCTCATTAAAATAGGAACAAAAAATTAGCGGGCATCTATAAACATGCAATCTTTGGAAGTTTGAATTGATCTGACTATCATCAGTTTATTGATTCATGAAAACATGCTGCTCATGTTAGTTATGTACATGTTTTTGATACTGAAAGATGATGAATGTAATGTGTTGTCATGGCATGTATCATCCTCAAGTTAGAAGAACCAGAAGAAATTATTAGGAAAATTTGTCAATATCTGTAATTTGATGTTGCGTTGACCAACACAAAAGTTCATCTTTGCCAGAAATGCCCATCTCTAGTCTTATACTTGATGTTGATCTCATACTTGTTCAAGTGAATTATATGATAGAATGGATTTGTGTTGCTCCAGCTGGGGTTTATGTAACTATAATTGATTGGAAATTGCCGGTGTCATTTCTTCTTTGATTGTTGTGGCAAGAATTTCCAAGAGTACACAAGATAGTTATTGTATTGATACAACAACTCATATCTGAGAATTCAATAAATAGAGGTTGATTTCAGGACCAACGTTAAATATTCCACAACGTTATAAGACTCGATGTTCAACTACATAATGTTGTGGACTTACGAGCCTAATGAATATTTCTATTAAAGCTGATAATAAATTCATTATTCAGTCAATCAAAATGCAAGTTCCATACCTAGAGGATTGTTAAAAAGTCGCCCCTTTTTTTAAACTCTGTTATGGGTATTGCTTACTTTGGCGATGAACTTGATGCCATCATTTTTATAGATTGCCATGTTATGAATTTGAAGGTTCGAAATTGACGATGGCATGGGATTGATTAAACAACTACCAACAAATTGTATTGAAGAATTTATTTTGCACAATCAAATATTACTTGGTTTGTAAACAAAAAAGAAAGGGCCACAGAGAAGTAGATTTCGAAAATGGCGACAAAGAAATAGATTGATCATTTCGGTTTGAAAACGAAACCATTGAAACCACCGGAATTGAGTTCTATTTGTAATATTTGTTAGTAATTATGGATTTTTTTTTCATTTTTCTCAGAATAATAAATATATCTTGCAAATATACAGCAGAAACAGAGATAAAGAAACATGTGATATGACAACTTCCATTTAAATTGCTATACAAAACATTTATTGATTTAATGAATATTGACAAACAAAAGCACAACATTCTGTGATCACTAACATCTCTCATATATCAAATCCTCTTACCCAGAAAGCTCTCCCTGACAGCACATAACTTTACCACAACATCGCTCATCTCCATTCTCTCAGCCGGAGATTCCATTGAACACACAACTCCAATTCTCAGTACGTCAACCAAACACTCCTCAATTCTATCTCTTCCATCTCCACATTGAAGTCTCGTAGAAGTTTCAACACTTTTGTTGCCAGTTCTTCCTTTTATGAGCAATGAAGGTTCAACAATCTCCATCACTCTTTCAGGCAAAGCCATCTTAGCAAATTCATGGAGAGTTAGTCCATCATTGAACAAGCTATCAGTAGGACGTTTTCCGGTGAACATCTCTAGCAAGAAAATTCCAAAGCTGTACATGTCTCCTAGCATGGACACTTCATTGCCCATACCATACTCTGTAAAAAAGCATGTGGAATCATCATGTCAATTTTGTAAAAGAATTCAGTGGCAGAGATAATGTCATAAAGATGCAAATATAACTCATAAAATAGTTACCTGGTGCAACATAACCAACGGTACCTCTTACCCCGATTGAGCTTGATTGAGTTTCAGAAACAGTACTAAGAGGACGGTGATCAAATAGAAACTTTGATAGACCAAAGTCACCAACATGGGCAACCATGTCATGATCAAGCAGGACATTGCACGGCTTGAGGTCGCCATGAACAATCGGTGGTTCACAATGGTGATGAAGATATTCTACTGCATAAGCTACATCGATTGCTATATTTAGTCTTTGAATGAGACTTAAAGAACTTGTGTCAATTTGATCCTGGTTCTTGCGCAGCCACTCCTCCAAACTTCCATTTTCCATGTATTCGTAAACCAGAGCTTTAAAGTCGGCACCTTTAGAATCTATGCTTGAGCAAATAGTTATGATTCCGATAAGATTTCGATGTCGAATATTTCTTAAAGCTTCACATTCAGATATAAAACTCTTCAAACCCCCTTTTCGTTGAAGATTGATCACTTTCACTGCAACTGACATTCTATTTTCACCCAAAATTCCTTTGTACACCAAACCGTGGCTTCCTTGTCCGATCATGTTCGATGACGAAAATTTATCAGTTGCCCTGCTTAGCTCTGCATAAGAAACCATTGGAAATTGTTCTTCCAAGTGCAACAAACTTGAAGTGTGATGTGCAGATCTCCTTTTTCGTGTAAAAACGATGATGAAGAATGCTAATGACAAGATCACGCATGAAACAATCACAGGAATAACCACTTTGAGATGAGCGAATTTTGATTTCTTTAATCTCTTGGAGGGGCATGATGGCAAATGCATTTCAGCTAAACCTCCACAAAGCCTTTTATTCCCTGTAAGTGAGATTCCTGTTTTATTGCTGAAAACGCCTTTTGTCGGTACTTCTCCCTCAAAATCATTGTGAGACAAATTTAAATATACCAAGAATGATAAAGTCTCAAGATATTCTGGAATTTGGCCGGACAAATTGTTGGAAGAGAGATCCAGCGCTTGAATGCTTCTCAAAGAACTCAGGGAGGGAGGAATGCTTCCATTGAAAGAATTGTCACTCATATTAAGAATTTCCAAGCTTGTACAACTGCCTAGGCTACTAGGAATCTCACCAGAAAATCTGTTTCCAAAAATATCAAGCTCAATGAGAGTTTTCAAGTTGCCCAGTTGTGAAGGAAAAGGACCACTGAGAAGGTTGTCAGAGACATCTAGGAAAAGTGATAGGGTTGTTATGCCAAGAATTTGTTGAGGCAAAATACCAGTGAGCTTATTTTGGTGGAGATCCAACTCCATCAAATTCTGACAATTTCCAAGGGAGGAGGGTATGCTACCTTCCAAATGATTTGAGGATAACCACAGTTTGGTTAATAATGTTAAATTGCCTAGAGAGGCGGGAATGCTCCCGCGTAAACTATTTATATCCAGTAACAAAGCTTGTAACTTTTTAAGCTTACTAATGTCATGAGGAATAGTGCCACTTAATTGGTTTACGCGCATATGAAGTGTTTGAAGATTGACTAGATTTCCTATCCCAGGAGGTATGGATCCATATATTTGATTATCACCTATGACTAATCTAGACATTGTACTTGAGAAGTTTCCTATAAACTTTGGTAAAACCCCTACAAATTGATTATTATGTAAACCAAGCCATTCCAATTTGCTGCAATTTAAGAGGGAGGTTAAAAAATGAAGATCATCGACTGTCCCAATTCCCAAATTATTTTTACCCAAACTTAGAACTGACAAATTCTTCAGTTGACTAAAATCAATTGATACTTTCCCACTAAAATAATTGTAAGAAAAATCAACCTTTTCAAGATTTGATGTATTGAACAATGAATATGGGAGAGGACCATTGAAATTGTTAGCACCGATGGAAATCCATTTCAACTTTGGAAGATCATAACCTATGTTGTGTGGTAAACTTCCAGAGAGACTATTAAGTTGAAGAATGAGATAAGCAAGGGAAGAAATGTTAAAAATTGGAGGAGGAACCATACCAGAAATGTTATTTTCACCTAAGTGAAGATGAAATAAGCTCCTTAATCGACCTAGAGAATAAGGAATTGTCCCAGACAAGGCATTTGTACGTACATCAAGTTCTTGCAAAGCTGAAAGATTCCCAATGGAAGTTGGGATTTGTCCTGTTAGCTGATTCACACCAATGGACAAAGTCTCAAGCTTCAACAGGTTGCCAATCTCTGTTGAGATTTCTCCCTGGAGGTTGTTTCGATGAGCATAGAACACGATGAGTTTTGAGCAATGGGACAAGTTTTTTGGAATTGTACCTGAAAAGGTATTATTGGCTAGTTTCAGAGTTTGAAGCCGGGAAAGAAGACCAACTTCATTGGGAATATCACCATGGAAGTTGTTGTCTTCAAGATGGATCGATCTAAGAAAGCTAAGATTCCCTATAAATGGTGACAATTCACCTCCTATGCTTTGATTTCTTAGATCCAACTCCGTAATCCTTTGGTGCCGACGACCACATGAAACACCTGTCCAGATGCATAAGGGAACGGAATCGTTCCAAGAGCTTGTGACTCCCAATGGATCATCAAGTCGAGACTTGATGGCAAGTAATGCAAGACGGTCAGTCATATTTGAATGGATTGTGGCAGTGGATGGAGTAGAGAAGCTATGAATAAGCAAGAAGCAAAAGCAGGATAGAAGAATGGAACTTGGCATGTTTACAAGGCTGGATTAGACAATGCAAGGAGTTGTGTTTGGAATGTGGATGCTCATTTCAATCTGGTGTCAGTGGACTTTATAGAGCAAACTAACCAAGAGTGTAGTGCGGGGAATTTTTTGGTGCTTATTTTGATAGTCAAGACTGTTTGTCTATTTGCTAGAATTTCCACAAATCAATTACAAAACAATCTGTCACCCCTCTGTTTTCCCTCTCGATGACTTATATATGCCGGAGTCTTCAAGGCAGACTCTGTAGTACCCACTGGTTTGCAACATTGAATATTGCAACTTTCACTTGTGTTAAAAACCAAATCTGCTAAGGACAACACAAATATAGCTTAGTTGAAGATCTCAAATTTAAAACCTAATACACGTACTCTCTAACAGAAACAACAGAAATATCTAGAAAAATCTTAAATATAATAAAATACGTTTTATGACTGTAAATAGTTAGTCATAAAATGTAATGTGAATGTGAGAAATGGAGGATGAAATTTGGTGAAATTTGCATTATTTTAAGTCTTACTTTGAGACCGAAAAATTGTAGTAAAAGTTTTCTACAAAAGCCAAGGACACTAAAAAAAAAAAATGCTGTTGCAGTCTTTTCAAAATATAAAAAAAAAAAAATCAACTTTTTTATCCTTTAAATATTAAATACTACAATAATTCAACCTTTTGCGGATGGAGTATCACACACGGTATTGCAATTTGCAATTTCATTAAAGTTTAAATTTGGTTAATTATTGCTTAATTTATGACTAGTACAAAGTTAATTAAGTCAACAATAGATATAAAAAAATTTCTGGAGTCACAATCCTGCCATTAATAAAAGTTCACTTCTTTTTTTCCTTTTTAATATGTCACGTAATTAGGATCTACCAAAATCAATCATTATATATAAGGTCCGAATATCGTTGCTAACTTGCTATAATACATGAAGAAAACTTCTCACACATAACAACGGTAAATAGCGATTTGGTTTAAATTTATTTTGTCCCCTGCACGGTTGGTTTCCATTTCTCAACAGCTTAACAATGGTTTTGATTCAAATAATAAAAGTTGAACAACATATTACTTTGTTAAAACTTAGATTTTCATTTTTATTATATAGATAAGTAAATAACTATCTGAGAGTGCTAATATATATATATATATATATTATTAGGTTTGAGATTCTCATACGTCTTTTTGCGTGCAATAGACGGTAATTACATAGTGAGCTATGTAACATTATATATTAATCTATATACACTCACTAAAGTGATAAATTGAAAACCCGTATGAAACAAAGTTAGGAAACCCTTTAGTAGTTTTCACTTTTCATGGGTCCATATACAATTTTGTGTCTACTTATAAAACAATTGCATACACACCTTTAAATTGTAAGTAGTCTCTGATTTCCTTGACTTGAGTCAATCAAATGAACCGGCTTACACGATACAATTTCTTGGACAACTCATTAGAATGAATTATCTTATCGAATGAAATTGCCTAATTTTTTATTTTTTTTATTACTTTATGATATTTTATTTGGAATTGTGTAATTTTATTTGGTCTTGACCCGATGACCACGAGTCAATAAAAAATGGGCCATCTAAAAGCCCAACCCAGTTGGAACACAATATACCAACCGTTTTAAAATCCCATCACTAATATGCCCAAATACGTCATTAGGCTATTGGTGATGAGCCCAAGCATGTCTCCATCCTGTTGTGTAATTCACTACTTTGTCTTGGGTTGGTAACCATTATTCAAGGGGTATATGGGCTGCTTAAAAGCCCAGCCCACTTCAATTTGATATACCAACCATTTTAAAGCTTATCTCTGACGTGCCAAGACTACAAGATACATCATCAAGCCGTCAATGACATGCCTTGGCATGTCATCGAGTCAACCCTGCTTACTTCTTTGATTTGGATCTCTCACTCTCGACCCAACTGCTCAATCGACGACGATGAACAGTAACTACAAAGATGATCTGAACACGATACAATTACCATGCACAAGTTATCAAAATTGTCAAAGTTTTTTGAAATCCTATGCATCTAAATTAGAAGATAAATGAATGCTAATGTAATGTAATTTCTAAAAGTTATTTAATAATAATAAAAACCATACTACTTTGTACTTCGTTGCAGCTTATTTTTGGGCTGGTTTTAGTCAATAACACAAATAATTGGGCCAAAATTCATAGGTAAAGCCTGTAAAATTTACTTTTACAGGCCCATTAGTCCACTTCACATTTCAACAAAAGAAAATGGACTCTGAGTGGACATGTCAATTGATGTAGTCAACTTGAACGGATTGAGTCGGCTAGGATTAGCCTCATTATTAGCCACATTGGCTAATTTAAGTGACATGGCACTTGCACTTTATAAAGCCAACGTGATTGGCCCACGTGGCCCTGGATTAGTTTACCAGACCAGCAGAATCGGCTTACGTGTCCACTCAATCAACTATTCGTTGCAAAACCAAAAATAAAAATAAAATAAAATAAATTAAAAATTAAAATCGAAAATGGAAGCAAAGAAGATTGGAGATTGAGAACAATGAGTTGGTTTCTCGGAAAAATTAGGTTTCGAAGGTGCAGCTTAATTAAGGTAGAGTTTTGTTGTGTCATTTCTTTGGGTTTGATTTTCGGTTGTTAATTACCTACTTTCTAAACTCAATTATTAATCTTATTTCTAAATTGATCAGCTTTTATTATTATATTATATACAAATACTATGATTTTGGTTATCTGAACTGATTATACATTTCTCAGAATTACAGAATGTATGAATCAAATATGAAACAGAAACAGAAGAAAAAAAAAAAAAAAAAAAACAAATTATGATCACTTCCATTTAAATTTAATTATGTGTTTTCAATTTATTTTATCAGGATGAGAGAGTCATTGCTACAGGCATCCGATCAAGGTCTACATTTTTAATATTCGTATGCGGTAATGTGTTTTTAACATCCAAGTTGATTAATTTAAGTGACGTGGCACACACTTTATAAAGCCAATGTGATTGGTCCACGTGGCCGCGTATTAGTTTACCAGACCAGTCGAATCGGTTGACGTGCCCACTCAGTCAACTATTGACGGTAAAACCAAAAATAAAAACAAAAACAAAATTAAAAAATTAAAAATTAAAATCGAAAATGGAAGCGAAGAAGATCGGAGATGGAGAACAATGAGTGGGTTGTCAGAAATTAAGGTTTCGAAGGAGCAGATAATTAAGGTAGAGTGTTTTTTTTTTTTTTTTTTTGTGTTATTTCTTTGGGTTTGATTTTCGGTTGTTAATTAGCTACTTTGTAAACTTAATTATTAATCTGTTTCTAAATTGATTAGCTTTATTATATATAAATACAATGATTTTGGTTATCTGATGATGAACGTCTGGATTATACATTTCTCAGAATTCCAGAATGTATGAATCAAATATGCAACCGAAACAAATTATGATCACTTCCATTTAATTTAATTTATTGATTTGTTGAAAATATTGATAACAAAAGCATTCTCTTTAATCATGACTACTAAATGTGTTTTTGGATTTCTTTTCCTTGTCTATCAACGCCTTGAATTTCTCATATTTTGCAGTATTAGATCTCTTGGTGAAGCGGAAGATTGACAGTGTGTTGCAGTATTAGTGCCATCGTCCAAGTCTAAGCCGAAGAAATCTATTCAAAAACAGAGATGTTTTAAAGGAAAATGATTCTACTCAAGATTGTCCCAAGGTAGGCAATCGATTTGTGGGAATATAGTATGTTTTGGTATTTAATTAAATCTAATTATGTGTTTTCGATTTATTTTCTCAGGATGATAGTGTCATTGCTTCAGGCATGCTTGATATATGGGCAAATGATGAAGGTAACATACTAACATCCAATAAAGGTCTACATTTTTAATATTCGTATGCACTTCTATTTACCGGTAAAGTGTTTGATAGGCTACCCCTCTGACTCTTGCAGGTGAAGGTGGCAACAAGGCTAAAAAGGTATGCAATTGTTAGCTGTTACTGATAATTTAATTGCAATAGCAATCACCTGTAAATCATGCCTATATATCCTTTATCTCACTTGTAAATCATGAATTCTGTTTCTTCTAAGCCGGTTTTAATCATGGAAACAATGCTCAAATTTATGTGGAGTACCGTTTAAAAGTTCATCTAGAATGCAGTGCATTTCCGATGATAAGAGTCATTGACAGGTATCAAAAGTCAAAACCTTCAGTTATTCTAGCAGTAGAAGTTGAGGCTCCAGGATGTTCATTCAGTCCCAAGTATGGAAGTCATCACGTAATTTCTCAATATTTGATATCTAAAGATGTTTTATGTGTCTGTTGTTTTTCCTGAAAGTAAACTTTTGTATTTTCTTTGTGTCACTTCAAGAGTCATTAGCTCAAGCTGTTGTAGAGGAAATGCAGAAAGTCTATCAAAATGAGTTGGGTCATGAGCTAATTCCATTTACTGTTCCTTGACATGCTATTGATGATGTAGATGTAAGTATAGTTTGTTTCATGTATTTGGGATTTACTTAGTGTTCTGCCAATGGAGTATACGATATGCCTTAAGCAGAACCTTATGAAATGTTATTTACTTTTAGAGGTACTTCCTTGAGGTGGATAATGCAACTGATGATGATGGAAATGTGGAGAATATGGGTGAAAACGCACATGAGAACAGGTAACCTTCATTGTACGTTTTTTTGTATACATCTGAGCGGAATTAGTATTCAAATATGATGAAAACCTGATTGTGTGAGTTCATTCTGTTTCAATACAGCATTGTAGATCAATAAAGAAAAATAGAGTTACTTGATCGAGTGGAGTTGAATAAGAGAGCTGAACTTAAAGAAATACAGATGAAAAAAGCAAAATTAAGCAAAAAAGGTGGAGGAAGTACCAAACAAATCGATTGGTAAGATGATTAATTGTGCGTATACTAACATTTATTTTTTTCTGCAGACACGGCTATCTTACTATAGCTTTCTTCTTCTGCTTCCAGCTTGCCTGATATCATTCAAGAAATAGCCGAAGAGGACGAGGAGAATAAGAAAAGACATCTAAGACTTGTAGCTAAGCAAGAAAACTGAAGGAATTCGTCCACCACGCTTGGGAAGGCACAAGTATGATGTTCTCCAAACTTTGTAAATGAAATTTTTTCATGTGCATCATCTATATGTACTGACTACCAGCTTTATTTCAGATTCGAGCATGCTCCTACTCAAGTCCTATTATCCGAAGAAATCAATGGATCCCTCCGTAAGCTGAAGGTATCCTGGTTTTCTCTTGTTTTCCTTTCTAGTAATGAATTTTCTTGTTATCAATTGTGTTTGGATACCAACCGAAGATTTTTTTTTTCTTTTTAAAATAAAATGAAGGGTTGTGGCACGTTTGCAAAGGATCATTTTAAAAGTCCGGAGACGAAGATGGTGGATAAAAGTTCACACTCAAAAAAGTTAGCTTTAATTAACTTTTTGAATGTGGCATTCAAATTAAAGGATATCTATGCAGACGGAGATGGTGGATAATTGAATTGCTTTTTTAACTACAATAATGCATGGGGTGTTTGCATCACTCCTTTAATTGTACTGAGAAGTCTCTAATCATATAAAGCAATTCACATAATATACCAATAATCATGGACTACTCAAAATGGATAGGACAAATGCATGCCAAAACATTTTCTGTATAGTAACTAAACCTCAAAGTTATGAATTATGATACACGTAATCATATGATATCTGTTTAAACTACAGTCCTAAATCGATTAGTATGTGAAACCTGAGTATTTCCCGCTATTGAAATTGGATATATGTGGGGCAAGTCAATGTGATTGGCATCAACCAAGTTCAACTTAAAGTGCATGAAAAATTCTCTTGTCATAATATATACATGCTCGGTGCTCCAACATATAAAAAGACGTCAACTACAAAAAGATAAGAGTTTTATTCGTAGGAGATTTCAAGCTTCAATGGAAGACGGTGGTGCTAATGCTCTAAGGATTCAAAATCGGCGTTTGAGTGGTTGATTACATATACTATTTCGTTTTTTATTATCTTATGAGATTTTTTTTTTAGAATTGGGTTGGGCCCACTCTCCAAATCAGCATATTGTGTAATTCTGTTTAGTCTTGGGCCTGCAACAAGAAATCAAATGGTAAAATGGGCCATTTTAAAGCCAGCCCATTTCAATTTTGATGAAGAAACTATTTTTCTAAAGCCAGGCACGTCATTCACCAGCCCATTGTATAATTCTATACTTTGTATTGGGCTGGTAACCGAAGTGCAAAGCATCAAATGGGCCATTTTAAAAGCCCAGCCCAGTTCAATTTTGATCCATCAGCCATTTTATAAGCCCATCGATGACGTGTTACATAAGTTGTAGGTGACGTGTCATCATAGCTCCCGCAGGCTGCAACTTCAAAGTCCACTGGTTTCGGTTGATTCGGCTGCCAACCTATTTTATCGATAATTTTTTGCCCAAATTATGTGGCAACACTATAATCCATTAATTTAAATTGTATTAGATTTACATAATTTAAATGAATTGATTTGAATGTTGTCACATTATTGGACACCTGATTTAAACACCAAATTTAGGTAAGTGAGCATTGCTTTTACCGAAACATAGATTTTGAGACTGTAATCTGCTTTTAATTTTTTTCAACATTTTGGACACCAACTCGTGTTTTCTTCTTATTGGATGAGATTGGTTAGAATCCTAGTTATATAAGTTTATATTTTTCTTTTTATATTGAGAACTATTTTTTTTCTTTCCATTTAATGTTTCTTGGTAGTATAAAGATTCAATCTTTATATGTTGTTTGTGTTATAAGAATGATGTGTAGTTTAGTTGTAGTGAGTTAGTAAAGGAGAAGTTCTGATCCAATAAAATGTATTGACGATGAAAAAAGTTTAAAATTTTAGAGAATAATGTTCATTTTTGGCGATTTGTTAAGTAAAAAAGCTAGGGGAAAATTGGAAACAATAATGTTATGTTGAACACTTACCAAATCAATTTTCATGATATGGAGGCTATAGGCGATTTCAGGTTCTAAATATATTGAGAATACAAACCAAAGTAATGAATTGTATCCTAATTTTTGAACTGTTTTTTATTTAAATTAGGAACTGCTGATGCTTTTTGCGCTGTTCAAAGTTCAATTCACTGTCTGAGACTCTGAGATTGTTTTCATTGTTGCAGTTTAAATCTTGAGTATCCTTTTCATAAGCTGCTGATATGATGTACTCTTGTGGAAGCGACGGTTGTAGTATAGCTTTGTTTGTTTGTTCAGATGTCTTGCTGCTGTTGATTCTAGTGTTTGCTTTGCATTGTTTTAACATACAACCTTTCTGACGGTGATCGCATTCTTATTTAAGCAGATAGTATTTTCAAAGGAAATGTTGATAATCAAGCTTGGAAAGGATTTTAGTGTTGTATAGCTTTAATCAACCTTTCAGGTCAGTAAAGATTCACTTATAAAGTTCTGTAGCTTGTTGTTTGAGTGTTGGAACCTTGGTCAAGCATCATTGTTTGTCATTTTAGATTATTTATTCAAATCTATGGATCGATTATAGTCATTGACAATAAATTAAAAAACAGGAAAAAGAAACAAATGATCACTTTTTATTTAAATTGTTGAACAAAACATTTATTCTCTATATGGCTTGGTGATCATTGAGCATTAACCTTAACATCTCTAACATATCAAATCCTCCTACCTAGAAACTTCTCCCTAACAGCACATAACTTTGCCATAACATCTGTCATCTCCATTCTCTCAGCCGGAGATTCCATTGAACAGACAACTCCAATTCTCATTACGCCAACCAAGCACTCCTTTATTGTGTCTCTTCCTCTTCCAAGCCTTGCAAAATTTTCAACATCGTTGTTGTTGGTACTTTCTTCCGGTAGCAGCGAAGGTTCAACAATATCCATCACTCTTTCTGGCAAAGCCATCTTTGCAAATTCATGCAGAGTAAGCCTGTCATTAAATATGTTATCAATTGGACGCTTTCCTGTGAACATTTCCAGCAAGAGAATTCCAAAGCTATAAACATCTCCTAGCATGGACACTTTTCTACCCATACCATACTCTGTAAAAGCAGTGAATTAGTCTTGTTATAAATTGCAGTAAATGAATTCAATTGGAGAGATAACATCATAAAGATCTAAACAAAACTTGTAAAATAGTTACCTGGCGCAACGTAGCCAACAGTTCCTCTTATCCCTATTGAGCTTGATTGAGTTTCATGAGCATGTGGGAGATCAGAGAGAAATTTTGATAGCCCAAAGTCACTAACATGGGCAACCATGTCATGATCAAGCAATACATTGCACGGCTTTAGGTCACCATGAACCATTGGTGGTTCACAATGGCGATGAAGATATTCTACCGCAAAAGCCACATCAATTGCTATATTTAATCTCTGGATGAGACTTAAAGAACTTGCGTCAAATTGATCTTGGTTCTTGTGCAGCCACTCCTCTAAATTTCCATTTTCCATGTATTCGTAAATCAAAGCTTTAAAGTCAACACCTTTAGGATCTATGCTTGAGCAAATAGTTACGATTCCGACGAGATTTCGATGTCGAATATTCCTTAGTACTTCACATTCAGAGATGAAACTCTTCAAACCCCCTTTTTGTTGAAGATTGATCACTTTCACTGCAACATACCTTCTATTTTCACCCAAAATTCCTTTGTACACCAAACCGTGGCTTCCCTGTCCGATCATGTTCGATGATGAAAATTTATCGGTTGCTCTACTCAGCTCTGCATAAGAAACCATAGGAAATGGTTCTTCCATGTGCATCGGAATTGAAGTGTTCTGCGTAGATCTCCTTTTCCGAGTAAAAATGACGATGAAGAATGCTAATGACGAGATCACGCATGAAACAATCACAGGAATAACCACTTTGAGATGAGCGATTTTTGATTTCTTTAATCTCTTGGGGGGGGCATGATGGCAAATGCATTTCAGCTAATCCTCCACAAAGCCTCTTATTCCCTGTAAGTGAGATTTCTGTTTTATTGCTGAAAACGCCTTTTGTTGGTACTTCTCCTTCAAAACCATTGTGAGACAAATTTAAATATATCAAGAATGACAGAGTCTCAAGATATTTTGGAATTTGGCCAGACAAATTGTTGGAAGAGAGATCCAACTGTTGAATGCTTCTTAAAGAACTGAGGGAGGGAGGAATGCTTCCATTGAAAGAATTGTCACTCATATTAAGAATTTCCAAGCTTGTACAACTGCCTAGGCTACTAGGAATCTCACCAGAAAATCTGTTTCCAGAAATATAAAGCTCAACCAGAGTCTTCAAGTTGCCCAGTTGTGAAGGAAAAGGACCATTGAGAAGGTTATCAGACACATCTAGGCCAACTAATGTTGTTATGTCAAGAATTTGTTGAGGCAAATTACCGGTGAGCTTATTTTCAAAGAGAGACAAATCCATCAAATTTTGACAATTTCCAAGGGAGGACGGTATGTTGCCTTTCAAATTATTTGAGAATAACGTCAGTATGGTTAAGAATGTTAAATTACCAAGAGAGGCGGGAATGCTTCCACGTAAACTACTTTCTTCCAGGTTCAAAACTTGTAACTTTTTAAGCTTACCAATGTCATGAGGAATAGTACCACTTAATTGGTTTGTCGCTATATCAAGGCCATGAAGATTGACTAGATTTCCTATCTCAGGAGGTATGGAGCCATATATTTGATTACCACCCATGCCTAATAAGGACATTGTACTTGACAAGTTTCCTATAAACTTTGGTAACATCCCTCCAAATTGATTTAGTGGTAACAGAAGCCATTCCAATTTGCTACAATTTAAGAGGGAGGTTATAAAATGAAGATCATCGGCTGTCCCAATCCCCAAGTTATTTTTACCCAAACTTAGAATTGATAAATTCTTAAGTTTACTAAAATCAATTGATACTTTCCCACTAAAAGAATTGTTAAGAAAAAAAACCGTTTCAAGATTTGATGCAATGACAATGAATATGGGAGAGGACCAGTGAAATTATTACGAGCGAGGGAAATCTTTTTCTGGTTTGGAAGATCATAACCTATGTTGTGTGGTAAACTTCCAGAGAGTCTATTAAATCGAAGAATGAGATAAGTAAGGGAAGAAATGTTAAAAATTGGAGTAGGAACCATACCAGAAATGTTATTTTCACCCAAGTTAAGATAAAATAAGCTCCTTAGTCGACCTAAAGAATAAGAATTGTCCCAAACAAGTCATTTGCACATACAACAAGTACTTGCAAAGCTGAAAGATTCCCGATGGAAGTTGGGATTTGTCCTGTCAGCCGATTGTCATCAATGTACAAAGTCTCAAGCTTCAACAAATAGCCAATCTCTGTTGGGATTTCTCCCTGGAGGTTGTTTCGACGGGCATTGAACAGGATGAGTTTTGAGCAATGGGACAAGTTTTTTGGAATTGTACCTGAAAAGGTATTACTGGCTAGCATTAGAGTTTCTAGCCGGGAAAGAAGACCAACTTCATTGTGAATATCACCATGGAAATTGTTGTCTTCAAGATGGATCGAACTAAGAAAGCTAAGATTCCCTATAAAAGGTGACAATTCACCTCCCATGCTTTGATTTCTTAGATCCAACTCCGAAACCCTTTGTTGCAAACGACCACATGAAACACCTGTCCAGACGCATAAGGGAACGGAATCATTCCACGAGCTTGTGACTCCCAATGGATCATCAAGTCGAGACTTAATGGCAAGTAATGCAAGACGGTCAGTCTCGTTTGAATGGATTGTGGCAGTGGATGGAGTAGAGAAGCTATGAATAAGCAAGAAGCAAAAGCAGCATAGAAGAATGGAACTAGGCATGTTTACAAGGCTGGATTAGACAATGCAAGGAGTTGTGTTTGGAATGTGGATGCTCATTTCAACCTGGTGTCAGGGGACTTTATAGAGCAAACTAACCAAGAGTGTTATGCGGGGAAGTTTTTTGTGCTTATTTTGATAGTCAAGATTGTTTGTCTATTTGCTAAAATTTCCACAAATCAATTACAAAACAATGACTTATATATGCCGGAGTCTTCAAGGCAGACTCTGTAGTATACTGTATTCTTGAAAATTCAGCAAAGACAACAAGGTCTCGTTATGCAATCCTTGTAGTTTCTATGTGTAGTTTAATTTCATGGGTCCATAACTTTGTCTCTACTTTGGAATAAAAAATTGCAATCAGCATTCAATTACCTACTCTGGTATAAAAAAGTGCAAGGACCTTGAAATCGGTGTTTGGGTGGTCAGACTGATTATGACTTACGATTAGAAGACAATGACAATTTAATTTCATGGGTCCATAACTGTGTCTCTACTGGACACTCCTTTAGATCTTGTCTCTACTGGAGTTGTCTCTACTGGACACTCCTTTAGTTCTTGGCACTAGTGCAAGGACCTTGAAATCGGTGTTTGGGTGGTCACTGATTATGACTTATGATTAAAAGACGATGACAATTTAATTTCGTTTTTTATTTTTAATGAGATTTTATTTGGAATTAGGCTGGGCCCACTCTATTGCACTAATCAAGGCCCAAATTAGCCCATTGTGATATTCTACTTAGTCAGCGGATAAATGGGCCATTAAAAATCCCAGCCCAGTACGATTTTGCTTCTCCAACAATTTTAAAAGCCCATCAGCGACGGGCACGTCACCAGCCCATTGTATAATTCTCAACTTTGTCTTGGGCTGCTAATAACCAAGTCAAGTGGAATATGGGCAGCTAAAAAGCCTAGCCCACTACAATTTGGATCCATCAGCCTTTTTAAAAACAGTAGATGACGTGCCCTGACATATCATCGAGTCAATCTGTAGTTTACTTCTTTGATACGGATCTCACTCCGATGACGACGATGAATAGCAACAATTGCAAAGACGACCGGATCATGATATCGCCGATACAACCACCATGGCGCAAGTTAGCGTCGCAGCTTACCTCTTTAAAAATTTGATTTATTTCAACTTCAAAACTATTTTGTTAGCTTTCACATTATCACTTTTATGATTATTTGTTGATTTAATTGTTTTTTTTTTCTTGTGCAGAAGAAAATCTATCATTCAATCTCGAAATTTCGCTTGATTTACTGGAAGAGATGATTCTTCTTTATTCATTTTTATTTTATTATTTCTGTTTTGTTGATACTTGGATTGACGAAGAAATAATAGAAACGATTTTGTTGTTTGGTTATTTTGCTGCGCAGCTGAAATATTTTGAAGTTTTTTGAGTGCTATATATTCTCTTGAGTGCGTAGTTAAAAACGATTGTTTTCCATCCATTAGCATTTAGCAACAACAAATGAATCCTATGATCACTACTCTGATTACTGCAGATGGATTGATTGATTGATTTCTCTACTAATTTGAACACTTTTATATATGTTTCTTTAAACTAATATAATACAGGGATGCTGTTGCCTTAGCTAGAAGAACATCAAAATAGCTACAAAACGCTTAGATTATCGATCTCTCGTGCTATAATTTTGAAAACTAAAATAGTAATTGAGTAATCAAAAAGAGCATCAACCATTTTTCAATCAATCACCATCATCACAATGAGCAGCAGCAGCAGCTCGGTCATTAAAGTATCTGTTTTCCAAACCGGTAACCGAGCTAAACTCAATTTCGCAACCTAACTCAGTTTGCAGTGGATACAGTTATTTCAGTTGGTAACCGAAACCGCCAACCCTGGTTTAGTTTAGCGAAATCTGAACCCACATTCAATTTTTATGTGTCTTCATGTTATATAAATAAGAGTTTGACATGTATGACTCTCTTACTTGCTATTCAATCCACAGTTTCTGTGCTTGTTTTGCAGAGATTGAAGTACATTTTCAGTTTTTGCATTCTACGATGGCCTCTGTAAATTGCATTTGTTTCAGCAAGGTATGTGCAGTAAGATTAGTTTTGTTTTTAAAGACAAAGTAGAAGCTAATTCCTGCAATTTTCAACATCTTGCAGCAGTACGTCTCCACTTAAATAATTTAGGAAGAGGTGAAGTTGATGAGTTGAGTTTTATTAATTCTTTGGCAAACTGTAGCAATTTGTTGATTCTAAGCATACAACAAAACCAGTTTAGAGGGGTATTGCCTCATTCAATTGGTAATCTCTCTAGTAAACTCCCAATTTATGGCATTAAGTGACAATCAATTGTATGGAAGCATTCCTCCCAATCTTGTCAACTTAAGTTGGGTGTCCCTGGAGCATAACCAGTTTACAGGCCCAATTGATGTGGTGTTATCAACTTGTTTATGGGTTGGTTAATCTGGTGTTATCAACTTGTCTGCCTCCAATTTGTTCTCTTGCATTCACTGAGTTTTGCAAACCTCTGCTCTCATGAACAGAGCTCTGCATTGCTTCAGTTTAAGCAACTCTTTTCATTCCATAATCATTCATCTTCCGATTGTGATTATGTAGGGATACTGTCTTATCCAAAAATGATGTATTGGAAAGACAATATTGATTACTGTTCATGTGATTGGCCTCGATCTCAGTTGTAGTTGGCTTTATGGCAGCATCCCTACCAACACTAGTCTCTCCCTCCTTTCTTACCTCCAAAAGCTCAACCTTGCTTGCAATGACTTCATTCTTTCTCAAATTCCTTCTGATTTTGTCAAATTCCCAAGTTTGACACACCTTGAAATCTCTCATTTGTCTAATTTAATTTCACTTGATCTCACTGTACTTAAATTGATTTTTAGTGGTTATTTGACACTCGAAATGCTGGTTATGGAAGGGATAGTCCAAAATATGACAGAGTTAGAAGAACTTAATATTGATTCTCTAACTAGTACAAGTGATGATTCTTAGTCAGTTAGTCACAATCAACTCTCAAGTGAAATTCCCTTCTCTCTAGGAAGCTTGTCTTTACTGGAAGAGCTTTCTTTGGGAGATAACAAATTATCTGGAGCCATTCCCTCTAGTATAGAAAACTTGAAACAACTAGTACTCTTAAATCTTTCCCAAAACGAGCTCAGTGGAACTATACCTAAACAAATCTTTAATTTACATTTATTGTCGATTTCACTAAACCTAGCTCAAAACCATTTGGTTGGATCTAGATCTTCAAACATCGGAAATTTTGAATACCTTTACATGGCGGTCAATTTCTTTCGTGAATCTATTCCTCCATCATTGAAGTCTTTGAAAGGAATACAACAATTGGATCTCTCACATAACAATTTGTCCGGTAAAATTCCAAAATTCTTGGAAACTCTTCTATTGGAGAAACTAAACTTATCCTTCAATGATTTAGAGGGTGAAGTACCAATGAAAGGAATTTTCACTAATGCAAGTGCAATATTGTTGGGAATAATTATAGACTTTGTGGACGCATAGCTAAGCTACAATTGCCCAAATGGGAGCCTTGAGAAGTGGTTGTGTCCAACTCCAGAAGCAGAAGAAGAACAACACAAAATTCCAAATCCTACCATTCTTCAAAGAATAAGCATTGCAATTGATGTGGCATCTGCATCAGAATATCTCCATCACCACTGTCAAGAGCCAGTCCTTCATTGCGATGTAAAACCAAGCAATGTTCTTCTAGATAGTGACATGATGGCTCATGTAGGAGATTTTGGGCTATCAAGGTTTCTTCCAAAGGTTTCAAATCCTAATCAAAGCAGCTATGTTAGAGTAAAAGGAACAATTGGTTATGCAGCTCCAGGTAACCATTGTTCTTATTCAGTTCTCAAAATTCATTTACTTTTTTTTAAGTGAATTATGTGTATTGCAATTTGCAAGAGTATGGTCTTGGAAGTGAAGTGTCGACAAATGGGGATATTTACAGTTATGGGATCTTCTTGTTGGAAATGGTGACGAGGAAAAAACACAGAGACCATATGTTCGATGGAGACTTTAATCTTCACAGTTTTGCTAGAATGGAGTTGCATGATCGGGTGATGGACATCGTGGATCCAATGCTTGTAAATGAAGAGATGGCTGCCACTGACGATAGGATGAGGCAAGGATTGAACAACCAAGAGGAATGTCTGATTTCTATGGTCAGAATTGGAGTGCATGTTCAGTGGAGTCACCATAGGATCGAATGAACATAAGCTGTGTTGTCCATGAATTGCAATTGGCCAGGAAAATCCTTCTTCAAGCTACAACTGGGTTCAACATGCAGTGAAGGCAATGAAGTTGAAAGCTTTATCAAGCAGTAGAGAGTTAAATATGATATTGTAGTAATATAGGAGCATTTCTGTGGGTTTTTTTTTTTTTTTTTTTTTTTTTTTTTTTTTTTTTTTTGAATTTTAATTTAACTGATTATTATAATATATGGATTGAATACATATCAATGAATGTATTATTCACTGAAATGATCCAATTCTAACTAAACAAAGAAGACGAGTAAAATATAGCTCCTGTAACTTCAATTTTGAACACTTACCAAAACAATTTTGATGATGTGGGGGCTAAACAAAACATTTATTGCTTTACAGAATTTTAACAAACCAAAACACAACATTCTCTTTATGGCTTGGTGAACGCTAACATCTTTGATATCTCAAATCCTCCTACCTAGAAAGTTCTCCCTAATAGCGCATAACTTTGCCACAACATTTGTCATCTCCATTCTCTCAGCCGGAGATTCTATTGAACACACAACTCCAATTGTCAATACGCCAACCAGGCACTCCTCAAATCTATCTCTTCCCTCTCTAGGTTGACGTCCATCGGAAGTTACAACACTGTTGTTGTAGGTTCTTGCTTCTAACAGCAATGAAGGTTCAACAATCTCCATCACTCTTTCCGGCAAAGCCATCTTTGCAAATTCATGGAGAGTAACCCTGTCATTGAACATGCTATCAGTAGGACGCTTTCCGGTGAACATCTCCAGCAAGAGAATTCCAAAGCTGTACATGTCTCCCGGCATGGATACTTCATTGCCCATACCATACTCTGTAAAAGCATGTAGAATCATCATGTCAGTTGTAGTAAATGAATTCATTGGCAGAGATAATGTCATAAAGATACAAATATAACTCATAAAATAGTTACCTGGTGCAACATAGCCAACGGTCCCTCTTACGCCGATTGAGCTTGACTGAGTTTCAGGAGTAGTAATAAGAGGACGGTGATCAGATAGAAACTTTGATAGACCAAAGTCACCAACATGGGCAACCATGTCATAATCAAGCAGGACATTACATGGCTTGAGGTCGCCATGAACAATCGGTGGTTCACAATGGTGATGAAGATATTCTACTGCAAAAGCCACATCAATTGCTATTTGTAGTCTCTGAATGAGACTTAAAGAACTTGCGTCAAGTTGATCTTCATTCTTCTGCAACCTCTCCTCTAAACTTCCATTCTCCATGTAATCATAAACCAAAGCTTTAAAGTCAGCACCTTTAGGATCTATGCTTGAGCAAATAGTTATAATTTTGATGAGATTCCGATGTCGAATATTTCTTAGTGCTTCACATTCAGATATGAAACTCTTCGAACCCCCTTTTCGTTGAAGATTGATTACTTTCACTGCAACTGACATTCTATTTTCACCCAAAATTCCTTTGTACACCAAACCGTGGCTTCCTTGTCCGATCATGTTCGATGATGAAAATTTATCAGTTGCCCTGCTCAGCTCTGCATAAGAAACCATTGGAAATTGTTCTTCCATGTGCAACAAACTTGAATTGTAATGTGCAGATCTCCTTTTTCGAGTAAAAATAATGATGAAGAATGCTAATGACAAGATCACGCATGAAACAATCACAGGAATAACCACTTTGAGATGAACGTTATTGGATTTCTTTGAGCGGCATGATGGCAAATGCATTTCCTCTAAACCTCCACAAAGCCTTTTATTCCCTTCAAGAAAGATTCCTGTTTTATTGCTGAAAATGCCTTTTGTCGGCACTTCTCCCTCAAAGTGATTGAAAGACAAATTTAAATATATAAAGAATTCTAGAGTCTCAAGATATTTTGGAATTTGGCCAGACAAATTGTTGGAGGAGAGGTCCAACGCACGAATGCTTCTCAAAGAACTCAGGGAGGGAGGAATGCTTCCATTCAATGAATTGTCATGCATATAAAGAATTTCCAAGCTTGTACAACTGCCTAGGGTACTAGGAATCTGACCAGAAAATCTGTTTTTAGAAATATCAATCCCATTGAGATTCTTCAAGTTGCCCAGTTGCGAAGGTAAAGGACCACTAAGAAGGTTATCAGATACATCTAGGCCAAGTGATAGGGTTGCTATGCTAAGAATTTCTAGAGGCAAAATACCAGTGAGCTTATTTTTGGAGAGAGTTAAGGAAATCAAATTCTGACAATTTCCAAGAGAGGTGGGTATGCTGCCTTCCAAATTATTTGAGAATAAAAACAGTTTGGTTAATAATGTTAAATTACCTAGAGAGGCGGGAATGCTCCCTTGTAAACTATTTTCTTTCAGGTTCAGTAATTGTAACCTTTTAAGCTTACCAATCTCTTGAGGAATAGTGCCACTTAATTGGTTTCTCTGCATATCAATGCCATAAAGGTCGACTAGATTTCCTATCTCAGGAGGTATGGAGCCATATATTTGATTATTGCTCATGATTAAAAAAGACATTGTACTTGACAAGTTTCCTATCAACTTTGGTAACACCCCTCCAAATTGATTTCGGTTTAAATTAAGCCTTTCCAATTTGCTGCAATTTATTAGGGAGGTTAAAAAACGAAGATCATTGGCTGTCCCAGTTCCCAAATTATTCACATCCAAATATAGGTCTGAAAGATTCTTAAGGCGACTAAAATCAATTGATACTTCCCCACTAAAATAATTTCTTTGAAACTGAATCTTTTCAAGGTTTGATGTATTGCACAATGAAAATGGGAGTGGACCAGTGAAATTGTTATCATAGATGGAAAACATTTTCAGCCTTGGAAGGTCATAACCTATATTGTGTGGTAAATTTCCGTACAATCTATTACGTTCAAGATAAAGATAAGCAAGGGTAGAAATGTTAAAAATTGGAGGAGGAACCATACCGGAAATGTTGTTTCCACCTAAATGAAGATGAAATAAGCTTCTTAATCGACCTAGGGAATAAGGAATTTTCCCAGACAAGCCATTGGTATGTATATCAAGTATGAGCAAAGTTGAAAGATTACCGATGGAAGCTGGGAGTTGTCCCGTTAGATGATTCTCACCAATGCTCAATCTCTCAAGCTTCAACAAGTTGCCGATCTCTACTGGGATTTCTCCATGAAGGTTGTTTCGAAGGACATTGAACTCAATGAGTTTTGAGAAATTGGACAAATTATTTGGAATTGTACCCGTAAAGAAATTATTGGCCATCATTAGAGTTTCTAGCCTGAAAAGAAGACTAACTTCATTAGGAATATCATCCTTGAAGTTGTTGTCCTCAAGGTGAATGGACCTAAGAAAGCTAAGGTTCCCTATAAAAGGTGACAATTCACCTCCCATGCTTTGATTTCTTAGATCCAACTCTGTAACCCTTTGGTGCCGATGACCACATGAAACACCGGTCCATTGGCATAAGGGTACAGAATTGTTCCATGAGCTTGTGACTCCCAATGGATCATGAAGCCAAGACTTAATGGCAAGTAATGCAAGACGATCAGTCTCATTTGAATGGATTGTTGAAGCGGATGGAGTAGAGAAACTATAAAAAAGAAAGAAGCAAAAGCAGGATAGAAGAATGGAACTGGGCATGATTACAAAGGCCTGGATTAGAGAAAGCAAGCATTTGTGTTTGGAATGTGGATGCTCATTTCAAGCTGGTGTGTGGACTTTATAGAAGAAACTAACCAACCAAGGAGTTTTGGTGCTTATCTTGATAGTGAACATCGTTTGTCCTCTGGAATATGACCTGATAATAAAACAGAGTCTTGAAGGCAGATATGTACTGTATTCTTGAAAAGTCAACAAAGGCAACAACATATAATATATTGGAAATCAGCATCCATGACAAGGTCACCAATCAATTACTACAACCAATAAAGTAATTACACAAACGTTGAAATTTAATGTAGAAAATAAATTTATTGTTGAAATTTAATGTTAAAATAAATTTACCAATCAATACGTTGAAATTTAATGTTGAATACACACACGGCATTAGAATATGTGGATAAGTTGCAATTTGCATGCTACAAGTCCTTGTATCAGTGCTTTAATTTACCCCAATATATCTGTTTCACCATTATTGATGGGGACCTATATTTGCAACTCTTCTTCCCCACCAATTTTTTTTCTATGCATGGGAGATGTTATATTGAATGAGTATTATGGGTGGGATAAGGATTATGTTAACGTATATTGTAAGAGCACATGTTAAGGATTATGTTATAGTTTTTCAAATCTTTTTTTTATTTATTTATTATTATTTAACGTTATTTTTTATTTTTTATTTTTTTATCGATATTTTATTTAGAATTGGGCTGGGCCCACTCCAATACAAAATTAAAGCTAAAATCTGCCCATTGTGTAATTCTATTTGGTATTGGGTCGAGTCAATGGAATAAATGGGCCATTTATAATATAGATAGAAGTGTTTTTCAACCTAAAATGAAAAAGAAAAGAAAAAAAAAAAAAAAAAACCTTACATGTTTGATTAAATGTCAATTAATGTCGGTTATAGTCATTAAACGATTTCGAAAATCTAAGAAGTTACATAAATATTAAAAATGGAATCTAAATATTACTATAAACATTTGATAAGTTAAATTGAAGTTACATCTAATATATATATATATATATATTTTAATTAAATATAATATTTTAAAATTTTTCTCTCTCCTCTCACTATGTTTTAAATATTTTTTCTTAAATAAAAAATTACTAGTGGCTTGGTGCACTGAATTGAAGTTTTTGTTTGTTTGTGATGCCTTTAATTTTTTATTTTTAATGAGATTTTATTTGGAATTGGGCTTGCTCACTCTAATGCAATATTAAGGCCCAAATCAGCCCGTTGATACTTGGATTGAAGAAGAAATACTAGAAACGATTTTGTTGTTTGGTTATTTTGCTGCGCAGTTCAAAGATTTTTGAAGCTTTTCGAGTGCTATATATTCACTTGATCTTTGATTGATTTGCATCCATTAGCATTTAGCAACAACAATTGAATCCTATGATCACTACTCTGATTACTGCAGATGCATTATAGTTTGCTTAATTGTTTGGAGAGATTGATTGATTGACTGATTTCTCTTCCAATTTTATAAAAGTTTCTTTTTACTCGTATAATGCTGGGATGGTGTTGCCTTAGCTAGAAGAACAACATCAAAATAGCTAGAAAACGCTTAGAATCACTGTAAATTTATCGATCTCTCGTGCTATAATTTCGTAATTTATTTATTATAATAGTACTTGAGTAATCAAAAAGAATATCAACCGTCTTTCAACCGATCACCATCATCACAATGAGCAGCAGCAGATTGATCATTATAGTTTCTGTTAGCTAAACTCAATTTCGCAACCTAATAAACCAGAGTCTTCAAGACATACCTGTACTGTACTCTTGAAAATTCAACAAAGGCAACAATATATTGGAAGCAGCACTCATGGCAATCGACAATATTGTCAAGGTCACCATTCAATTACTAAACACAAAATAATTACATTTGAGAATAGGTCACATTGGAAGTTAATGTAGAAAATGAATTTATTGTTGAAGACACGTACAGCATTAGAATATTTGGATCTTCAAACTTGTAGTTAAACTAATTTCAACATTTAATTTCTATAAGTTACAAATATACTATGCATTTAGCAGTACACTATCCGCTGGTAGAACACAAAATTTAAATCGTAAAATCTGCCAGCTCTTAGCCTTGCAGCTACAGCCATCCTCCATTTCTCATTTTCCAGCAATGTCATCTGCATGCATATTCTTCTACATTTTGGAAAGGAATCCACTTGATAGCCGGGTAGCACTGCAAGAGTTCTAACCAACTTGGCAATTCCCTTGGGGATATTCACTGGGATTTCTTGTCGTTTAGTTTCACGTTATGTTGTATGTTTTCACCAGTAATCTCGGCATGAGCAAGAACCATTAGGTGGGATTGGCATTTGACATACGAATTCGTATGCCCTTCGAATAATCTCACCAGCTCAACCATATAGGTCAACCATACAACCATAATGATCAATTGATGGTCCAATGTTGTACACATTCTTCGTCTTCGAAAAACACTCGTGTCCTTTTTTGATCAATCTAGCATGACTACAAGCATATAGAACCGGAACGAACGTGATCCTGTCAGGCTTGATTTCAGACTCTTCCATTTCATGCAAAAGTTGTTTCGCTTCTCCTCAATGCCCGTGCATTGCCAGTCCTGCTATCAATGAAGTCCACGAAACAATGTTCTTCTTCGCTGCCATCCTTTCAAGTACTAATTAGTGTATTATTCACTGAAATGATCCAACTAAACCCGGATTTCTCAACAAAACCGTGTACAATTCTCCCAAACTCAAACGCTCCAGCTTGTGCACACGCAGAGCACTCCTGTCAAGCTCACTTCATTTGGTCTCATCCCCAACTGTCTCAAATCCATGAAAACACCAAAAACCTCATCAAAGCACCCATTTTGAGTAAGTGCAGTTATCATACTACTCCACGACACGTCGTCTTTCACTTCCATCTCCGAAAACACCTTCCTCGCCATCTCCATCTCCCCTGCTTTCGCTTACCCAGCAAGCATCAAGTTCCACGAAGTCGAATCCTTGAACGGCATACTTTCAAACAATCTCTCAGAGCTCTCCAAGTCACCGCCTCTAAAACACGCAGTGACCGCCGCATTCCAGGCAACAAAGTTTGGTTCAAGCATTTCATCGAACACCTTCATCGAAAATTCGACACGGCCACATTCTCCATGCATACTTATCAAAGTCGTCTCAACAAAGAGATGCCCATCAAGCCCGTGAAGTAGAGCTTGACAATGCAACTGCATACCGGTCATGAACGACCCGTAATTCGCGGCTGCTTTAAGAAAAAACGCGAAAGTGAAACTGTCAGGAACTGCTGCTGATAACAAGCCCATTTTGTAATTCTCTACTTTGTCTTGGGCCGTTTAAAGGCCCAGTCCAGTTCGATTTCAATCCACCAGAAATTTTAAAAGCCCATCGCCACGTCATCAATTTGTAGGTGTTGAGTCTGTTGACATCAAAATTAATCGACTCGAGCTCTGTTTACTTCTCTGATTCGGATCTTCACTCTCGACCCGGTTGTTCAGGGCACCGACGAACCAACCGCAAAGACGACCGGAGTCCGGAGCTAGATATCACGTTCACCGATACAAACACAATGCGCACTTTAGCGTCGCACTTTAGCTCGGTAAAAATTTTCTCTTTTTCAACTTCAAATATATGCTGTTTACTTTCACATTTCACAATCATCACTTCTATTCAATTTTTTTTTGGTTGGTGTAGTATTTGTGTAGAAGAAAACCTGTCAATCTTCAATCTCGAAATTACGCGTCTTTCAATAGAAAAGGTGATTCTTCTTTGTTTATTTATATTTATTCTGCTTTGTTGATGCTTTGATTGACGAGGGACCACTAGAAAGGACAAATTTTTATAATGTTTATGCTGATTTTCTTTCAAATTATGAACTGAAATTGCATTTATAAATTGATCCTTGAGTGAATTTAGAGTGAGACTTCGAATTGTGTGGAATTGGAGATAATTGACTTTGATAGTTAGCTGTGTCGATAATACTGATTTGTGAGTTTGTTGAGATGTAGATGAGCTCGAACTTGAACAGGAAGCTGAGAGGAAAATAGGATGGTTATTGAAACTGTTCTTTGCCGGGACTGCTGCAGCTGTTGGTTATCAGTTCTTTCCTTATATGGGTGAGTGAATTGGTTTTTCGAATCGATTTTGGTACTGGCTTATGTTGTTGAAACTCACTATCATGGCTTGATATTTCAGGGGATAATTTGATGCAACAGTCCGTGTCACTTTTGAGAGTCAAGGATCCGTTGTTTAAACGAATGGGAGCATCTAGATTAGCTCGTTTTGCAACAGATGGTAAAAACTTTTTTCTTTTAAGTTATGGTTGAAATTTGTCTACTGACTGCAACTCATGTATAGGTTTTCTTTTCCTTTTTGATCACAGATGAAAGGAGGATGAAAATAGTGGAGATAGGTGGAGCTCAAGAGCTTTTAAATATGTTGGAGGCTGCTAGGGATGACCGCACACGGAAAGAAGCCCTGAAGGCTCTTGCTGCCATTTCACGCTCAGGTTAGTTATGTTTGCATCTGATAGGTTGACGTATTAATCTATAAACGCTCTTGTGAATGTAACTGCATTGATAGCTTTTTTCTTTGAACCATTCCTCATCTGTTGAAACTGTCAAACAATGGTTGAAAAGCGAAGTTGTGTACGATAAAGAGAATTTCTAGATGGCATTTAGTCATGTTTGCTCTGTCATCTAAAATCAAGTTATTAATTAAAAGAGGGACATCCAAAATCACACTTTAAATGACATCTGAGTAAGCCTTATGCTCTTTATAAAATTATTGTATGACCATGATAAATGCACAGCTATTCTGGTCTCGCAGAATAATCTATGTGACCCTTTAATTCCTATCAAGATACTTAGGCAGTTAGGCCTGATCGACAATCTCCATTAGGTCGTGTTTTCATAGCAGTGTTTAAATGTCAAGTTGTTAGAACTCTGTGGAAGCTTCACCATTGTCTCCACGGAGATGTTTAAATGAGGATATGTCATTAGAATTGAAGAATCCACGAGTAATATGAGTGTTAAGAAAGAAAAGACACTAAGTATGAGAACCTCGTGATGCTTTTAAGGTCTAATTAATGGTGTTAGAGAGTTGAATTTTTTGAGTTTTAAGATTAGCTTATTGAGTTTGATGACATGTTGCATAACTAGAGTGCCTTTTATGTATATGTAATACAAGAATCGAAATGCCTGTAGTCACCGAATATTTTGTTTTCTAAATTTATAATGCTAACTTGCCCTTTTCATATTGCAGATAAAGCTGTCGGAGCTTTACACAATGCTGGGGCTTTATCGGTTATAAAGTCTACCCCAGAATCCCTTGAAAATGCAGAAGTCGAGAATTACAAATCAAGCTTATTGAAGAGATTCCAAGATCTGAGATACGATTCTTCATCTTGAGATTGTATTCATGTTATACTTTTTCAGCTTTAAGCTTAAAACATAGTTTCCAAAAGCAATGCCTGAATTTAGAAGAGATTGTTGTTTTATTAGGACAAACAAGAAGTACTGTGTATTTTTCTGTTCGTTCAAGTTAAAGATAAGTTTGAAAATGCTTCCTTGGTGCAATTGTTTTTGTTTCTCATATTCTAGATTATTCATCTTTCGTACTTGTTTTTATGTGACTGTGAGTTACATCATAATTGTTTGATTGTTTCTCTGTCTAACTCTTTGATTTGTGTTGTAAGCGGATAAGCCTCATCGATGCTCTCTCTAAACCAAATCTGATTTATTATTTAATTGTATTAAATTATCTGAGTTCAATGTGAGAGAGTTTATTAATCAAACTTGAATGAATAAATTAACTATAATTCTTTTGACTTCAAACCCTGGTGAAGATTCAAACAATTGTTTTAAAAAGAAAAAATACTTGTCATCTGACATTGCTAACACGGTTTCCCTGTTGATTGAAAGAGATTTTTCCAGGAAAATTGGCAAAACCGCAAGAGCCTTATTTAAGGGATGGAGAGGAGCTCGGAATTGCTGAGAAACATCGCTCAAGATTTCAGAATTATCCTGTGTAGATATCGGGCACTATGATGGCAAAACCTGAGCCAGCAAATGGGGTTGCCGTGGTTAGCGTGGTCGGGGAAGGCTTCTGTGTTCCTTATCCCGTGGAGTTAATTGTCAAGAGGAAAACAAATGGCTGCTCTGATACGCGCTTTGAAGTGTTAGACGTTAATGGAAATCTATTCCTCCAAGTTGATGGCACTTCCCTTGCCTTCCAATGCAAAAGAGTCATGCGCAATCCTGCTGGTTTTCCGATCCTCACCTTGCGCGAAAGGTACCCAGCTTAGTTCTTACTCTAATGCACACATAAAAGAGTGTGATGAATATCTCTGGCTTGAATTTGATTGATTGTTTCCTTGTTCTGAAATTTAACAGGCACTCACAGCCCGTCATCGCTGGACAGTTCATCGGGGAGAAAGCTCAGAACTACACAATCTCCTCTTCAGCGTGCAAGAATCGCACGCTCTCCAACTAAAAACCCGGCTTGATGTCTTCCTCCCAAGCAACTTCAATGAAGATATTAGCAACTTCAAGGTTGTGGGACGTTACTCCTCTGAGTCTTTCAGAGTTTACAAAGGAGAGACTGTCATTGCAGAGGTACTGAGCTTTGATACTCTCCAATTTCACTTAAAAGTCATAGCTTCTGTTTGTTTCTTGGGATTTATAAGGAAAAAAACTAACCCTGCCAATATAACCGTGCTGCAGGTGAATCACAACTTCACATGGGAAAGCTTCTGCAAAGGCAAAGAAACCTTCAAGGTTAAAGTTTATCCTGGAGTGGATTACGCTTTCATCGTGGCACTGATTGTAATCGTTAACGAAAATGACACTATCTGAAGCTGTTTCTGCAATTTATTTGTGACTATTGTAATAGTTTCTCTACTTTTTTCTTCTATGTAAACATCTTGATTGTTTGATTAAGTTTTACTAGTAACAATCACTTGCTAAATAAAGATTATACATTATAAAATGCAAATTACAAAAATCTTGCAAATGAAATTCTTAATTCTAACCGAATCAACCGAAAACCGGTCCGGTAGCTTCATATAACGGTTCTCCCACAAGAACCTAAAGCCTATACTTTTCTTTTGGTAAGTTCCTTCCTTCACATCCTGCAAATCACTTCAAGGCTGATGAAATCTACATCAAAATCACTTTTTGACTTCTTGAGGAAGTGCTTTTATAATTTGATTGTGATGATGATGATGATTGATGATCAACAGAGAGTTTGTGCTTCCTCCCAAGTGCTTGCTGTCTTCCCAATCTTTTGTATAACTCTAATGACTTCTTCTGTTGTCACATTTCCAGTCACTATGACTTTGTTCAGCTGTGTATCCACATTATAAGTTTCAATATCTGCTACCCAAAAACACATACAAGATGAAAAACCGATTAAAGGGGGCGTTTCAATTGCGATCTAAAAGCAGATTTTTTTTTATTTTTTTTTATTTTTTTGAGATTAATTAATACCTTCAATCTTCTTGATGGCCTTCAGGATTTTCTTGATACATTCATCACAATGCAGACCTACTTTCAGCTCCACAACCTACAATATATGAACACAAAAAGTGAACCACAATAAAAACAATTAGTATTTCATTTAAAAGGATCAAAAACAGAGATTGTTTTGATATACTTACATTGGTCATTTTGATTGATCAAAAAAAAAGCCCCGAGTTTGGCAAAACTTGAGTGAGATTGTGAGATAATATGTTTGAGAAAATGAATTTGAACTTTGAAGCATATAAAATATATAAATATATAAGATGATGAGTGACTGAGGAGAGGAATTGGATTCTTTAATCTTTACTTGATTGATGGGAATTTTGTTTGCTTTTCTCAAAAGCTGTCTTCTTTTTTTATAATTTTTTTTCATTGACTTGTGAGGCATAATTCACTAGCATCCACACATAAAGGGTTGGCCAAAAATCATGGCTTTGTTGGGTTTGGTTGTGACAATGTATTCGGTTCACATTTCCAAATCTTAAAATAATCTTATGTTGCCGACAGGTGTATAGTTCAGCTGGTAGATAAACGAACTTGAGGTTTTGATAAATGATTCTCATGTCAGTGGCTCCAATCATATCAATAGTGAAAACTTTTTAAAAAAAAAATACCCGATCCAGAATTAATAGATAAAAGCTAATTATAACTTATGAATCATATAGGAATTTGGAAAACAGAGGATTTTTGTCCTATTAATAACTTTATTATTATTTTCTGAAGTTGAAATGGACGGACCAGAACTTCTTTTTATTGGTTTTGTATACAGCTATACATCAGCATCAGCTACTTCTTTTTAGGTGGAATGATAACAAAACGAAAGAAGAAATTTTTGAAACTATAAATATAGCTAGATACGTAATCAAACCAATCAGGTTTGAGATCCCGCACGTTTATTTGTCTATATGGAATTACATTACTCTAATATTAGACAAATGGATTTCCATCGTAGAGAATAAGATTAGAGAAATAGTTTCTTTAATGGTAAAGAAATAAGATCTCAAATTTGAGAAAAATTAAAAGTTATAGATCAAGAATATATGGTCATTCACTAATTTGGACGGTCGATTTTAGGACCCTTCTAGTAAAGCCATGTAACCTTATATTATAAGGCTGACTCTGAAATCAATAATGCTAAACATCCTACCTAAAATCCTATATTTTTCACCCACTACATGTGGCATGTGAGGTGTCAAATTGTGAGTGGATACACATTAATGATGATTTATCTCACATACCACATGTATCCACTTACCATTTGACACCTCACATGTCACATGTGATGTGATGAAAAATGTGAGAACACTTTTGCTCACCCCCCTTCAAGGGAGGTAACCATTACCCTCCTATTAAATGGATAACATGTGTCATAGAGGAGTAAATTTTTAGACAATTTTACCCCTCCATAGACACATGTCATGTGTATGGGAGAGGGATAATGCTTACCCCCCTTGAAAGGGGGTGAGCAAAAATGGACTCGAAAAATGTAGGATTTTAGATGAAATATATAGCATTACTGCTTTGAAATTACAAAAGATGGTCCTAAAATTTATTTGGACCGAAGAATTATATAGTTGGACTAAGATGGGCCAGATTTTATTTTCCTTAGCCCAAACCCAACTGATTAGATGGTTAGCGGACTTTTGATTCTTGTTGTGTATTTTTGGTTTTTTTTTTTTTTTTTTTTTTTTTGGGTGGGGGTGGGGGCGCTATATTTGCACCCTTGAAAATTGTATGTGCATCTCAAATCAGTATATTTTTACCCTTGAAAGGGGGTGAGAAAAAATGGACTCGAAAAATGTAGGATTTTAGATGAAATATATAGCATTACTGCTTTGAAATTACAAAAGATGGTCCTAAAATTTATTTGGACCGAAGAATTATATAGTTGGACTAAGATGGGCCAGATTTTATTTTCCTTAGCCCAAACCCAACTGATTAGATGGTTAGCGGACTTTTGATTCTTGTTGTGTATTTTTGTTTTTTTTTTTTTTTTTTTTGGGTGGGGGTGGGGGCGCTATATTTGCACCCTTGAAAATTGTATGTGCATCTCAAATCAGTATATTTTTAGAAATTTTAATAATGCCCTTAAATAAATTTACTAAAATATTGAAAATAATTATACAGTATCTCATACATCATATTAATACAATACTTAATATTCTAAACATTTTAACAAACATTATAATTAGTTATAAAAAAAATATCTTTTGACTATAAAATTTAAAATTATAAAAAAATGAAGAAGATAAAATCATTGTATTTTTTTTTATTATTATTTTACTAAAAGAGATATTTTTCAAGTAAAATAAAAGGAATAAAAAAATGGAGGAGGTTTCTTGGAAAGTTTTGGAATCCCAACTATTACATTCTACACTCTTCCATACTCTTTCGTCTTTCATTTTTTTTTTTTATCTTATTTATTTTATAATTTATTGCTTGAAAGTATGTACACCACGTGTCCACATAATTTCAAAACTCATTTTCAATGGGTTCAAAATCCCTGTCAAGAATAGGGCAAAATTTATAAATCAAATCTACAGGACATTCACACAAAAAATAAAATAAAATAAAAAAGAAGAAGATGATACTGATCTCATGTTAATCGTAAGGAACTGCATATTTGTAATATGTGGAATGTACATCCAATTTATAATATTTTAAATCTTTTTTGGTGGAATGTACATATGATTTTAAAGGGAGGTAAATATCGTCACTCTTTTATCTAAATTTAGTGTTTGGATCTGTGATATAGCATCGCTATAATTCATTCATATTTAAATTGTATTAGATTAAAATTATTTAAATAAATGAATTACGGTGATACCACATTATTTGGACATCAGATTTAGATAAAATAGCATTTCTATATTTTTAAACAATCTAATCGTTTCCCGATTGATCTATCATATTTCAATTTAATTCTCTAATAAATTAACTTCACTTAACAAAAATCAACAAATTCATTTAGATAAATTTTTTAAAACAAGATAATATAATTTGAAACAACTAACCACGCGCTGAAACCGAGCGTGTGACGTAAAAGTGTATCCCAATTCCCAACTTAACTTACAACGTACGGCAAACAGTTGATTAAACAAGTTTAACTGCCGCCAGATCAGATTTCTTACAAGTTAGATCTTCAACCAATAAAAGGTCACAGCAGATAAATCTCACAACCAATACAAAACCTCCACGTGTCGATCTGTTCTTTTTTCTTTTTTTTTTTTGGGTTTTCTGTTTCTTCATTTGTTGTTAAGATCACGCAAAGTCAACTTTTGATCTGATGCAAACAAGTTTCAGATTTTTCAATCAAATTTTTTTTCAGATTCAATAAAAAAAATATTCTTCTTCTTCTTCATCTTCATTATGGGAAACGTAATCGGATTTCTATATGAGCAATGTTGCAAGCCCACCACGACGACGGCGGATTTCGGCGGCGGATCAGTTGGACCTCACGGTGTCTCTGCTCTAGCTCACGATCTCTTCAACTTTGAAACCACCTCCCAGGTAATATATATATATATATAATTTAATAATTGGGTGATAATTTCAAGCATGTTCAGGTTCTTAGAGCTGATTAGTAAATCAAAATTATTTGATTGAATTTAATTTAGTTATATAGTTCAAGTCTTCAAGATAAGTGTTAATTCTTGCAAATTTATTGACATTTTTCAAGCTCCAAATTTATCTATAAGAGTATATCTGTATATGAGTGATCTTTATATACTTAGATTTTCAATTATAAAGTATATTTTTTTGTATGTTTCGATTTTTCAGAAGCTCATGATAAATGTTGAATATCGTAATACCTGACACTATTTAAATATATATTTATAGCTTCTAATTAGTATTACGATGTAGATTCACTTGTTTTTTCGTTTAACAGATTGCTGATTAATTACTGGATCGTCGTCATTAACATTGTAGAGCTTGTTTTTCGAATGATTTATTAAGGTTCCAGAAGGGCTTAGTAAGCATGTTGTATCATCCAAGAAAGCTCAGGCTAATTGGTAAGTAATTGATCTGAATCAATTTCTTCCTGAATTGAAAAAGTTATGTATCTATATATGTAATAATTCTCTATTCAAAATCGACCTAAACTTTTTTTTCAAACTGGTTCACCGATTATCTCATGTGATAATCAATGAACCCGTAGGAAAAAAAAATCAAGATGATCCTGACTAGAGAAAGACTCTTTATATATGAACCGACAAAAGTGCTTTTTGGTGTATATATTTGAAGGTATAGAAAACTATCAGAAGCATGGAAACAAACAAAACCACCACCAAAAACACCAGAGGAAGCAACCAGGCTTGTGATTCAGACCTTGAAGAGGCACCAAAAAAAAGATGTTGAGGTACTGAAAAAAAAAAAAAAAAAAAAAACACTTTGAAAAAGCTGTAATTGAAGAATTCTGATGCGAAAAATTCTTATAATGTAACTGCTAATTTTTTGCAGGGCTTCTTGGCTTTCTATGGTTTGGCTCAACCTGACGTTCTTGTCGAAAATTCTACCGGTGTTCATTTGCCTGCAGGAGTGAAGTATGAAATGCAAACACTTCCTGTAAGAAATATCTTCCTCTTAAAAGCTCAAAATTATCTTACATGAATCCGAATTCGTTTGTGTATTGATGGAAATACTGTGATGGACTAGGTGGATGTAAAAGCAATTCCTGATGGGGATACCATAACAGTGTATGTCAGTACAACTGACCCGAGAGAGTCCACATGTGTTCCCCGAGAAGTACAAACAGCAGCCGTGCAACGATCACAGGCGCGAGCTCAGAGAAATTATACGAAAGCTGATGCACTCCACCAGGAAATCATTAATTCGGGATACAGGTAATTTGGTTAATGAAGTCAGTTCTGCTTGCTTAAACTTGTTGATTTCTGAATTCTGACTATTACTTTCTCATAGGATGATAAGTCTTCAAAACAATAAGGAGGTTCTTGCTCGAAAATATCGAATTCGGTTAAGGTAACTTCATCTACTCTTTCAATTCAATCAAAATATTGTATGTGGTTAATGATTTTCGAAAAAAAAAAATCAGGGGAATTGATGCACCGGAGAGTTCAATGCCCTACGGAAAAGAAGCAAAGGCAGAATTGGTTAAGATTGTTCAAGGAAAGTGTTTGAGAGTCCTGGTTTACGGGGAGGATCGGTATCAACGATGCGTCGGTGATATATACTGCAATGGCAAATTTGTGCAGGAATTGATGCTCAAGAAAGGGTGTGCTTGGCATTACACTGCCTATGACCAACGCCAGGAACTTGCAAAGGTTAGTGATCATGCTATGCATTTTTTTTTTTTTTTTTTTGAAGTATTACAATAGATTCCAACACCGAATGGTCAGGTCAGGGGTCTGTCGAGACCTATCGAGATCAAACGGTACATGTGTGGTTAAAATATCTACTCTCATATTAGGAGATATCTATTCCCACATCACCGAGGAGAAAACTCATTATACACGCTTATAAAATGCGATCATGAAATGCATTCTCATTCTTGATATTTTGTTGTGTTTTGATTAATTCTTCCAAGTACTAAGTCTTTAAGTCATGATCATATATCAGTGGGAGCAACAGGCACGAGCCAAGCGAATCGGGTTGTGGGCATCATCAAACCCGGAGAAGCCATGGGAATGGAGGAAGAACAAACGTCAAGGCAAATAACAATTCCCTTGTCTCAGCCTGAAAACTCGTAATTGAAAAACCAACTGTAATTTTTTTTTTTTCTGTACAGAAGTCTCTTGTTGGATGATTAATTTATTTTGAATGTAAAGTCAAATAAAGTTTATTTGTATAAAATCTATATCAAGGTTCATTTTTTAGTCGGGACGGTCTTGAAATTTTATACCGGTGCCAATTGAGGATCCCGTAAGAAAAGTTTCAGCATCGTCTGGAACATCAGCAGCAGTTGATTTAGTCAGAATTAGAGAAAATAAGCACATACAACACCAATGAGCCTGAAATGCCGGTGCATGTATCCTGAATGGGTAGCATATGTTTTCATTGGAAGGAATGGGCTTACCATAATATTGTCACTTGAAAAATGACACCTAAATGAGAAACACGATATAAGAGAATATATGATTGATTGAATATATTATGTGTCGGTTTTCAAAAGAAGGTCTTATGATCATAACATCTCACTCTCACCAAGTTTTTCTCTTAAAATTCATCATCCATTGCTCAATTATTATATTATAGGGAAAAATTAGTGAAAAACCTAGTATCATTTAGAATGATTGTGTTCATATGCTAAGAATTATATATATATATATATAGTTTTTCTATTATCATTTCGAAATCCAATGACCCACATACAAGGATATATCAGTTCGAACTAACAATAAAAAGACTAATATATATATATATAATACTTCTCTAATCAGGACTGTTCTGATTTTATAATTTTAGGACGTCCAACCACAACCACACATTCACAATGGGCCCATAGCTCCATAATAACAAATACCCACACTTAATATAAATGTGTGACTGTGGCTGGACGTCCTTAACTTATAATTTCAGGACGTCCTTACTAGAGAACCACTATATATATATATAGTCTTTCTACTATCAGTTCATCCTGATATAAAATATATCAGGACGAAGAATGTTGACCATAGATTATGGAGAAGTTTTAACAAGTGTATACACTTTGAGTCAAAGTATGTAAATCTAATGGTCCACATTCTTTGTCCTGATATATTATATTTATATATATATATAAATTGATTTAAAGAAAGGACTAATTGCACAAATATCCCCAGACATTTAGTGTAATTGCATGCATATGGAACTTTTATCTGAAATTGCAAAAACTTCCCCTGTCGTCAGTTGACTTCCGTCAACAATAACAGTTGACCAACATTTATGTGTAAAGTGTCCAAAATACCCCTAAGTTAACTGGTTTATATATATATATATATATATATAAGAAATGATTGGTTTTTAACTTTTAGATATTTAAAAACTGAAATATATATTTTGTAAATAATATAAAAAATATTAATACACAACACCAAAAATATAATTAAAAAATTTTAAAAAACCCAAAACTTCCTTTTATCTAATTCATACACGAGATCAGTTGATCACAAATATCACTACCAATCTCAACAACATACTCATATTCCAATATTTGAAAGAGATTATATGATCCAATATTTACCAAAATTATTTAATTAAAATATTGAGTTATGTTGAAGAATTTTGTGTTGGAAAAAGCTCAACACCAATTCAGTTAATTTTTTTATAATGTCAAAAAAAAAAACCAATTAATCAATATAATAAAAATAATTAACAATTAAAAAAAAAAAAAACTCATAATTCACAAATCTGGAAAACGTTTTGTTTCAACTTCAAACACAAATCTGGAAAAGCTCTACCGCCTCCACCGCCACTTTTCTAGTCGGAGACGTCTCTCTTCCCGCCGTTCACCTTCTCCAGTCGGTCTTCTCCTACCGGTCACCTTCTCCAATCGGTCTCCTCCAGCCAGATGTGATCGACGCAGATCTCTTCCACTTGAAGGGATGAAAATACAGTACCAACTCTCCATCTACTGTCACATTCACATCAAATTAAAAGACCAAACAAGCTTTACAAAAACATTTTGGGATTTTGTTGATCTGGCCTAGCTCTTAATGGCAGATAGTGGTGGATTTGAGGGGGTCGTGAGCAAGTCAATGCCGTCGGCGTTATCTCCTCCGTTTGACAATAGAAGAGTCGATTTCTTCTAGTAGCTTCGATCTCCTCCTATCGAAGAACAGATCTTCTCCAAGGAGACCAACGACTTCTCTAATTGGTGACATCTCAAGGACTTCTCCATTTTTTTTTTTTTTAGAAAAGAATTATTGAATTATTTCATCATTTTGGTGTTTTATACTTATGATCGTTTTCTTTTCTGGGTTTGGTTTAGGTCTTGTTATGAGTTAAATATTTGTAATGTGGATCTTGTGTTTGATCTCTTTTGTTTTGTTTATGTGTTTTTTCTGATTGGTTGATGGCAAGTACCAAAGAACGAGGAAAAAAAAAATGGAAGAAAAACTGGAAGTGGCTTTTAAAAAAAGAAATTAATAAAAATAACAATCATTTTCATCAAATCTCCACCATCAACGAAGATAAAAAAAATGGCTGGAGGTATTTTAAAAATAATAATTAATAACTGATATATAAATAATTAAAAGTGATTTTATCTTATTAACTGGTCAAAAGACCTTTTTACCCCTCAGCCGTTAGGTTCCAACAGATCATCACTAACGGTAGGGGATGTTTGTGTAATTTCAAGTAAACATTCCATATAGCTGCAATTACACTTAAACTCAGGGGCCATTTGTGTAATTAGTCCTTAAAGAAATTAATTTCATGACTAATAAAAAACAATAATGTTTTATAGTCTAAAAACTTTTGTTTAAAATACATCACATGTGATATTATCAAAAAAAAAAAAAAAAAAAAAAAAACATGTGTAATATGACAATTCAAAAGTTTAAAGATAATTTAATTGTGTTTCCAAGAACAACAACTATAACCAAATTCATATTAAATTGCATAAGGGATATATATACCTTCAATCCGTTCAAATTTTATCATGTAATATGAGAAATTAATTAATCATTCGAGACTCAAATTCCATACATAATTTAAGGGGCTCGAACATATACGGATTTAATACGATCAATAATATTCAAAATTTCTAATTGCTCCTTTTCATGTTTCTTTCTTTTGTCGTTTTTCCAAACCACTCCTCCAAAAGGTTCTTTAACTAGCCACCATCAGTTGCGGTTGTTCACACGTAATTTTACACTGTTTTAGAAAACTAATAATATTACAAATTCATTAAAGAATATATATATATATATATATTAAAAATAAAAAAAAATAAAACCCACCGAATTAATTAAAAGTTTGCAAGAACCAAGGGCAAAGTCAGGACTTATTATTCGTGTGAGCTCTACAATGCAACAATTCAAATTAGGATATTGTCAAGATAAATGTACGTAATTTTCTATCCAAAGTTAATAGTACACAGTTTTTTTAAACAAACCTTAGCAATAATTTTTCTTAATTAAAAAGTAGGTACCTAAATGAAAAGGATATAATGATCTTTACCCCTAAAAACATTTAAAATAAATGACAAAAAATGATTTACTAACAAACAGCAAGTGAAATTAATTAAATGCTAAGCAAATGAAGTAGGAAATTCAAAATTTGTTTATGGAATGAACAAAGAATGAAGAGGAAAAGGAAATTTTAATGCGTTTGGGTGACAATAAAATATCAAGTATATTATATCACTCTAATGGATTATTGAGATTATCTCTAATAAATAAAATTATAAAACTAACCATTTTTGTGAATTATACGGTGTTAATTTTGTAATTGTCATTCATTTGTATATATGTATATATATATATATTTTTTTTTTTGAACAAACCGAATTCTTTATAAAAAAAATTTAGAAAAAAGCTAACTTGGGCTGAAGCCCTGGCTAGTTTTCACACACTTTGGCCTCGATAAGAATCTCTTCACAATCTACCAAAATCAAACACTACACAAAGCCGGTTTGAACATCTTACCTCGCAACAAAAAAAAAACTCCTCACAAAAATAAATTTTGATATAATTTTTGTTATTTAGTTGTAGGTAAGCTTTTTTTTTTTTTTTTTTTAATATACTCATACTACAGTATTACAAGTTTAGTATTCATGAAAAAATTCCGTACAAATAATTTCTCTTCTGTTTTTTTCTATGAAGCTGTTGAAAGTCTCAATTTTTTCAATTGTTTATTAATTATTAGTGAACCCCTTCACTGGTGTTTTTCTTCTCTTCTTCTTCTTCTTCTTTTCTTCAAAAGTCTCTTTTTCTCTGTTTCAAAATCTTCCAGATTCAAGAACAAATTTCTTCATGGGAAATGCAATTGGATTTCTATGTGGGAAATGTTGCAAACCCACAAAAGATGACGTGGACTATGGATCAGTTGAACCTCACGGTGTCTCTGCAATCGCTGTCAGTGTCTCTGCTCTTGCTCATGATCTCTTCAACTTCGATAACACCTCCCAGGTACTACTACTATGTTTCTTTTCTTTGCAGCTTTTGAGATTTTTCTTTTAATTTCAAGCATGTTTTTAAGTTTTTTGATTGCTTGGAATTGTTGGGTCATCTTCAATTTTCAATTTTTAACATAAAAATCTGTTTTTTCTTTGAATGATTTAAGGTTCCAGAAGGGCTGAGTAATTATGTTGGATCAACCAGGAAAGCTCAGGCTAATTGGTAATTAATCTAATTTTTTTTATTTTTTTTATTATTTTTTTTTTACTGAATATGATAAAATTAGTAGCTATAAGCACTGAAAAAAGTTCTTCTTTGACTGAAAAAAGTGCTTCCTGGTAATATATATGAAGGTATAGAAAATTATCAGTAGCATGGAAGCAAACCAAACCCCCTCCAAAAACACCAGAGGAAGCGGCCATGCTTGTCATCCAGGCCTTGGCCAGAAACCAAAAAGCAGATGTTGAGGTACTGATCATAAAAGCACTATTAAAAAATCCATGATCATGGTCGCATACATAGCCTGGTGGTGATAACGAAATGCTTAGAGCGCTTTCCTTATCAGGAGTCCTGGATTCAAGTACCCCCATGTGCATTTGTTTCTGTATTTGTTCCGTAATATGCATATGTATTTTGGTTTGATCCATATGCTAAGCTCATCGGTCTGGCACATGAGGGGATGTGTTATAGTGCTTAAATACTTGCTAACAATATAACTGCTTATTTACAGGGTTTACTGGCTTTCTATGGCTTGCCTCTTCCCGATACGCTTGTTGAACTCTCTACCGGTGTTCCAACATCATTGCCTGAAGGAGTGAAGTTTGAAATGGAGACACTTCCGGTTAGAAAAAATCTCTCTAAAACTCCCAGTTATCATACTTGAATCTGAATTTGAGTGTATTGATGATGAAATACTACTATGGATCGATAGGTGGATGCTAGAGCAGTTCCGGATGGAGATGGTGTGACAGTGTATGTTAGTACAGCTGACCCAAGGGAGTCCTCGTGTGTTCCGAGAGAAGTCCAAGTGGCAGCTGTGCAACGAGATCAAGCACGAGCTCAGAGAAATTACCCAAGAGCCAAAGCACTTTACAATGAAATCATTGAAGCTGGATATGGGTTAGTTATAAATCTACTCAATGCAAAAACTTGTGGTAGTATTGATTTATGATTGTTACAATCTCAGGGTGATATATCTTCAAAACAATGAGGAGGAGGTTCTAGCTCGAAAATATCGAATTCGACTAAGGTAACGTTATCTACTTTGAATGAATTGAAACAACTAATTAGCGTAAATAGCGTAGCGCCCCTGTGGTTAACGGTTTGGGAAAGAGATGATCAGGGGAATAGATGCACCGGAGAATGAAATGCCCTACGGAAAAGAAGCAAAGGAAGCACTTGTTAAGATTGTTCAAGGGAAGTGTTTGAGATTGCAGGTTTACAATGAGGACCAATACGGGCGCTATGTCGCAGATGTATACTGCAATGGTACATTTGTGCAGGAATTGATGCTCAAGGAAGGGCTTGCCTGGCATTACACTGCCTACGACAAACGCCAGGAATTCGCAAGAGTGAGAATATATATATATATATACTTTGCTCAGTCTTTGTATTTTGTTGTGTTTTGAGTCTCCCCTGAACTAAATCTTCAGCAATGATATATATACCAGTGGGAGAGAGAGGCTCGAGCCAAGCGAATTGGCTTGTGGGCGTCATCAAACCCAGAGAAGCCATGGGAATGGAGGAGGGACCATCGTGAAGGCAGATAACAAAAGTTTAGCTTCCCTGAGTCTGCCTCGACTGGTACTTGTCGAGGCACAACCAAAACCAAAGTAAATATTCACATCCAGAACCTGGAATTGGTAGCAGAAAAGAGATCAGAACGGTTCCATGAACTTCAGTTGATGTACTGTATTAATTTGAGCTTGGTATTTGAATTGAAAAACCGACTGTAATGTCGGCTCACTAGCTGCTTGTTATTTATCACTACACAAGTCACTTCCTTTCACTATGTAAATCTTCATGTTGATGATAATTTGGACAAAAATGGCAAAAACAAGATCATTCTCTTTATTAAAAACATTCGATTGTATATAACATTGCCCACAAATATGTTGATCAGTGAAACCCTCTCGAATTGGAAAAAAGGAAAATTGTTACAGCCAAAATTTTCAAATCCTAAAATACAGCAAATCATTGATGAAAAGATACCTAGAGGAATAATTACAAGCAGTAAATTGAACAGTTTGGAAAACAAGAACGGGAGAAATAAATGGCCTCTATATCTTACTAGAAATGTGATGACTGCGGAGGCACATCCGAAGAATATAGCTGCAAAAGATAAAAGGCATTGTTAAGTGCAAGACAGAAGGGCAATAAGGCATTACAGAAGGTCACTAATCGTAACTAGTATGGTTCAAAGAACAATCAACTAGGTGTCCAAAGTATTAACGATATCGATTCTCACATTCGTCATTATTTCCGCAGACATGATGAACATTCCTCCATCCAAGTCACTGACTCACAGTCGAGTATGCTCAGCGATTGTATTAGTTTCACTTCTCTTTATTATGAAAACGTTAACAGCTTCCATTTTTACGCTATATTAAACCTTTCATGTTTTGTGCTTATCAAAGTTGAGTAATGAATTCACTCTGTATCACTTGATTCAACTAAAATTTGTCACTCACCTTAGAATAAATGAGACCAATTATGAATTTCGTAATAAGGTATAATAGCAATCACTGGTTTATCCTAGAGAACTTTGGAACTTATAGATTTGGAAGGTTAATCACTTTAATGCTAAGAAGTTCTTTCTAGTGATTGAAATCAAATGAAATTAGAACGGCACCAAATGATTACTTATTTCGTGGAATGTAGAAATAACCTATCATCAATCATGAAACAGGAAAAAAACAACAACTATGAAATCTTAAAGAATTCAATGTTATATAATTAGCCAAGATCAGTTACACGGAGGTGAGAGAGATAACAAGTATAAGAATTATCAACCTCAAACTCATATACTCACATTGGCATTCAAGAATTTGATGTCATTTTGTTTCACCCTTCAATTCATCAGAATCTGAATCACTTGCATTGTAACCTTCAGAAATAAAAAAATGAATTGAAACAAACGAAATAGTTAATTATCAAATGCAAAATAACACCATAAGCAAAAGCAAGAGAGGGGGAGAGAGTAAGAAAGTACCTGGAGGTTTATTGCTTACTTTCAAGACCGAAGATCGACCCCTTGAACCTCTATTAATCCAAGTACGCCCCTTATTTAAGAATATTGATGAGTTCATTCATTCAATACCACAAATTAAAAACCATTCCAAACCACGAAAATAGGACAGCAGTGATCCACCAGAAAATAGAACAAAAAGAAATCCTATCATCGACCAAGATTTTAATGAACGTTGTAACATCAAGAACATATAAACCAATAAGTTTCATGAAAAAAAAAAAAAAAAGAACAAATAAACCAATACTCTATTTAGTTAACGTTGAATACTGAGTTTGCAAGTTTCTGGTTGAAGTTAATTAAGATCCTAATTGTTGAGACCCTTGATTCTGAAAATTCCTAATAAACATCTGGCATGGTTAAAGCGAGTTCACTATCTCATCCAAAACCAAAACAACATTGAACTTAAGATTAGAAATTATGATTCACCTTTATCATCCTCAGTATTCAAAGTAACCACACATTAAGAATTCATTCAAATCAACATATACAAAGAATTGAATTCAAAGGTGACAAAATCAAACGAATCTCCAGAACTGAAAACAACAAAAAAAAGCAATCAAATGAAGCTAAAATTTGAACTTTTTAGGCATCTCTGTCAATACTATAACAACATTGAACTTAAGAATAGAAATTCCGGTTTCCCTTTATCATCCTCAGTATTCAGATTTCAGAGTAACCACACATTAAGAATTCATTCAAATCAACATGTACAAATTGAATTCAACGGTGACAAAATCAAATGAATTTCTAGAACCGAAAACAACAAAATAAAGCAATCAAATGAAGCAAAATTTTGAACTTTTTAGGCATCTCTATCAATACTATACCATCATTGAACTTAAGAATAGAAATTCCGGTTTCCCTTTATCATCCTCAGTATTCAAAGTAACCACACATTAAGAATTCATTCAAATCAACATATACAAAGAACTGAATCCAACGGTGACAAAATCAAATGTAGCTAGAACCGAAAAGTCGAAAACAACAAAATAAAGCAATCAAATGAAGCAAAAATTTGAACTTTTTAGGCATCTCTATCAATACTATAGAAAAGCAAGCAATATACACAAATATATCAAATTATCAATACAATGTCTATAAAATCCAGGAAAACAATACAACCCAGATACAAAAACCAAGAATTGAAACCCCCAAAGAACAAAAGATTGTACCTTTTGTGCATCTCTGGCAACACCATAGCCACTGAAGTACATTTGTCCAACAAGGATCTGCATAGACACATCACCATTCCTGGCCTCCTTGAGAGTGTCATGAAACCATCTCTTGGCACAATCAGAGACCACCAGAGCCAGTGGCAGCTTCTCTTGACCCTCCCAAATGTCTCCCATCTTCAACTTCTTAACTGGCTCCAAGTCAACTCTAACCCCACCACCCTTTCTTGTTGTTTTTGTGTCTGGTCGCGGTTTCACAACCGGCGGCGGCGGCGGTTTCAGGTGCCTTGTTTTAGGTCTATGGACTCTCTTCTCAGATGAAGAAGAGAAAATTCTAGCAAGTTCTCTTAGCTTGCTTGTTGGAAGTGATTTTCCCATATAACAAAACAGAGAACACAAATAAAAATCACTTCTTTTTGGTTTTGTAATGAAAAAAAAATTGATGCTTTTTGAGGTGCTCTTATCTGGTTTTCATGGACAGATATAGTGTTTGTGTGTTGTGAGAGTTGGATTCGGTTTTGTTTTTGTTTTTGGATCTTTTAAAGTGAAAGTACAAAAAGAAGAGTTTGTTATTAGATTTTCACAAAGTGTCATTGCGTTCATGTTAGGTTTTTTTTTTTTTTTTTTTTTTTGGTTGCATCTCTTTTAGGGCAAGAGACCTTTCCTTTTTCCCTATTTTTAGCTCTTATTTTATTTATTTATTTATTTTTGCAATTGCTTTTTTTTTTTTTTTTTTTTTTGTGTTGATAATATCTTTATAGTAAAGGACTAAGAGGATAATTGATAAATTATAAGTGATTTTAAATATTAAATAATGAATTTTAAAAAGAAAAAACTTATATATTTATAAGAATGTTATTAACTTTAAGATTTGATTATTATAAATAAATTGGCCTAGTTTTTGTCTTTTTGATGATTTCTTTAACAAGAAAATTTTCTAAAGTAATTATAAGAAAAAAAAAATAATCAAATTTTAGAAGAAACTTTTAGTATAATTTATAGAATATCAAACAAATTATAAAATTCACAAGATGAGGTTGGTCCATAAGTAAACCCCTCACATCTGCACCAAAAGATTATGGGTTCAAGTCCTCACTCTTCCTGAAAAAAAAAAAAAAAATGAATTTATGCAATTTTATAATACTTAAGAAAACAAATTATAAAATTATGAAAAATCATTTAAGTTTTAATTTAAAATAGTATTTCCATCAAAAAAAAAAAAATTAAATAGTACAAATACATTAAAAAGTACATTTTTTTCCAGCAACATGAAAGGCCCAAGCCCAAGTTGTTTTTTGGCCCAACAATAATTTTAGGTTTTTTCAATTTTTTTTGTGTGCGTGTGTGTGATGAAAAATGCAAGATATGGGATAGACTTTAAAGGAGAAAATCTAGGATTTTAGGTAAATTTGTGAGCTGTCAATTTAGGTCAAAAAGTTATAAATTCAAAAATTTAAGAATATAAAAACTTCTTTCATTTTCAGTTTCTCTCTGGAGCCGAAATTTATTATGATCTTCACATTGTTTCAACGTTGACTTTGAATCTTTCATAACAAGGTACGTTTTTCAATTTTTCTTTGTTTGTAAGAACATTTAAATGAAAAATGATTGTAATTGAACAAGAAAATTGCAAATCTATGCCTTTCTTTGGAATTTATTTTATATTTATTCTGATTGCTTTCTTGTATTGCTTTTGTACATTTAATTTTGTAAAAAAAAAAAAAATGTTTCATTTTCATCAATTATAAATTCTTTAAATTGATTGAATATGATCATTTTATATGTTTACATGACACAGTTTTCATTTTCTTTTTAATGGTCCAAGCATTTACAATTAAATAGTGGAAACAGATATTGAAAGGGAATCATCATGACCAAAAAAAACACGAAAAGATTGTGAAATTTTTTCGAATATCTGACGAATCTGTCTGTAATTAGGCTATACTTTCGATAACGTCAGTTTTCGTTGATTTAAGCTGCTCCTTTTCCAGGGAATTAATGTGACAAACAAGGCCCCGGGGGAGCCCTATTCGAAAAGTTTATAAAAAAAACAGCCGGTTGAAGAAGATTCAGATTTTCTAGCTGTTAGAAAAAATTTCTCAGGAAAATTCTGAAATGGAAAATCCAGTGTGGGATGATGGAATACCAATGATAAGTGTAGTTGGGGATAATTTCTGTGTTCCATATGGATTGGAGATGGTTGTGAAGAAGAAGATTCATGGATTTAAAAAAGCACATTATGATGTTTATGATACCAGTGGAAATCTGCTTCTCCAGGTTGATGGAAATGTCTGGAAATTACAGAAGAAGAGAGTAATGCGCGATCCCTCCGGTCTCCCTCTCCTCACCATGCGGTGTAAGGTATGAAAATCACGAAAGAAAAATGAAAACGCATCTGGTAGTGATAATTTTATGTTAGGAATCTTCAGTTTTCATATATTATTTTTGCACTAAGGAAAACAATGAAAATGCTTCTGGTAGTAGTAATATTATGTTTTGCAGAGTTTCTTGTGTTTTCTGAATCTTCTGGTTTTCATATAATATTTTTGCACAGAAGAAAACAATGAAACGGACATCAATGTATTTTCTGAATCTTTAAGTTTTTGTATAATATTTTTGCACAAAAGAAAACAATGAAAACTTGTGTCGGGTAGTGATAATATTATGATTCAGAGAGTTTAGTGTGTTTTTTTATGAATCTTCAGGTTTTCATATAATATTTTTGCATAAAAGAAAACAATGAAAACACATCTAGTAGTGATAATATTTTGTTTCGGAGAGTTTTGTGGGTTTTCTGAATCTTCAGGTTTTTTGTATAATGTTTTTTTGCAGTCATTTAAATGGAAGAAAGAATGGACAGTTAGTCCTGGAGAGAGCTCGGAGGAAAACGTTCTGTTCAAAGTAGAGGAATCGAATCCTCTCCGATTAAAAACAAGGCTTGATGTTTTCTTGGAAGACAAGAAATCTGACAAAAAAAATCACAGTGACTTCCATGTAAATGGTCGTTTTAATTCTCTGTCATTCAAGGTTTATAGAGGAAAATCTGCCATTGCACAGGTAAAATATTAATCTCCCCTATTTATCCATTCTAATTTTAGATAAATCTCCCAAGTATGAGTAGAATCAATGAAAACTACCTGAGATTACAAGGGCAGAATGGCTCATATTAGGTTAGCCTGGGCCAGACCGATGGGTTTGGTCCACGACTCCATGCCCGATTCCAAATTAAATACACAAACAAATGCATGTGGGGGTATTCTAATCCAAGGCCAAACTAAAGCTCTGATACTATGTCTGTAACCACTAAACTCAGAAGTTTAAGCTCCCAGGACAAACTAAACCCTTGATACCGTAACCACTAAACCCAAAAAACATAAACTTAACGACATACCCAAAGTTTAAGTTGTTAAGAAATGACCCAACAGCGATAGTACTTATAAGCAATGTAACACCTAGAACTTTCCTAAATTACTTGATATATAATCTCTCTCAATACAAACAATATTTGAAAACCGTGTAGACTACAAAATCAAAAACGGACAATATCTTCTTTTTTATCTTTGACGTTAAAGATTGATTTTAAATTATTGACAGGTGAACCACCACTACTCATGGGGGAGTTTCTGCAAAGGAAAAGAAAACTTCAGAGTAAAAGTTCATCCAGAGGTGGATTATTCATTTATCATGGCATTACTAGTCATTCTTGATGAGGTTGACAATTGATGATCACCTAAGTTTCCCTCCAACTTTACTGAATAATCACTTCCATTAATTGTTTTGTGTGTGTGTGTGTGTGTTTGTGTTTTATATATAGGCCTTTTTGTCATGATTTTTTTTTTTTTTTTTTTGCAAAATATGTAATATTATTCTCTCTTTCATTTCTAGTATTTAATTTATTTTTTATTTTTTATTTTTTTAATGATAGTTTGCATCTTCTTTAATTCCCTTGCAATTATCATTCCATCGATCAGGTTTGGATTATCTCATAATCTGGTTTTTTGCTGAGCTATTTTTTTTTTTTTAAGTAATTGAGCTTGAATGAAACACTTAAAAAAAATAACAAATGTTGAGAATGTAATGTTTTAGGTGTTACAAAATTAGGAAAAACCCAACCAAAAAAAAAAAAAAACAGATCAAGAGATTTCTGTTAATTGTATACATCTTCTTTAACACTATGTTTGGTTTGAAGGATTTGGAGAGAAAGGTAAGGAAAGGATTTGGGAGGATTTATAATTTGTTGTTTGGATGGTTAAAATGAGAGGGAAAGGAAAGGAAATGGAGGGAAATGATTGCTTTATCCTTTAAACATTTGGTTTCCATCCAAAATTGGGAGGAAAGGGAGGGAAAGGAAAGGAAAGGAATTCATTTCCTTTCCTTTCCTTTCCATCAAACCAAACATAGTGTAATTCTCTTGCAATTATCATTCCATCAATCAGGTTTGGATTCTTTCATGTTCTGGTTTTTTGCTGGAGTTACTTTTTTCTTAAAGTAATTGAGCTTGAATGAAATACTTTTTTTTTTTTTTAAAATGTTGAGAATGTAATGTTTTAGGTGTTACAAAATTAGGAAAAACCCAACCAAAAAAAAAAAAAGAGATCAGGAGATTTCTATTAATAGTATACATCTTATAGATAAGCTTGAAATTAACTAGTTAATTAGAGATTTAACTTTTGAGTTTCTTCGATTAGACGTAATTAAGCTTTATAAATTATTTAAAACAAAAATCTTAGCAACAACTAAAAACTTTCTAAACTGCTAAACTTTGAAAATGACTGTAATTAATTATTTTAAAAGTCATATTAAAGACAAACAATCCTAATCTTGCTTAAACGATATTTATGTTACTTAATCATTGAATTTGAATATATGCCCTCCTTAATAAATTCAAGCTTAATTTTTTTTTTTTTTTTTTATAAATTTGTCTATGTAACGTTACAATAATTTTACAAAGCCAACTCTATAATGTTTGGTTCTGTAACGTTACAAAATGAGAGAATTACTATTTTTTTTTTCCGATTTTTTTTTTTAACTCGTATTTATATAATATTATCTTAGTTTAATTAATATTTAATTAGCAATGCTATAAGTGTTCAAGCTTATCAAAATTAGAATCACAATCATCTATGATAAGGATGCAATCTTATTCAAAAAAATCAATATCAAATTAACAGTTGTTGTTTTGACTTTATTAATTTATATTGTTTCGTGTAAATATAAATAAATAACTAAAAAAACACGTTATTCTAATTGTCATTTTCACTCATTTTTAGTGCCTACCAATTTAGATTTTTATATAATGGACTTACCGACTTATTAATTAAATATTGAAAAACCTTGAAGAATATTTTGTTGAATTGATGTTTCAAATTTTCTACATTTTTCCAACAAAAGTGGATGGATTCTTTGAAAAGTTATCGAATCAAAAATAAATAAATAAATAATAATAAACATCCTAATTCCTATCTACATTTTTTTACATCAAGTATTTTCGGCATGCTTTGCATCTTATTTTGTTTAATGGAATATTTTTACGATTCAATATTTTTGGTCGAAAATGTTTTTTTTTTTTTTTTTTTTTTTTAAGTATAATTTTCAAAATATTATAAGTTTTTTAACCTAAAGGGGATTTTATATATTTTAAACCACGTACTATTATATATATATATAATGTGTGTGTATAAAAGAGAAAGTAACGTTAGGCTATCAAAATAATTTGTTCGGTCAATATGGCACGTAAGTGCTTCTATTTAATTAAAAGTACTTCTAAAATTATTTTATAATATGCTTTACATGAAAATAAAAATACACAGCATATTATAAGTGACAAATATAAAGCAACACTTGAAGGAGAATAATTGTTGTAATAAAGAACTTTAGTATATAATTTATTTATTTTTATAAGAATCATATGCTAAAATGTTCCTTGGATACTCTCTCAACTTGACCCAACATTCCTCTTTTATTTGCCTTAATTTCCTTTGATAATTGCGATCTCATTATCTTGAAATTCAGACTGAGAGATCAAGATCAAGATTCTTCACAAAAATTTAGAATAAATTATCATTCTCCAACTAATGCCACAATTGTTCCTCCTTTTATGTCTCCTTTTTTCCCTCCCATGATCTAAAATGGCATTGCAAGAATATTATAACCCTCTTTTGGGCATATTTGTTTTGATTTATAATTAAAATGTTCAAAATCGAAAGGAAAAAGAAATATAAACGTACGATCTGATAATAAGACGTATACACCCGTTAAATTACGTGTTTGACAGTTTTGAATGACTATATGTAAAATTAATTGATATATGTAATGTAATAATCAAAGTTTACATGTTTTTGACCGTATTGATAAATTTTTAAGACCTGTCAAGATCATGATTGTCTCAATTAAAACTTTCATATATAGTAAAGATTATCCTAATTTTCATTAAAATCAGAGTGCGATAACTATATAAAATAGATGACAATAATATAAAAATAATAAACAAATAAACAATACCATATATAATATGCAATTAGAATTATTTTATTTGTTTACAATTACAACAACAACATAAAATCAAATTTTTTTTAAAAAAATATATTGAAAGTATAAATAAATATAAAATATAAGTCCAATCTTAATCTTGCATAATCAACTTATCTACAATTCTTCGTCTTGTTTTATTTGCAATTTGTCTTTTAGAAGTTAAATTATATATATAATTGTCAATTTCCTCCTTAGACAATTTGAAAATATTCTTGTTATTATCTCCTCCAACAATTGGGAGTTTTATTTTATTTTATTTTATTTTATTTATAAACATTAAATATTTAAAATGCAATGTATGCTGACAAAGCAATTTGAGATTCGTGCCAAATTGAAATTGAATAGAAAATATTTTTGTTTTTGAGAAAGCGATGGGATATTCAAATTTTATAATTAAAATCAAGAAAAAAGAAATGTCTTATTTTGCATGTGTTTTGTCACGTGAAGTTATATTCAATTGAGTAAGTAAAACATATAATCGTTGACAGAGTCATAGTTCAGCTGATAAATGGACGAGTTTAGAGTTTAGGTAAATGACTCGTAGTTCAATGGCTCGAATCCTATCAATAACGAAAAATTTAAAAAAAATACATGATCCCAGATTAATAAATATTGTCAAAAAAAAAAAAAAAATCAACACAAATTTTTCTTTTATAAAATTTAACACTAATTGGGTCAAAAATTTATCGGAATATAGTAAAATCAACCGTTAAAAAACTATGTTTACTTATTAACAACTGATCATTTACGTTGTATCTACTTTGCTTATGCAATCATTTGATTCTCAAATTAACGATTCATTTTTTAATATATATATTAGTCGATCGATTTGGTCACATTAATGTATAATCACTATCGGTTGAATGATTGTGCAACTTCACATCTATATTTGTGATGGTCGATCGAGTCTCAATGGTAATAACTGCCCGAATCGTAATAGTAGTGTTTAATATCGGTACATCTAATTATAGTAAACTTCCAACTCATCCATGCAGATGTTGGCTTGTAAAAATAAAAAAACAAAAACAAAAAATCTACAGTATCATAATGCAGGTGTGAGGGGTTTTATCATTATGTCATCCTCATCTTGTCAAATTGTCACATCTCTTGTGTTGAGTTATTTGGTCCTCGAATTTTTTAATTTTTTAATTTTTAAGCTTATTTGGTCCTCGAATTGTCACACCTAGAGATGGCAACAAGTCGGACCGAGGCCGGATCAGCTCGTCATAAACCCAAAACCTGTTTTTTACAGGTTACCCCAAATCCTACCCGTGACTCCAACATGTTTTCGATTTTCACCCTAAACCTGATCCAATTAGGCCAGGGGTGCCCCAAACCTGACTCGAATGACTCGATTCATTTTATCCTTATAATAATAATAATAATAATAACTCAAACCACTAAATATATAAATTATTTTACCATGTGATTGAATTTTAGGACATTGTCTTAAATTTTAACATTAAATTAATATATTGGAAATTTAGAAATACACTTAAATACAAACATACACCATAGAAAAACTTTTTAACGTACACTTAAAATTCATACATAAACTTAAATTTAATAGGACACAACATCTAAGTTTAATAAACTTTAAATTCAAACATAAAATATGATTAGGTAAAGAAATAAAAAGATTAGAAATTTGTTTTTCCCTTTACATTTTTATATTTTAAAAAGGGGAAAATTGCACTAATATCCCGTAACTTTAGGTGAAATTGGACCAATATACAGAAGATCATTTTATTGCACAAACCTTCCTTGGATTTCACTGATCAAATGGTTGACTAGCTGAAAGTTAACAGTGGAAAGGGCAAAATGGACCTTTTCAAGTGTGACATTAAATAAATTAAATCAAAATTGACTTTAGGCCAATCAACACCAGATACATCAACTATCCACAATTTAAAATGAATTTAACATATATTTTTTTTTTAAAAAAAAAAAAGCTTAAACAAATATTAATTAACAAGAAAAAAAAAGTTGAAAAATAATAAAATAAAATAATGGGTGACTCGCGGGCATATATGTTGGCAAACCGGGTCAACGTGCGTAATGGTGGTGGCTGTTCGGCACTTCGGCTTGCTTCATTTTTTTTTTTTTTTTTTTTTTATAATTATTATTTTTTTTTATTGATTGATAAAATTGATTGGATGGTTGTGGGATTTTTGTACTGTTTTGTAGGATTTTGTTGTGGATGCATTTTAATGATTGAAGCTGGATGGATGAAGATGTATTGAGAAAAGATATTTCAATCTGATTTTTTTTTTCTAGACTGAGTTTTTTTGTTCCCAACTTTTGAATTTTTTTGTGTGGTTCTAAACCTTTGAGCTTTTTTATTCCAGATCTCATAAAATTTTTGGTAGGAAAAAAAAAAAAAAACTCTGTTTTATTTTTTATAAAAATATTTAAATATTATAAATTTACATTCATTTATTACAGGGTGGGAATAAATATGATTCTTCAGAATTCAGATTGAAGACAAGGGGTAAATGTGACTTTTCAGGGGTTAAGGTTGGTCAACAATTAGTCCTAAACTGTGGTCAACGTTTGGTCAACAAAATCCAAGGGAGGTTTATGCAATAAAATGATCTTCTGTCTATTAGTCCAATTCCACCTAAATTTAAGGGATGTTAGTGCAATTTTCTCTTAAAAAAATAATTATATAAATATTGAGTCAAACGGGATGGATCGAGGCATAAGGAATTAACCAATATAGCCATACTGGACCCGATAAAAAATTGGGTCAAAAACGTTTGATCCAAATCCGACCCAAGCCTCGTTTTAAGTACTCCCAACTCACCCCAAATAGATCGGAGCCCCACCGATTTGGGACAGAGCAGGGATTTTAACCGTCCCTAGGCACACCTAAAATTTGATCAATCTTTTTCTAAAATTATCTTGAAAACTTCATGATGATGAGATTTATAGAGACAGAGAATCAGATCGGACCTCACACGTCATTTTCCATCAAATGGTGATGATGCATGATGTGGCCCTACCACATTATGTATGCTATCAAAATTAGCAGTGAGTGATTAATCACCGTACACGTGTCTTTGGAATTTTGTTGCTCCATGATTAGAAAACACTAACTCAAAAGTGCTTTTTCCCTGTTTTCTGGAAATATTCCTCCGTTGATCATTTGATTTTGAACATAAAAATAAAAGGCTTATTTTTTTCATTTTTCATTTTTTTTAATAGTAATTTTATATAGTATATATATATATACACTTTTTGAAAATCACTATCAAAAGTTTTTAATTTCATACATGACTTTCCTATTCAAGCTTTTATCGTATTTCTCAAATATGAATTACCGAATTTAGTCAATTTACACATATCCGATAGTAATATTAATATATCACTTTTAAATTAAAACATTTTAAGAATATTTTATGAAAATTCATTCATATAAAAAGTGCTTTTTTGCAAGAATATATCCAAATTTTATTTAATATTTATAAATTTTTTTAAAGAAGAAAAAAAAAAAAAAAAAAAACTTCATTATCAACAAAGAAACTTTGAGGTCCAATTTTTTTTTTTTTTCCAAATTTACACAATAAGACTATTGATAGTATTTTTTTTTTTTTTTTGAAGTACAACAACTGCCGGGACCTAGCGAGATCAGATTCTACAAGCGCAGCCCGGAATACTACTCCCACTATCGGGGAGAGGGAACAAATGGAAATACAACTCTTACTACTGGAGAGAGGGTTAGTTCCACAGAATCGGGAGACAGCACCCACACTTTGGGAGTTAAAAGGTCCCAAACCACCAAGGCAAGAGGCTTTGTGTGACTATTGATAGTATTAGAAGATAAGTATTGAAAAAAAAAAATCCAAGTTTGAATTAATTAATAAAATGAAGAAATTCAAATTTGAATCATATGCAACTTGTGAGTTGTGAGTACATATTCAATTAGATGATGTTATTTTTAAACTGTTATTAGGTCAACATGTAGACAAAGTAGTAGAAAGCTGGCTACAGAAAATAAGAAAGCTCACCTAATACCTATAAAGACAGCAAAAGTATCAAATTTGTCGTCCAAATGTGGGCGCAATCCTCAATATCATCAATCACCATCCACTTTTTTTTTTTTCAATCACCAATATTATCCATTCAAGAAATACTTGTAAATTTTTATCAAAAACATATAATTTTCAATTTTATTAATAGTATTTATCTATCAACCTATCTAGACCAGATATTTTTTTTAGTTTACTTTTGCTCACTTGACATGTGTCAGGGGAAGTGTAATTTTATCCAAAAACTGTTGTGTTTAGATAAACAATAATTTATCCAAAAACTGTTGTGTTTAGATAAACAATAATGCTACACATCTCACTTATCATCCCAACACACGTGGCAGTTGAGGTGTTACTTGGTGAGTGGACAAACATTAATTGGTGAGTGAATACATGGGCAAAAGAGATAAATATCAATTAATGTGTGTCTACTCACCAAGTGACACCTCAGCTGCGGGATGAAAATTGTGGGATTGTAGATGGAATGTTTAGGAGTGCATTTTTGCTCACCTACACTAGCTAGAGTCCATTTTTTCTTACTCTCCTTCAAGGGAGGTGAGCATTACCCCCTCCTCAACACTTGACATGTATCCAGAGAGAGTATTTTTATTTAACAATAATGCTAAACATTGAATGCATTTTTGCTCACCTACACTAACTAGGGTGAACCATTACCACCCACTTCAGGTGTTGACACATGTTCCAAACTCAACCCAAAGTCCAAAGTTAATCCAAAGTTAACTCAAAGTTTGGAACATGTGTCAACACCTAAAGTGGGTGGTAATGGTTCACCCTAGTTAGTGTGGGTGAGCAAAAATGCACTCAATGTTTAGCATTATTGTTAAATAAAAATACTCTCTCTAGATACATGTCAAGTGTTGAGGAGGGGGTAATGCTCATCTCCCTTGAAGGAGGGTAAGAAAAAATGGACTCTATTTTTTTGAAGGACCTAAAAGTCATTTGTCCAAACCGTCTGATTTTCTTATTAGTGGGCACTAATATAAGAAAAATATTAGACATCTAAATATAAGTGTGATTTGAGTGTTTGAAAAAATATATTAAATAATATAATTAAATAAAAGATTATCCACTAACAAGTAAAACCGAATTGAAGTTCTCTCCCACCAAAGCTTCCTCCCATTCACTAACAAGTAAAATGGAATTTGAAGTTCTCTCCACATCAAAGTTTCTTATTGGTGAAATGTAATGCTTTATCTATAAGTCTAGATAAATGATATGGAGAATTTCAATTCTAACTGTTTTTATTCTAATTTATTTTAAATTCTAGTTGAATTTATTTAGGATTTTATTTTTAGACAAGGTGGGGCCGTCTCAACTTTGAGATTTTCTCCTTACAATCTAATTTTTTTCTTTTCATACTTATTTTCTAAGTACACTTTATTCTAAAATCTTAAATTTTTAAAAATTCTAAATACACTCAATTTGTTCCAAAATTATCCATAAAAACCTAAATTTTAAAAACAAAACAATCATTTAGTTTCAATTTTTTTTTTCCAACCCACACAAGTCCATCTCTCTCTCTCCACCCCGAATCTTCAACTAATTTATTTTTTGCTAATATTGAAGGGAAATTTTTGTTCTGCACTTGACACTTAAAAGAGCTCCATGGCTACTTCAAATTTTATTTTTTCATTTAACTATTTTAAATATATATATATATATATATTAAGAGAGAACAATTAAGATAAGAAAAAATCTATAATTTTTTTTTTTCTTATTATTTGTTTATGCAAAAAGTCAACAAAAATCAACACTTAAAAAAATTGTTTGTTTCTTTTTGTAAATCATTCTCATTAATTCGTAATCAAATAAAACTTTAAAGATATTGAAGTATTGTTGGAGTCTAACAAAAAAAAAAAAAAAAATTGTTGAAAAGAAGAGTTTAGCAAAATTGTTTTTGTAGTGTATTTAGAAATTTTTTTTTTGTCCATTTTAGTAATTTCAATTAGGATAAAATTGTCATATAAAAAAAATAACTAAAATGGAGTTTGGAAAGATATTTAGTGGATTGTCAATAGCATCACTCCTCAAATTTTATAGGTATAAATTATTTAGGATTTTATTTTTAGTTAATTTTTGACAAAGTTTGGAAAATAATAATTAGAATTAGAATTATAAGTAAATGCATAATTAAATTGAAAAATAAAGTTATTAAATAAACCCATCTTTATTTCACAATCAGAGCACCAATATTTAACACAAACATAAGGATATAACCGATCGGGTCTGGGTCTACCCATCACAGTTCGACCCATTTCCAAAAGCAGTTTTCAACTTTTCACACACACACAAGCCAAAAAGTAAAAAAGAAAAAAGCAAACACACCACAACCAAACCAAACAAACCCTAGTAAAAGCGTGTCTCTCTCTCTCTCTACATTGAGAAGGGGCCCAATCAGAAGCCGACACTTGGGCACCCTATTATATATATTCCACTACTCCAGACCGCACCAGATTGATTGTACTGCAGAGAGATTCGGGTTTTTATATTTATTATTTTTATATGGCGAGAACCAAGCCCGGAACAGATTTACCGACCAAGCTACTCTCCCAAACGGACGGGCAATGTACGGAATTAATCTCCACTGTCGATGAAGTCGACGACCTAGGAGAGCAATCGGACGAAGACGGCGAGGACGACGACGACGACGGTGGTCCGATTCGGGTTACAGTGAGAGAAGTGTTGAAGTATTCTCTCACCTGAGTAATTATCCCATCAGTGACCGTCCAAGCGTGGACCCAGGAGATTTGACCGCTGTGACCGCAGCCTTCGGCGATGACAGTGGGCCCAAAGGAGGTTGTACGCGATGGAGCGAACTCGAATGATGTGTCAGTTGACGATGACGACGGTGATGATTTAGAGCCGGTGAGGAGGCGCATCATAAATTGGTGAGTAGGCGGGCCATGGAACCACCACTCGAGATCAGGAGCGAGAATCTGGTGGACGGTCTTGACGTCACGAGATTTTAAGGCCTCATAGAGCGCAAGAACCACTTCTCGGTTCTTGTGTTCGGTCTCTTCCAGATCTTTAAGCTGAGAGTTAGCCAGTTCTTGTCTGAAAACACCAAAAAAACAGAGAAAACGAAGAAAACGATAACAGAGAAAAGAAGAAGAGATGTTGAGAACCAGAAAGAGCCGATGAGTTTTTTTTTCTTATTTGTGATGGGTTTTATAGAAGAGTTGTAAGGGTAGTTTGGTAATTTCGTATGTTTGCACGTTAAACGCATTTTGACTAGGACTAGGAGTAGGAGTAGGGGTAGGATGACTTTTTCAAAGCTCCCTGAAATGTTCCGTTTTTCTATAAATATTCACACCCAGTTTTTAGATAATAGATTTTTTGAAGATTTCCGATTTCCTAAGTTTTTATTTTAATTAAGATGAAAAACTTTAATGGTATTTTTTGTAGGATAATACTTGGATGCTGACCCGTGAGCACCCAAAATATATTGATCTAGTGATATGGTCCAATTGAACTGTAATATTTTAGGTACCGATCGTATTATCCTTTTTGATATACAAAATAGGAGTTTTTAACATGTGTTTTGCACATCTTTTCCAAGTTAGTAGTGAGGATTTCGAGTCCTAACATTACATATTTTACAAGTATTTATAGGGGGTTTTCTTCTTATTGGTGTGAGAGTAGATATCTTTCGGTTGTGGAAGTATCATATAATAAGTGATATATCATTGTCATTCTATTCGCCACGTTACCGTATGAATTATATGTTAAAGATAAATGATTTATCACAATATTTGGGTTGTGTAGCATTAGTCTATTGTTATTATTATTATTTTTTTTTTTTGTAAAGAAAAAATGTAGTGTTATTTTTTATATACAATAAAAGGATTTTTACCTTTTTATTTTAATCTAAATTCAAAACCGATAGGTTATTTTTTTTTTTAAAAATGACAAGCTTGAAAGGGGTTTTTGCAATTCTCTTTTTAGTAAATTATTAATTTATTTGTGGTGACGTTTCGGGATGTGATTGGATAAAGATGATTTGAGGGGTCTTCTAGATAAAATATTCAATAATGCTAAACATTTTACCTAACATCCCATATTTTTTATCCCACTGTATATGGCATGTGACATGTGGCATGTATTCACTCATCATTTGACACCTCACATATCACATGTGGGGGGATGAAAAATGTGAGATTTTAAGTGGAATGTCTAGCATTACTGTAATATTTCCCATCATTTTCATCCCAACACACGTGGCAGTTGATGTGTCACTTGGTGAGTGGACAAACATTAATTGATGAATGAATACATTGGTAAGAGAGATAAGTATCAATTAATGTGTGTCCATAATCCAAGTGACACCTCAGCTACCACGTGTATTGGGATGAAAATGGTGGAATTGTAGATGAGATGTTTAGCATTATTGAAAATATTATTATTTTGTGAACATGCACACACGAATCAGATAGATAGACAAACAGCACAGCAGTCTTTAAATGGTCAATCCAACTTTTGTTGACTATTTGACCAATCTGTTTTTTTTTTTTTTTTTTTCCACCTCATCATTCATTGTTAATTAAGAAGTTACTAATTATGTGGTTTGTCATTAAAAGTGGAATGTTTTAAGCTCACGCAATAGGGTTTGTAATAATTAGTGTTATTAATTGCGGCCATTAATTAATTAACTAATCTCCTAAAATTGTTGGGACCCAATTGGATTCTATGGGCTATGGCATATACCCACCATCCAAATTTTGTTACTATAAATGGGCGATTTTTCTAAAATTTTTATCTATTTTTTTTAAAAAGTAGATCCCTATATTTTCAGCTAAACGCTTAAACCCTTCGTTGGTTTTATTATCCTATCACTTTTGAAAAGTTTGTTTACTTTTCTAATTAGCTGATGTGATATAAAAAACGGATGAATATTCTGGTTGTGCTTGTAACGGTTGATTTCGTCAAGTATTAATGAGTCAAATTTCAAAAAAATTCAACAATGAATGAGTCTATAATATATCCTGATAATGTTTCGAGCCGCAGCTATGCATTTCAAAAGAAAAAAAAAAAAAGAAAAGATTTCTGTGTCAACTATGCTCTAATAAGCGGATAATGTGCCTTTGAAAATAATAATAATAATGTGAAGCTATACACAAGTCAAATATTTTTATGATTTTTTGTCATTTAACAATAGAACAGATACATCAATAGCAACTACCATTTATCACTTTCTTTTTCCTCAACTTGAAAGCATAATTCCAAGAATAAAACATGTAACTTTGAAGAATACAAACATCAGTCATTGTACCTTGGGACTTTTCTATTGTCCTACACCACCAACATATTTATAAGTTCGTTAGAAGATCACAAATTCAACGTTCAACTATATAACTTTGGTTCCATTATCATACATTTTTATTCATTGACAATTTGTAAGAAAAAATTTCGAAACAGTGAATTCGTACTAGAGAAGATCCCCTGTATAAATTTAACATTCAACTCCGTAAAGATAATAATAACTTCACAAAACTAACATTCACTCTATATATATAAAGTTTAACGGTGAAGGGTTCAAATCTTACAACGCGTTATAAATATAAAGCAACACTTGAAGGAGAATAATTGTTGTAATAAAGAACTTTAGTATATAATTTTTTTTTTTATATAAGAATCATATGCTAAAATGTTCCTTGGATACTCTCTCGACTTGACCCAACATTCCTCTTTTATTTGCCTTAATTTCCTTTGATAATTGCGATCTCATTATCTTGAAATTCAGACCGAGAGATCAAGATCAAGATTCTTCACAAAAATTTAGAATAAATTATCATTCTCCAACTAATGCCACAATTGTTCCTCCTTTTATATCCCCTTTTTCCCTCCCATGATCTAAAATGGCATTGCAAGAATATTATAACCCTCGTTTGGGCATATGTGTTACAGTTCAATTGGACCATATCATTGGGTCAATATTTCAGGTGCTGATCGTATTATCCTTTTTGATATATAAAATAGGAGTTTTTTACATGTGTTTTGCACATCTTTTCCAAGTTAGTATTGAGGATTTCGAGTCCTAACATTACACATTTTACAAGCATTTGTAGGGAGTTTTTTTTTCTTATTAGTGTGAGAGTAGATATCTTTCGATTGTGGGAGTATTATATAACAAGTGATATATCATTGTCATTCTATTCGCACATTACCATATAAATTATATGTTAAAGATAAATGATTTATCACAATATTTGGGTTGTGTAGCGTTAGGTCCTGTTTGATTTTTCCACTTAACACTGAATGACACTTAATGTGTTCCATTAAGTTATTTTGTTTGATTTTTTAAGTAGTAAAATCACTTAATGAGCATCTAAAACCACTTGTTTTGAAAAGTGAAAATTTTTCACTTTTCACTTTTCACTTAACACAAATCCAGAAGAATTTAATACAAAGTTTTACTTTCAAAACTATCCTCACCAATTTAATATATTTCCAATTTTGTCTTCTGTTAAAACCCTAATTGTATTTATAATTTAATCTATTTTCTGATCTTGCCTTTTCCTTTCTCTTTTTTTTTGGTCTTGCTGGCGTGGTTTGGTTGTTTGCTTTTGTCGCTGTTTATGCTCTGCTCTTGGGTTTTGGTTGCCTTTTTAATAAATGTTTAATGTTCAAAATAAAATAAAATGATATTCATGTTGTTATTCATTGATAATGATATTAAATTTAGAACCCCACCCCCCCACCCCCCCAAAAAAAAATCTATTCACAAACCAACAAATCTAGAATAATATAAATTTGAATAATTATTAATAAATAAATAAATTTATTTTATAATTAATTTACATGTTAGAGTTGTACTTAATATATTAAAATGTAAATATATAGCAAATAATAGTTAGAAGGGTATAGAGGTAAAAATATTTATTTTCAGATAATTATAACTTAAAAAAACAAACAACTTATCATTTATGTTCAATTTTTAGTGAAAAAAAAAATGTTTTTTAGTTTTCAATTTTCAATCACTATTCAATCTTCAGTAACATTTAGCACTGTCTAGTCTTCAAATAAAAAATCAAACAGGCCTTAGTCTATTGATAGTATTATTATTTTTTCTTTATACAATAAAAGGTTTTTTACTTTTTTATTTTAATCTAAATTCAAAACCGAAAGGTTATTTAAAAAAAAAATTAAAAAAAATGTCAACTCTCTTTTTAGTAAATTATTAATATATTTGTGGTGACGTTTCGGAATGTGATTGGATAAGAGGATTTGAGGGGTCCTCTAGATAAAATATTATTATTGAACATATACACACGAATCAGATAGACAACTAGACAAGACAGACAGCACAGCAGTCTTGGTCAAGCCAACTTTGTTGACTATTTGACCAATATGTTTTTTTTTTCCACCTTATCATTCATTGTTAATAAGAAGTTACTAATTATGTGGTTTGTCATTAAAAGTGGAGTGTTTTAAGCACACGCAATAGGGTTTGTAATAATTAGTGTGCCATTAATTAATTAACTAATCTCCTAAAATTGTTGGGACCCAATTGGATTCTATGGCATATACCCACCATCCAAATTTTGAGTGCATTTTTCAAGATTGGGATACGTGTCAATATATGTAGTGGGTGGTAATAGTTCACCCTAGTTAATGTGGGTGAGAAAAATGCACTCCCAAATTTTGTTACTACAATGGGCGATTTTTCTGAAATTTTTATCAATTTTTAAAAAAAATGTAGATCCCTATATTTTCAGCTAAACCCTTCATTGGTTTTATTATCTTATCACTTTTGAAAAGTTTGTTTACTTGTCTAATTAGGTGATGTGATATTAAAAACGAAAGAATTTATTTCTGGTTGTGCTTGTAACGGTTGATCTTGTCAAGTATTAATGTGTCATATTTCAAAAAAAATTCAACAATGACCCTCATTCATTTAGTCTATAATATATCCTGAATCCTGATAAGGTTTCGAGCCGCAGCTCGTATTTCAAACAAAAAAAAAGAAAAAAACAAGAATTTTTATGTCAACTATGCTCTAATAAGCGGATAATGTGCCTTTGAAAATAATAATAATAATGTGAAGCTATACACAAGTCAAATATATTTATGATTTTTTGTCATTTAACAATAGAACAGATACATCAATAGCAACTACCATTTATCACTTTCTTTTTCCTCAACTTGAAAGCATAATTCCAAGAATAAAACATGTAACTTTGAAGAATACAAACATCAGTCATTATACCTTGGGACTTTTCCATTGTCCCACACCACCAATACATTTATAAGTTCGTTACAAGATCACAAATTCAACGTTCAACTATATAACTTCGGTTCCATTATCATACATTTTTATTCATTGACAATTTGTAAGAAAAAATCTCAAAACAGTGAATTTCGTACTAGAGGAGATCTCCTATATAAATTTAACATTCAACTCTGTAAAGATGATAATAACTTCACAAAACTAATATTCACTATATATAAAAAAAGTTTAGCGGTGAAGGGTTCAAATCTTACAACGCGTTACAAATATACGTAAGAAGTATTCTCCCTGATGTTGTGGGTGTAGATATCCAAGTCGTGTAGATATCCAAGTCGACAGATTTCTAACTCATTTTTTTTTTTTTTAAAACAAACATAGTAGTAGTCAAAGGGCGAAGCCAAGATTTTGGTTTTAGGGGGGTCGAGACAAAAAGAAATTCAGTTTGTGAAAGACAAATAAATTAATATTTAAAAACTAAAATTATTAAAAAAACAAAAAATAATATAATTCCGTTTAGTATCATAAATTAATAAATAAAATAAACATAAGTTTTATGAATCAAAATGCCTCTCTTTAAAATCTAAAAAATCATTTATAATCGAATATATACTCATATTTAATTATTGTAATTAAGAATCAATTGCAACATAGAACATATACATACCCAAGTACTATTTAATTGTAAAATTATTTTGTTCATATTGAGTTCGACCTCGTATTGTAAAGTAACAAGCATTAATATCTGGAACATCAATATTGTATGTTTCACAAAATGAACTTACTACTTTAGTAAATAATCTATCACATCCGGTGTTTCTTAGTGATCATGATTAATAATCTTCATGATATCTATTCATTATATACATTATTAAATAGAAACATATGAATAATTTCTTCTTAAAACGGTTATGGTCACATACTCATAACCGTTGATGTTGTCTCACATCAAACTTTCTTAAATATATTGGTTGGAATAGACTTTAAAGGTAATAATTATGTTTATAATTAAAAAATAATATGATTGGTTAGAGATATCTTTACCTGTATAACACATTATAACAATTTTATACATGGAAAATTTATTGAAAATATCTTGGTTGGGGGCCATGGCCCCTGTCGGCCCCTACCTATCTCCTCCCCTAGTAGTACCCCAACCTATAGCAAGTTGATTGTTTTGGTCAAAGAAATCAACATCAAGGTCTATTACCTAGAACCCATTTATATGCAGTAGAGTGACAAAAAGGCTTCAATAGTTTTGTCTTTTACAATGGAGAGAAAGAAAAAGTTTCCTGTAAAATTACATTATTGTATCAATGCAAGCCTGGAGCCAGACATGTACATGAATCTTGATCTATCAACAATGCAATCAGAGGGCCCCTGTTTAATTTGTGATTAGATCAGAGGGCTATCATTTTCCTGGATTGTCTGATTCAGGGTGGTCCATCATTGTGATCATCATCATCATCACCATCAACAACAGGAGAAAAAGTTAGCTGCTACAAAGGCCAAAGTAGTCCAATGGAATTCCATTAATGGAAGTGTCCTGGAAGCCAAACAAATTACAGAGGTTGCTGGCTAGCATTACTGTGTTGATGATACAACAAGTGGATTGCATTATTGATCATGGTTTTTTTTTTTTTATCCGAATACGGTTTTTTTTTTATTTTTTATATATCATTCTCAGTGGCGACAACTTGAACTTGAATATTGTCCGGCCGAATATGTGCTCTTATCACTAAATCACATTAGATGGTGGTTATCGGAACACATATTTATTTGTTAACTACGAAATAAATAAGAGTTCGGATCAATAGATGATACCTTGACTTTAAAATAAATAAAAAAATTGTCAACGTTTTCTATAGCTACTTTAATGGTGTTTATAACTTGTTCGAAGTTAAAGAACCTAATTAAGTGGTGGAAATAATTTAATTAATTAGAAAGAAAAAAAACCTAACACACACTAATTCTATCTAATTTTTTTTGGTGTAATTCCTAATCTATATGACTATATCTGACCTATTGTTGCCAATTGAAGGCTTCAATTGTCTAAAATTTCAGTTGACTGTCTTGAAAATGAAATTTGATGGGGTAATATGGAAATAATTAAATATTTCCAACTATAGACTGCCTAAAAACATGTTATACATTCACATTTTTAGAGAAATTAATCCAAAAAACATACAAAACTTGAAGTAAAAGAAAAGCTTGATAGACAGATAGTTACATTTAACTATAATCAACTCTCAAACTCAATTTACGTTCAAGACTCTTTTGATGACTGATTCAAAACTTCTTCCCAGAAATTCAATCTTTATTCTTTAAGGCGCACATATTAATCGGGTAACTTTCATTAGAAATGGAATCAAAAATAGGAACTTAATTTGTCAGGTGGAAGATGCGAATTAAGCTCCCTCTCCAGCAAGAACTTGATTCCTGATTTGAGTGTGGAGTCTATATAACTTGATTCCCAACAATTTTTTAGTAAATACTATAATCACAAATCAAGAATTAAGTGAATCCTGATATGTAAACGACCTTGCAAATATTAAAAACCGATTTCAAAGCTTAGTAGGAATTTTTTTTTGTTTTGTTTTTAGCATGACGGCATGATATGTTTGTCTCACTGAAAACACCTTCTTCTTCCAGTTCCTGTAAACCTGTAAACATGATAGACACTAGAGTTACAACGGCTTTTCGGGACTCAAGGTAGCCTTTCATGACCTTCCATTGGTAATTTTTGAGACTAGTCTCCATTGCTATATTCTTGTTTTTTTTTAAATCCATGGCTACATTCTCAATCCACCATAATCAAATAATTTTTATTTTTTTTCAATTATGCTGATACAATCATCACCAGATTATATTGTCAGTTTATGCCACCAAACAAACAAACAAAAAAACTACTTCTCCATTATTTACACCTTCAACCCATGAGAGCATGACAAGTTCACATACAGATAACAGGCTACAGACACTTTGAGAAGATTAATAATGGAAACATAAAATAATATAAAATGGAAAAGTTGGAAAGAATATAGAGACAAAATGAAGAGGCAAATCTTCCATAACTCAAGACAAGCAACAAGAATCAGCAATCAGAAAAAAATTAAGGGCAATGACAGAAACCTGAGATTTTTTTTTTAATTTGAGTATTGAATTATCAAATATAAAGCAATTAATCATTGAAATACCCACTAACTAACAAGCAAAACCCCCTTTTGTTAGCCTTGATGACAATAATTTTCAATGTATTAGTGTCAGCAACATCAATTAAATATGAAAAAAGAAGAAGTCATTTTCCCTCCTCGGCACCACTTTCCACTTTCGGTCATTTAGCAGATTCAAAGCTTTGATCATCCTACTTTACAGGAGAATAATGGTGTAAATGAAAGTATTAGACTATAAAATTCCAAGCTAATACGCGCCATTTTGCGAGCACGCGTCCATTGGCAGCTTGCGAAAATGATGGTCATGATTATGACACCTATTGGAGAAACTGTGAGTACCTAATCAAAACAGAAATATCTGCTTTATAAAAAAAATTGATAAAAAGAGGACTCTAACATCAATCAGAGTGGTCCTCTCCTCATGTGACCTACTCCACTACCAAAAAGATAGATGGTGTTTACAAAGGGATTCTCTCTCTATCTATCTATCTATCTTTCTATTTTTCTTTAAGGATTCATCTGAAAATGTTTCTACGAGATTGGTAAGCATTATAGGCAAAGAAACTGATGAACTTACAGGTGTCTCCCGAAAGGCACTCCTATATAGTTCTTCTCTAACCTCGAAAAAGCTTTCTCTCTCTTTCATCTGAACACTACAAAATATGCAAAAAGAGCTTTTGTTGACCATCCAGCAGTGCTTTCGTCATTGCAAAAGCATTTTCTTAATGCGCTCTTAGCGTGTCTATCATTGTGCATTTGTGCGCATGTGTGTGTGCGTGTGTATGCACGTCTGTGTGTCCAAAATGGAGGAAAAGTTGATGTAAAATGTCTGATGATATCTAATCTAATCTAATCATCATCAAGATGTCAAAGTCATAGACAAATTCTTTGAGGTGACGACAGCACTGTTTTTCCATTGCTACGTTGCTTAATCGACTACTAAAGGAGGAGATACGTAGATAGACAATTGAATAAGAATTGAAAAAAAAAAAAGATGGATGAATTCTTCAGTCTCTTAGGCTAAGTAGGCTTCTGATAACTAACTTTCCGTAGAAAAGCAATATTCTACATTTAGGATGAGAAGCCTGCTCTGTGACATAGACTCGGATTCTATCAGAGCAACAGAAATTACAACCTATCTTTCAATAATGTGAATACACAAGTAATAGGGACTAAAACTTTCTTTCAGGATTAACAGGAATATTAAGGTGAAATCCTCAAACTCTCATACTTGTTCCACCAGAGATTGCATCTACTGATAGTAATAACTAATAACACAACTCATGACCCAATTACAAAAGCTAGTGTCGGGTTTGGTCCTTAACGTCAAATGTTTAACCATCTGCCAACAGATAAACTTACATTAAAATGAATTACGAAACAATATCCCAAAAAATGGCATGAATACTGCGACTCAAGAAAAATAAAAGAAGGCAAAAGTCCTTATACTGAATTGGAAGGTTCATGAAACAGTCAAGCCAGCCTAAAAAATGGACCGTCACTCAGAAGCCTCCAGTTTGCAAAGAAGGCCAATTAGAATTCCCCTCAGAAAGGCCTTTCATCCCGGGACTTGGAGTCGGCCACTGGTCCTGTTTCACTCATCTCTATATGGGGTGACACCTACTGCTACAATATATACCAATATCGGTTTTCCAACACCACCTCTGCTCATAAACTCTTTCGCATTATGCCTTATCTTGTAATCATCCTTCTCAATTACCAAGTAGACACGTAATTCTAACTCTAAAAGCACTTCTATACATTATTAATCCTGCTCTAGTTTTATAATAAGCACCCCCTACATTCTCTCCCCTCAATATAGTAGTGAGGCCAAGAAAAGAACATGATCACTTCTTAACTTTTGACTAAAGTCGTCAAGTGCTTTCCCATATGAACTTTTAATTTTCATTCTGATGTGAACCTATTGAAAGCTTGTAGTAAACGTAAACACTAAACGCCTCTAAGTACCGGGGATAAGTTTCTCCAGGTACTCACTCAATGAGGAACAAAGATCAATCAACAAGTCTGTTAGAAAGCAACAAAGATTCAAATACAATATTCAATCAACCATCTAGAAAGTTTGATTTTTTTTTATATTTTATTTTCTTAGGTAAGCGAAATTGTTTGATTACGAGGTTAACTATGACAAAGAACAGCATCATCGTAATGGAAACTGATTGTACAGATAGAAATATCTTCATAAAGCTAGATATGCGAGAAAAAACAGTAGATAACCAATGCATTTAAATGCATTCCCCAAAACAAGCAAAATTTACACAAATCTTTTTCATAATAAAATCATATACCAAAAGTAATTCAATTTAAAAAGATTTGTGGCTAACACTCTTCTCTCCGTATCAATAATGGAGCAGGCGGATTCATTGTTTCTTCCTTACCTCCTGGAGACTCCTCTTTCACCGCTGAAAACTGCCTTTCTGGACTATAATATCCCGTTGAAACTCTGCTGGGACTCGTAGAATGAACTATACAGGCCTTCGCTGTGACCGGGCTGTTCCCGAGGGGAGAACTGGAGCCCGATATATATGGAGCCACTCCGTCTTCACGAGGCAAAGGTGACATAGGCAACTGTCTGCCGTTGTCCATTTGTTTTACGAACAAATTATCCTCTACAATATCGTAAGCATTTACAGTTCGCACTTCCTGAGCAAGAGAGCACCAGCAACAGCAAAGCCACAACGCACAATCACTAGCTGCTTGTTCACCAAAACAGAAGTTATAAGCCGGTAATTTGAACCTCTTCCTCATCTGGATCCTCCAGAAACCACCATAGAGTAAACCAAACACACAAAGAACAATTCCCGTAACAGCTAAAGCCTGCCTGACAATGTCATTGTCAATATTCACAGCAGCCAAGTTGAAAATCCAGAAAGGAGCCATACAGAATAAGACAAAAGTTGCGATATGAACATACATGTTGCCAAACCCAAGTCTCTCCATATTCCACCCGAAAACACAAAAAGTACAAAAAAGCGAGAGGTATGCCAGAGAAATATCGTCCCAGAAGTCTAGTATCCCACCTCTCCATTGCGGTCTAGTTTCATCTCTTGGAGCAAATGAATATCTTTTCTGTAAAGATTTCGATCTTGATGTGTCTGGTCCAATGCTTTCTTCATCGGTAATTTGAACCGTTGCTTCCTCATCCGGCTGAGAATCATAGTCCCTCCCAAGGGGACTCATGATGGAATAAACGCCGGCTATTGCAGTTGCAGCAATTGCAACAGATATGCATATCCCAACTCCTATCGCAGGTCGATTAGATCTTCGATACCCCACGTTTAGTGCACAAAGCGCATATTGGGCAAAGCAGTTCACATTGAACAGAATAACAACCACCATCATATGTGCCCACTCATGGGGCGTATAAGTCCCGTTCTTGCAGTAAATCTTTCTGAGTTTAGAGATGTCTTTCTGTTTCCACCTACAAAGAAGTACAAGGTGGTACAATCTCTTGGGGTGCTGATACAAACACATAAGAGTAAACAGTGCATTGAGAATTTGATTATTAACTTCAAACCAGACATCTCTATCGGACTTCTTTGGTATCACTTTGTTCAACATTCCTGTCATTACAAAGAACAAAATAGCACCACAGACAGCAACAATCAAAATCCACACAAACATTGCCATATTCATCGGGTTTCTTATCCATTCTTTGCCCATTTTCATGAGCGAATCCCATTCAATTTTCTTTGCAATAACCCCATTCAGCCGTTCTCTTAAACCATGACCACTAGAAGCAACCCTTCGTGAAAAGTCATCTCTTTGCTGAGCTATTTGCATGAATTTGGCCGATGCAGAACCGAACTTGAGCAACTTTACTCTATTAGAAAATGCACTAAAAAAATCATTAGAACACTGAGGTTTTTCATTGCTTAGTAGCTGTTTTTGCTTAGCTTCAGTTCCTATAGATTCCTCGATTTCCTCCTCCCGTTTCCCATTATCATCCGAAGCCATTCGTGAATCAATATTCAACTTGACATCAAAATTTGTGATGCGTATAGAAAGAGAACACTATACGCAACTTTTCTAACTTCATTCTACGATTCAAACCCCAGATAACACATTCAACGAATTAGCAGTCATTCACAGCTCAAATTCTACAAGCAAAAGAAGTTATTCAATAAACAAAAAAACAAGCAGACAAGACCGAAATTCTATATGGAAAATCAAACCCAGATGACAATCTACAAACTGTAATCAAAATTTGTTAAATCACATATCAAAATCCAAAATTTACGACAAGAAAGGACTATATACGATGCTAAAAAAACAAAACTTTAAAGCTTAAATCGATTGAAAAACGATTGATTACCAATCTATGAACAAATGGAAAGAAAACTAACATATGCTTTGTATTATGAACAACAAACAAAACAAAGTAAAGAAGATAATAAAGAAAAAGAAATAAAAAAACAAAAGCAAAAGCTAGAAGAAAAGCATATATGCTTGTCAATACCCAGATGGATTGAAACAAGTTGATTAAATAATAAATAATAAATAATAAACTTAATCAGGTATCAATAATAATAATAATAATAATAATAAAAAGCCATACTTGAAGTGGATGTAGAATTGTAGATCCAAGTAAAATAGCTGTGGAAGGTAGCTGGAGCTGGTTTTGATAAAGTGAGAAGCTTTGTAGTTGATGAACAAATAAAAAATAAAATAAAAATATATTGACTCTGGCTTTTTGTCCAAGTGGACGGTGACAGCCTGGACAGGTTAGACTAGTTCAATTCTAACCGCTAAAATTGTTGGTTTTTTTACTTATTCTCTTCTTAATTTTCTTTTTAAAATTCGTTGTCAAAACAGAACAAAAGACGGGGAGGCTTAACCGTCTTCCCAAAAGAGATGCAGCTAATCCTGAAAATACAATTATCATGTTTGCAAACGTATTCGGACAGAATTCAATATTCGACGGGATACTTGATATTGTAAATTCCAACAATTTGTTTAATCGATACAAATTATGACCCCAATCTCATAAATATTAAATACTACTTCGCAATTTGAATCACTAAATCACAATAGACGATACAATACCACTTTATCACATTGGATGGTGGTATTGCCGGAAGAATATGTCTCTTAAATAACTCAAAAAAAAGTAGATGCCTACGCATTACGCAATGAGCCCATTATGTATTACAACTTGATACATCAACAATCCAAAAAGTTGATTCTCAAAGCAATCGAATCAAACACAAATCTTTTAGCTTTTGTAGTGATATTTTATTGATAGAGACGACAAATCTTATCTTAGTTGTGCATTGAAAGAGAAACCTGGATGGATTAGAGCACGTTCAACCACCCACTTAAATCAAAAAGTTTTTCACATGAATTTGGACACCAAATCACCACCTAATTATACATTAAATAATCTCTAATAACCAATCAAGACCAAGAGGATTCGAATTCGAAACAAGTATTCCAATCACTAACTCGATGTTTACAAATGCAACGGTAACCACTACTCCAATTAAAAACCAAACCGACACAGCAAGCAGCAGCATAGTAATCGCGAGAGTGTAAATCGACACAAACGCGAGTGTAAATCGACACAAACACTTAATACAGTACAATCATCCGAACCAAATCGAAACCACAGTGCATCATCAACATTATGTATGTATTGAAATTTATTTAATATTTAAGTAAGATCGTCGTCTTCCAATTCTTTGGCTTTCAGCTTTTCCTTCACCCTCAACAGAAGGGTCGTCTTCCAAGAATCCTGTATATATCAACCGGCAAACCAACATCAGAATATTGAAATTTATTTTATCCACACGGGGCAGTTCTCAAATGAGAAATTTTTTATTGCACGTAAATATACCAGAGGGGTCATGCTATCAAACTCCTTAATAACATCTGTAAACTTTGCAACGTCTTCCTCGTCCATGGAGGCAGCAATATCCTAGCACACCCAATCAAAAAGCTTAAGATTCTAACATCGGAAGAAAATAAAGGTCGAAGCAAGATTATTGAAATTATTCAAGTTAGTAGTCAAGAGTTTCTTATTTGAATACCAGTATAAATAATCATGCATATAGAATTGAAACACGCAAAGGGAAAAAACGCTAAGTATATTGTATCAGAAAAATGGGAATAAAGAGAATTTGAACAAGTTTGCCATATGTCCGTAACCTACCGCTAATAGTCTGTATTCACGAGTTCCAGAAAAGGTTGGATCCACTTCCTGCAAAAAGCAAATGCATTGGTTATCTACTTTAGCCAACCTAAATCATAAGTGTCGAGATAACAACAAAAGCAAAGCTAAAAAACCTGGTATTTCTCTAACGCATTGTTAATTGAAACAACATCGCCCTTGCATAGGTGACATATGCCAGCATTTAGAAGATGTCCTTTCACTCCATACTTCAGCAGGTTGTTCTTGAGTGACTCTCTGGCTATCTCTTCATAAATCTCAATTGACTTCTGATATCTGGAGAAACAACATATCATTTAGATCCCTGTCCACAATTTCTAGAAGTTTAAAAGGACATATGAAGTAGGTTAAGAAATAAATAAAACTGCATCAACTTTTCAACAATATTCATCCTAAATGTTATCCGTCCTGGGTGATACTGATTTTAACTTGTTTTTCGTACCAAACAATTTTCATAAAACATGATTCAGATGCATTGTGGGTTGAGAGGGAATAAGTTTTAGTAATTCCCATTTTTGTTTTCAAGCACTGTTTTTTGCATGTCCTATCCTGACCAGACATTTGGAATGTCCTTTAACAATAAAAATAAATGGACGCAGATTCAACATTGATTAATATAGTATATTAGTATCCAAAAGCAATAAATGTCTCGAGTGCAATTTCTGCTAAAAAAGGAAATCTTACTGTTCTAGCTCAGCAGCATATTGTGCAACTTTCTGCTTGCACTGGTTAGCAGAAGTAGTTACTTCTTCATTGAGGAACATATCAGCTGCCCTCTCAAAGTAAACAATAGCCTGATCAATGTTATGATCAGACTCATACAGTTCAGCAATTTCCTGCACAAAAAAGAAACACCATGTCATTAATGAGAGTCTAAATCATCAGCTCTAAATATGCTAATTACACATGTTCTATACTTTGAAAAGAAAAAGGAGCAGTAGTTCAAAATCAAATTATATTACTGAATAGCAAACTATGGCAAAACGAAAGAACTGCATAACCATAGGAACCCAAAGAGGAGGAAGAGGTTACTAATATATCATACTGTAAGAAATTGTTGCAAATGATCATCAGAAAAATGAAAAATCAAATTCGTAGTTTATTAGAAGCAAGACAATAATACCTTGTAATATCTTGCAGCCATGCTGAGCCTTCCAATATCACAAAACATATTTACAGCCTGTTCTAAGCAAGATATGGCCTCTGCACAGATGAAATTCAAATAAAGTTTTATACTATTAAAGCAACAGATCTCCATGAGATAATGGAAACAAGAATGCAAGAAAACAAGCAGATGACTATCACACAACCAGATGCCTCAGTTTCGTTGTGAGTCAAGGCAGTAATATAACTATAAGACCGAGAAAACTACAAAGGGAAGGCGCATATAGAGACAAGATGACATGCTAATCTATAAGTGTGAATTTAATATTTTTACCAGCTTAAGAAACAAAGGTGTAAAAGCTTTCTATGAGGACACAACAAAACATCAATCTAGATAACCACAAAATGTACTCTTGGACTGAGCTGAATAAAACCCTCTTTTCGATAGTGAACTCAAATCAGCAACAATATATACCAGCAGAAAGTGATTTTCCAGCATAGAAACTGCATTGGTTTGAGTAAAAGTATCATCCAGCAGTCCAACAAGAACATTACTGAAAGAAGATAACTCTAGGATACCACATAAGAGGGAATGAAAATGGAAGATCACCTATAAGTTAATTAATTTTGTGTCTCATTTCTCTTCAGGAAAAGAAAAGCTTTTGGATACTCAAAATGGGGGACACCATAGAAATAGATAACTCAAGGACTGAACAAACCTTATTAAACCCAATTTGAGCAATTTACGAATAAATCACCAAACCCATCACATATCTCTATTAGCCATGTTGAGAAGGTAAAAGCTTACCCTTTGGAGAAGTTTTCTTATAACAATGAGCAGCATCAACATAAGCTTGTGCAGCCTCATGCTTGCTATCCAACTAAACAAAACATCAATTTTATTGTGTAAGTCCATAAAACAATCTGATAAAACAGTAAATTCCTCTTTTCGTATTGTTAATGCAAGAACAGATTATACACAAAACAACCAAAGCAAGAACCTTTATATGACAGTTTGCCAATTTGACGTAAGTTGATCCAGCTTTATCCCCTGGAAAAACCATTACGTTAACAGATTAGCAAAACGTAGCACAGTCATGCAACCTTAGCTAAATCTAGTCACTAGTAAATCATAAGTTTACTTAAGTCACTACCATGAATATCCAAAAGCAAACAATTTTCAAATATTGATGTAATTAACAAGAGAATGACCATACTAACGACACAGCAACAAGAAAACCACATTTTACGAACGTGCCTCATTTTGCAAGTATACACTACAGCAAAATTAAATACATTCATAAACCTGGTCAATTCGTTCAGAAAATCCTCAACTCAATCTTCAAATATTCCATATAATCAAACATCATCCATCATCGTTTCGAAAACCAATAAGAACAATCTAGCATTTGAAAACAACAAAATTGCACGTATTTACAAATGTGCCTCATTTCGCAAGTATCCACAAAGAAAAATTCAATATTCTCATCAAGCTCGTTCATTCAGATCATCCTCAACTCACTCTTCGAATATTCTGTATACCAAACATCACCATTTCGAAAACCAGTTCCTGTCTTTTTAAGATAACGAATCTCTCTAGCATCCAAAAACACCAAACATGCAACATAACTTTCACTTCTACCACATAATCATTCAACAAAATCACATTTTTATTTATTCATGTATCGAATCAAAGCAATCCAAAAACAACCGCGATCTCGATTCCAAACTCAAACATCCACAACTCGCTATCGAAAAAACCAGTCCAATCCAAATAGATTACAAAATCGCACTACTACAACAATAACAACAACAACAAATCCTAAATCCTCCATTCGATCACCCAAAAAAAAAAAAAAAAAAACTATTTTCAACATTTCCAATTTCCAAATAAAAACAAAATCGTCATCGAAAAAAAAAAATTACAGGATTTGGCGAGCTTGAAGGAATTGGCAGATTTATCGAATAGATCGGCGGCATCTTCAAATTTGGATCCGAATAATCCCCAGCCACTCAGCTTCTTCTCTGCTTTCTTATCGAACTCTTCTCCTCTTGCTACGTGATCTCCCATTTTTTGTTCTCTTCAATTTTTTTTTTCTTTTTCTTTACAGAAAAGAATCAACAGACTTCAAAATTTATTTTCTTTCCTTTTTCTAAGAAATAAAAAGGTCCAGCGAAAATGACAATGTCAATGTTAGGTTTTTGCGAAGAAAAGTTGATTGCTTTCCGAGCGAAGGAAAGCAGTTGAAGAACGATTTCGGTTTTGGGTTGGGCTTTTTTTGGGCCCAATATTCTCTCTCTTATTGGCCCAATAACTAATGAACTGTAGTATCAGCACCCTTCTTGTTTTCTAAATACACCCTATATCATAATATTGCGTAGCTATCAAGTACAGAATCCCAGATTTTAAGAAATGTTTGGGATCCCATCATGGCTGTTTGATTCAAGAAAAACGCGCACCGAGAAAAAGCAAGAGAGAGAGAGAGAAAACAGAATGGTGGGCCCGCGATTGACAAGGAGAGAGGAAAATGTGGGTAATTGTTCGACAAGTGGGGCTACCGATAGGCACCACAACTGCAAAAAAAAGAGGAAAGAGAGGGGATTGGGCCTCGCTTGTTATTATTATTATTATTATTTTTAATTATTATTCTATGTTCATTTTTTCCTTTAGATAGATCAAATCCAACGGCCATGATGAGATTATAAAAATTAATTTAAAATCAAGAATCCCGTACTTGATGGCTACTCACATAATATTTTTCATTGTGAAGAACACTTTTATAATACTTTGCATAAAATAAAATAAAAACATTCAAGGAAGTTAATATTTGATAATATCACTATATTTTGGTGATTTTTTTTTTTTTTTTTTTAGATTTCTAGTGCAACATATATTAAAAATATCATCAAAATATTATAATTCTAATGACATTTTAAGAGAATATTTCCAATAGCGATACGTATTCCCTTCAGAATAATATAAACGATATAACACGTTTTTCTTCCTTTGATTTCGAGATCTCTCTTCCAACTCTTTGTATTAAATGGTCGATGTGTTTCTTCTATTAGCTTCTCTGATTTCTATCTCCGGTGTTCATGTAAGTTTTCAAGCCTTTTAATGGTTCGTATAATTCACTAACCGATGACGAGAAAATCAGACCAATTAATTTTGGTTTTGATGGGGGTGGTGAAATACAAAGTATAGTAATTCAATGGTTTGTGATGTTTTGGTATTGGTACTTCAAGAACATTGTAGTCTACAAGACCTTGGTCAAAACAATCTATCATACAATATATAAAAAAGAAGTCTCCACGAATGTTGGTTGATCGTAATATTTTAGATTCAAATCGATACATTGCAACTAGGATATGAGAAGAAAAAAATCATGAAAATTTGATAATATATCATAGGTCATAATAATGAAGAATAATTTCTTATTTTCTTGAAAGCAACCTTTTGCAGAAGATGAATCATAGTATCTGTTTTACACTTTTATGTTTTCATTTTCAGCAACAAAATACACTATTTCTCTTGTACTTTTCTTGATGGGGGATCCTCCCAATCTTATTATTATTATTATTTCTTTATCTCTCTCATTTGTAATGTTATGTACTAAATTACAATTTAAATGTGACCCAATTGCAATTTTATTTGAATATTATCCTCTTCTTTTATGGGGACTCCCATCCAAATTCCCAATTTCATTTGTCTTTTTCTATTTATTTATTTATTTATATATCTTATGTACCAAATTACGATTTAAATATGATCCCATTTTGCAATTTCATTTGAATTTTGATTACAATTTATTGAAATTTAATATATTTTGGGCAATTCTCATCTGCCACTTCATCTTCATACAAGTTGTTGTCTTGTTGATTTAGCCTTGCATGTTAAACATATTCTATTTCTATAAGAAATCTTTTTTTATGTTTGAAAATATTTATACAATCTTAAAGCATCTCCAATGATATAAGCAAATTTGGATCCTCATAATTTGCCATCTCAGCATTTGATGATTGTTTTCAGGGTTTGCTAAATTTGATGATTGTATAGTCCACAATGGTACACTTGTAATGGTACCACAATGATATATTAGTTTTTTTTTGCTAAAAAATAAAATAATTATAAAAAACAAGAGAATGTATATGATATGGGTATTGATCCATTCATAGGTGATCAGAGGAAAAAAAAGAGGAAAAAAAAAAGCAACATAAGAGAGAGAAATAATAAAATTACAACAATTAATTTGGGTTAAATTTGTATTTGATGATTGAAAGTGAATCTTCAAATTTGATTATTGAAGAGGCAATTTGATTATTGATAATTGCTATTGCTAAATTTGAGTGACTCTATTGGACAATGTTTTTTGGTTAAATAATCAAATTTTGATTACTCTCCCACTTTTGAGAATATCATTGGAGATGCTCTTAACCAAGAAAATTATCTATTTATATTTGATCTAGAAAACGAAAGATTAGCAAACAAAAAGCATTATATATATATATATAAAAAATCATAAAGTCTATTATTTTTTTTAAGTATGTATTCTATCATTATATATAGTCATTTTCTAGTTAAATTATATATTTTAAGTTCCCAAATTCAAAATTTTACTATATCAATACTTTTGTTTCAATGACGAGATGAGGTTGGTTAGGTTGAAAAACCCTTTACACTTGCAACATGATGTTGCAGGTTCGAGTTCTTCCCCTCCCAAAAAAACCCACAATTTATGTAATAATGTAATACTTTTTTTAAAAAAAAATACTTCTGTTTCAACAATAATTTTCTTTCGATTTTTTTTTTTAAAAAAAAACAATAACCTGTATCAAATTTTATCCTTTTTCAATAATTCTAGACTTTCTAAAATTTGAGATTTTATAACAAGAATGAGTTACTAAAATAGTTTTGTAAATATACATCTATTTTTTTTTAATTCTTTTTTTTTTTTTAATTTGACATAAAACAGATCATAGATGAGTCTGTTGATAATCATAATATTAAGAACTACATGTACGATTTAGATATCTATTTTACGATCAAGAACCTCCATCACCATCGTGGAGAGACAAAGTGCATACCTCTTGAACTCGAACTCAAACTTGAACTCGGAGGAAATCTTCGGATCTCGTTTTTATTGTATCTACTTTCGTCACATCTTCTTCAAATTATTGAACTAATTTTATGATAAAGAATTTTATTTTTATTTTTATTTTTGGAAAGAATATTGTAAAAAACTATTGGTCTACATGAAACACAATTATTGGTCTTTTTGAAAAGACATTTCACCAGCTTTTGTGACCAAATACATCATCTTTTTTTCATTTTTCACATTAATGTGTCTATGTACATTCTCATCAAACTATGCCACCATGGTTTCACTACAATCCAACCTGTCCAACTCATCCTATAATAGATAATTTAGTATAATCTGAAAATCCAATTTTACTCTTCTTTGACCCACCTTAAATTGACAATAAGACACTTCTTCCAAGGTCATTCTGGTCATTTCACCACACCTCCACCATGCATTTTCTTTTTATATATCCTTGGATTAAATGCTATTCATGTACAAAAAGACAGCTTAATTACTACCCTTTAGCCGGAAAAATCAGTTTTGACGGCCTGGATGTCGCCAGCTGCCGGAGTACACGCATCGCTGCTGCCGGACCAGAAGCCGGGGAAGGCAGAGAAGCGAGCGTCGGTGTCCGGAGCCGTGTTCAATGTTTCTACTAGCATCATTGGAGCTGGAATCATGTCAATTCCAGCAACTCTCAAGGTTATTGGTGTGATACCAGCTTTTTTGCTGATCTTGATCATTGCTTGGCTGGCAGAGATCTCGGTCGGAATCCTGTTGCAGTATACACATTCCGGCGACTCCACGACGTATGCTGGTGTGATGGGGGAGTCATTTGGACGTATAGGATCAATTGCAGTGCAGATATGTGTCCTGATTACCAATCTTGGATGCTTGATCGTTTACTTGATCATTATTGGTAACTTATACATACAAAAACTTGATTAAAATATCAAAAATCATCATATATTAAATAGTTGTAAAATTCTGGAAATTAATCTGAATTTTGTTCTTGTCATAATTTTATCAGGAGATGTTCTCTCTGGAAATAAACCAGAAGGATCAGTTCATCTGGGTGTCTTACAGGAATGGTTTGGAATTCATTGGTGGAATTCTAGAGTTTTTGCTCTGCTCTTCATTGTTGTCTTTGTCATGCTTCCATTAGTCCTGTGCCGGCGCGTTGGTCAGTACCTTCCATTTTTCTCTTTTTCCGGAGCTTTAATATCATTGTTCATATGTCGAAAAGAAAAAAAATATATCATTGTTCGGGTCCTTACCTGGAAATTTAAGTTTTTGGATGGAGTCGTTAATTCGCATGATATTATGTTAGATCTAGTTTTACCTGTATATTCTGGATTGATCAATTCTACCCTAAGCGATTATCTGTTAGAGCTAGTTTTACTGCTATATTCTGGATTCAAGTCTCCCCACGTGATTATATCTGTTATCAGGATTCGTTTGTGTCTGAACAGATGGTCAATAGACTTGAAACTGAGATTTTCTTTTGTTTAAATTGGCTTCTGTGTTCCAGAATCATTGAGATACAGTTCTGCAGTAGCAGTTCTACTTGCTTTGGTGTTTGTTGGAATATGTTCAGTGATGGCAATCTCTGCACTTTTGAATGGAAAAACGAAAACTCCGAAACTGCTACCAGAATTGGACAACCATACCTCATTCTTCGATCTCTTCACAGCTGTTCCTGTCATTGTCACAGCTTTCACATTCCATTTCAATGGTATGAACGATATTCAACAACAAAACATTGTTTACATATTTACAATTGTCACTGGTTTTTCAATTGAATGTGTATTTATTTATATATATATGCAGTTCATCCGATTGGTTGCGAGCTTGAAAAGCCGTCTGATATGATCAAAGCAACCAGAATTTCGATGGTCCTGTGTGCTTTAATCTACTTCTCTATAGGACTATTCGGTTACCTTCTATTCGGGGATTTGATCATGGCTGACATTCTCGTAAACTTTGATCAATCATCTTCTAGTTCAGCACTCGGATCATTACTCAACGATATTGTTCGATTAAGCTATGCATTCCACCTGATGCTTGTGTTCCCTCTCATTAACTTCTCTTTACGAGCCAATATCGATGAACTCGTTTTCTCCAAGAAGCAGCATTCCCTGGAAAAAGACACCAACAGATTTGTGTTTCTAACACTTGTTCTCTTGGCATTCTCTTATTTAGCAGCAATCACCATCCCAGACATTTGGTACTTCTTTCAGTTCCTGGGATCCACTTCTGCTGTCTGTCTCGGCTTCATTTTTCCCGGTGCTATTGTTCTCAGGTATTCTTTCTTCTCAAACAAGACATATCTACATTCATCTGCAAGGAAAAATTTCAGAACACTCAGGTCAAACCTGTATTTTTTTTTTCGTGCGGTTTCACTGATTATTATCTTGTGATAATCAGTTTTGTGTAAACTGATTATCACATGAGATAATCAGTGAACCGGTATGAAAAAAAAATCAGGTTCAACTGGACTACATATATATATACACACACACACATATATATATATATCCAATATTTATGTTGAATTTGATTATGTGTTTATAATTACAGGGATGTTCATGGTATATCAAAAACTGGGGATAGGATCATTGCATTGATAATGATAATTCTGGCTATAGTAACAAGCTCAGTTGCAATTTCCACCAACATTTTTGGTTTTGTCAGCAACAAATAAATCATATTCTTTTTAGATCTTTTTGTAGTGAAGTGGACGTTTTCTTTTGTGCTCTTCACCATATATATTTTTTTAATTTACTTTCTATAGAACTCTTGTACAAATAGTTTGATTTGTTATATATATACCCTGATTGAAATATGAGTCCCATGAAGGACCAATTTGATTCTATCTCTAGCAATTCAAGAACATTTGCAATGTGTAAAAAGCACTTTGATATTCAAAAGCAGCTTTCACTTGTCTACTTCTCTACTCTAAAGAGTAAAAGCACTTTTAACAAATCCATCATATCACATGACATCTTTGTTAACATTCAGACATATATTTTTGTTAACATTGCTTGGAAAGAAAACCTGTAGCCGCGTTTTCGTATGTAGGGAAAATGATTGCTTCGCGAAACGCGGTGAGAAGAAGATCCTTTGGCTCTGAGGTTTCTCCTCATTGAACAGTCCATAGCGGAAGCATTTGACTTTTTTACAGTGTCAATGAAAACAAAAACCAAGCAATTAGATCCTTCAGGAAGTTGCCTTGTTTTAAAAGAAACCTGAAACAAGAGATGGAGACTATAGACTTTACCTGAGGATTGGAAAAACCAGCAGGATCACGCATTACGCGTTTCTGGTGAATGTTTAAAGAAATAACCATCAACCTGAAGGTGAAGATTTCCATTAACATCAAAAACTTCAAAATGTACATTCGAAAATCCGAAACATTTCTTCTTCATGATTAGGGGCATTGTCAAATTTCGAAAATACGAAACCAACCCTATATGCCATCTCAAGAGTACTTTCCATTGAATCGCCTCGGAAAATCATAGCTTCAGGGGCATTATCAAATTTCCTGAGAAGAGAACCTTTTACAAATTTCCTGAAACTAAGATCAAATAACTACACTCGCAATACAGTAAATAAAACTATGATACATTTTGATTCAAATATGTTTGAAGAATAATATAAATGGGATACAATTTCTAAAGGATTTTATGCTTGCTAGAATAGGAGATACCCCCTCTAGATATTATGTATACAAAGATTTGATAAAATGTTATATAGTGATTGTATTGCAATTAACAATTCTGTAATCAGGTCCTGACCAAAAAAATAAATAAAGAAAATTTCAGGACCGATCTGATCAGAACAAGACCCGGTGTTATGATTGGGTGACCGTTCGTAATGGGTTTCGATTTTCGAGTCAATGCGATAAGAACACAGACAGATCATCTATGGAAAACAACGATTTTTTTTTTCCCTGATTCAAATCCTAAAAATGTTACCTTTATTGATTTACATTCAGTTTTCCATCACAATACATCAACATGGATCTAAAACTCGAAGTCACTGTACAGAAAAAAAAAACTACAAACAAGTACACGAACACGAAAAAAAGTGAAGCGGGTTCTTCAATCACACTCAGCTCAAACTCGACCGAGTCTCTCTCTGTCTCTACCTCGGCTGCTGAATCGTCCTTGGACTCACCCTAACATTCACGATCTTCGGTACCTTCTCCATACACCTCTGCTTCTCAAACGGAGCTCGACCCTTTTTCCATTTCGATGACCCCATCGAAATTATCTCCTTTGAAACATCATCTTCTTTTTCTTCTTCTTCTTCTTCCTCCTCCTCTGCAAAAATAAATTAAAAACAGTGAGTCACTGAGTTGACTTGTATTGAATAAAAAAAGAAGCTCTTTCATAAATAAAATACTTACGAAATTCGTCGTCGAAGAGATCGTCGAGATCGGGGAGTGCAAAGTCGTCGATCTGGGAATCGTAGTAGCGTTCTTGTAGCCAGTAGTCACGGAACCAAGGAGAGGACTGGATCAGGGACCACCATTGATCTGAGAAGTCCTCCACCGCCCGATAAGCGAAAGGTATGAACATCGGAGCGTTGGGATTCAAAGTTGATGATGGTGATCTTTGAGAAATTACCTCCATTGCCACTCTCTGCTCAGTTTCAGAGAAAAAGATGAGATTTTTTTTTTTCAAAGTGGATAAGATACAGAGAAATAGTGATTATTATATGCAAATGCAGATTATGGGTTTAGGGTTTGGTTGGTGGTATTATATAATGGAATGTTTTATTATTGCCCTTGGACTCCAATCTTATTTACAAAACTGACACTGGCTTTATTATTTTTTTTTTTATTTGGTCCCTATCTGTTTTTTGAAATATCAGTTTTCTTATCTACTTTTTCTTGATATTCAAATTTGATATTCTGGTATATGAATGATATGACATCAGTATAATCTATTCATATAAATCATACAAATATAATATAATTTAAATGAATAGATTATAGTGATGTTACATCATTTAGACACTAGATTTGAATACGACATTATTGTTTATTATTATTTACTTTCAATTTCTTTTTTCCTTTTTAAAATCAAATTTAAAATAGCCTATTAAGGTCAACAGAAGCGTTGCTCAGCTAGTAGATGGACGAGTTTATGGCTTGGGTAAATGATTCCCATGTCAGCAGCACAAATCTTACCAATATAATATAATTTAAATGAATGGATTACAGTGATGTTACATCATTTGGACACCAGATTTTGACACGACATTATTGTTTATTATTATTTACTTTCAATTTCTTTTTTCCTTTTTAAAATCAATTTTAAAATAGCCTATTAAGGCCAACAGAAGCGTTGCTCAGCTAGTAGATGGATCGAGTTTATGGCTTAGGTAAATGATTCCCATGTTAGCAGCACGAATCTTACCAATGACGAAAGTTTTCAATAAAATATATATATATATATATGATCATAAATTAATAGATATTGTCAAAAAGAAGAAGAAGCCAATTGAGACTTTAAAGAGGAAAAACTTGCTTAAATAGTTAAATGTATGAATTGATGTTTTGTTACTAATCTTGAATGATATTTTTATAGAAATTGTTTGGGTACTGAGTTAATACCTAAGCATACTGACCATCTAATGGGGTGTTGCCACGTGGTCCAAAACTCTTTCACTTTTACATTTTTCTCCTTATTTTGGGTTACGTGACAACCAACTATTGATTGGTCAGTATGCTTGAGTGCTGACCCGTCAGCACCCAAGTAGTGCTCTATTTTTATTATAATTAATACTTCTTTATTCAAATATATTTGAAAATGCACAAGAAATAAACACAATTTGTTTTTGTTCTTATTTAAAAACAATAATATGATTGGTAATTGGTTTGCCATAAAATCAAAATCAATAATGGAGGTAATTATAACTTTTGTGGGTATGTAATATGAGGCAAGTAACAAGGGCAAAACTGGAAAAACAAATGCAACAAGTGGCTTTGGTACGTTGCCCAAATTCAATGTCCCAAAAGTGTCAGAGTGATGCTTTTGGGATCCAAATTTCTGCACCTAGTTTTTGCCCACAATTGAACAACCTTTATTTATTTATTTATTTTTATTTTATTATTTTTTTTATTTTTTTACCAAATGCATAGTTATAAATTTAACATTTAAATATATATATATATATAAAATCCCGTTATTACGTGAACGCCCTAATATAATTTCACGAAGTTGTTTAAAAAAAAATTATTTTTTTTATTATAATATTAAACTTTTATGTCTTTATTTAGTTTTTTTTTTAAAGTACAGATTATCGGCATAGCTTTTAGTGGATTAGACTCATGATTACAAGACAATATTTATAGGTCATCACAGTCACTTTACAAAACATTATGGCCACGTAGAACTTCACAATCATGTTATAAGATTTCATAATCTAATACATCATATTGCGCCTCAGGGTCAGGGTATAGTTCAGCTGATGAATAGATAAGTTTAGGATTTAAACAAATGATATCCAAATCAGCGGTTCGAATACATTAATAAAAATACTCGAAATATTGTAGGACTCTTTGTATCTGATAATTTTTAAATTAATCTATAATTCTACATATAATATCCTAATTTTAATATTAAGTGGGGTATTGAAAAAATGAACAAGTGTCACGTGTAGGTGACATAAAGATAAGTCAAATTGACAAATTGTCCTTATCTTTTGTGTTGTTGGTCTGTTGGAGGACCATTTGCTACAAAAAAAACCACTAGATGACACGTCTTCGTTCTCATCCTTTTAAAACGTGGGGCGACCATTTTTTATTTTGGATTTTATCGAGGCAAGATATGTCTTTTTAATTCATCCACCATAGCCCTACTCATGTTTCCATTGATATCATCAATTATTGTTTTTCTTTTCGGAAAATATCTTTTGAGCTAGAGTGTTTAAATACTATTATTATCGATCATTTTCTGCTAATTTGAATTTTCAGATTTAATAGTTACTAATAGGGGTGGACTCACATGGAGATAAGGTAGGGTCGTGCCTTACCTCAATTTTTTTTTTTTAAAATTAACTCTTTATATACTTTATATATAAATATTCGTTAATAATAATTACATCATATTTCCTTTAGCACAGCTGAAAATACTTCTACTTTCCACTCTTAAAAATTTTAGTTCAAGTCTTATCTAAAGTAAATGTATTCTTTTTAATTAAATTTTATCTTGTAATTTTTTATGTCTTATTTATTTTATCATATTTTCCAATTCTTTTCTCAAATTTTCATTTCATCTAAAACAAAACAATTCATTTTCTTATTTTATATTAAATTATCTATTATTATTTTAGATTTTTACCCTTTCTAATATTTTTAGTTTGATATACCTAACACGTCTAATCAATAAACATTTGCAGTGTGATTAGACGTCTAAAAAAATTATCTTTTTAATTCATCCACCATACCCCCACTCATGTTTCCATTGATATCATCAATAATTGTTTCTTTTCGGAAAATATCGTTAGAGCTAGAGTGCTGAAATACTATTATTGATCATTTTCTAATGGTTTGAATTTTTGGATTTAGTGGTTACCGATAGGGGTGGACCCACATGGAGACAAGGTGGGGGCCGTGCTAGAGTGCTGAAATACTATTATTAATCATTTTCTAATGGTTTGAATTTTCGGATTTAGTGATTATTGATATTGTATTGGAGCTTTGTTTTATCAGAAGTCTTCGGTTCAAGTTACTAACAAATAAAATCAGGACCACATTAGTATCTGACAGAACCCACCTAGCTAGATCAGATACTATATGATTAGAATTCGACAGAACCTGCCTTGATCAGGTACTATATCGGATACTATAAAAAAGGGGGGTCTTAACAGATTTCGTTGTTGACAATTCTTCTAAAAGTTAGGTTTAATGGATCTTCGCATGGATGTGTGAAGATATGATGAGAAATTAATCAATGCAATTTCTGAATACGTAAAGTTTTGAAGAAGCTTCTCTAATTAGTTGATCAAATACTTAGGGGTTTGTTGCATTTTAGTTAATTTTTTGTGTGCATTGTTTGGCCAACTAAAAAACTGACTAGAACCCCAAACAAGTTAAAAAAATAAATAATAAAAACAACTATCAAAACTGTTTTGTTCACAGATTTGGTTGTTCTTCTTCTTCAATCCTCATATATTCTTTTAATCTTTTCACCGGAGAGATGATCGAACGTTAATGTGAACATAAAACGAATTTAACAGGTTAGATTTACGAACATGGAAACATCGTTTCTAGCTCATGATTTGAACTACAAATTGGATGGTTCATGTTGGAAAATCTTTCCGGTTTATTCAGATGGAATTTGGAATCTTGAAGATGGTGAAAATATTTTTAGACATACTTTGCTTCGTCTTTACGTTCAATTAGCTCTCATATTCATCCTCACCTCTATTATACATTTTGTGCTCAAACGCATCCATTTGCCTCGAATCGTCTCCGAAATCCTGGTATAATTTTCTCTTTGACCCTTTATAGATTCAAAACGTTATAAAAAAATTATTATTTGTAGGAAAAATACTTCATTTACGTCATCTATTCTAAAAATCATCGAAAACCTCCCTTTCAGGAGGTTGTCAACTATTTTTCAAACTATATTGATCGGAAAATTATCGAGTGTAGGATCATTGAATATCAGAGAAGGTAAATGGTGTAAAAAAGTCTACACTGATTATCTTCTCCGATAATCAGGGATCCCATCCTCATGCATTAGAAAGTTACTAATATTGATCCTTTTGTAATTAGATCAAATTTAGAGGAAGTAAATGAAGTTTTTCCCTGTTTGATTTTTTTGTGTGTTGATGATTTTGTGTAACTCCAGGTTGGGATAATTTTAGGACCAAGTTTGATAGGACACTTCTTGCCTAATGTCTCAGAAATTCTGTTCCCTCCACAATCAGAAAAAATCATGTCTTCATTGACAAGTTTTGGCTACATTTTCTTCATATTTCTGATTGGAGTGAAGATGGATGTGAAACTGATAACGAAATCGACGAAACGGGAATGGTACATTTCAGGATTCCTGATGATCAATATGATATTAGTAACAATTTGTGCTGTACAGATACAAAAAGCTATGGATCCTATCGAAAATTCGAGAGAATGGATCAGCTTCTTCGGCGGAACATTAATGTTGACATCATTTCCTGTGGTTGCTTGCTTTCTGATTGATCTCAAGATCATCAATTCTGAGCTGGGACACATTGCATTGTCCACAGCATTGGTTGCTGATTTGATGAGTGTATTCGTGGTGAATTTTTACGATTACGCGAGAATAATGGTCGATGCTTCGTTTCGAGCAGGGATCAAATCAATGGTTCTTTCTCTAGCTCTTCTTGTATTTATCTCCACTGCTTTAAAGCAATTGATGGTATGGGTCATCAGGAGAACACCAGAAGGAAAACCTGTGAAAAATGGGTACATTGTCTCTATAGTTTTCCTAGTGATGGTTGTGGCAATAATTGGTGACAATGTTGGGCTTCAGTTCTTATACGGGCCATTTATTTTCGGCCTGACAGTGCCTACAGGACCCCCACTGGCTTCGTCCCTGGTAGAGAAGTTGGATACGATCGTATCGGGGCTGTTTCTGCCACTGATGGCTACTTATTGTGGCTACAAATCAAATCTGTGGGAATTAAACCAGATGCTTCCTCATTCATTGGCTTTTATAATGAGTTTCGGACTGATAATGAAAGCTGTTGCAGTATTTGTGCCTGCAATTTGGTTTAAAGTTGGTTATAGAGATGCAGTTGCTCTCATGCTCATTTTGAGTGCCAAAGGAATAGTTGAATTAGGCACATTTGCCACCAATTCTCAGAATAAGCAGGTAACCATGCATCCGAAAACCATTTTACGCACTTGCAAAGTTATCGATTTTTTTCTTGCTCTTTCGAAACATTTCTTGATATGTATTTTGTGTCTGTCAGATATTCGATTCAGGGCAGTTTACAGTGGCAGTGTTGGTGATATTAACAATGGCAACAATTGTGCCATTGCTTGTAAGGAAGCTCCACGATCCGTCGAAAATATACCCAGGTTACCAGCAGAGGAACATCCTGCATTCTTCGAACAACGATGGTCTTCGAGTACTTGTCTGTACACACAGGCAAGAGGAAGCCTTGGCTGCAGTCAGGCTACTTAACATCTCCAATCCTACGAGAGAAAGCCCGTTGTTCGTTTTCGGACTCTACCTCAAAGCACTTGTAGGTAGATCATCCTCCACACAACTTATCAATCATCAATTAGAACAAAAAGCTTCAAAATTTGATCAGAACAGACACTGGAAACAACCAATCATCAATGTTTTTAAGTACTTCAAATCAGAGAATAGAAAAAATGTCAATTTACAAGTCTTATCAGCAATTTCTCCACCCAAATTGATGCATGAAGACATTTGTTGGGTGGCATTTGATAAGGCAGTGTCTCTGATAATACTCCCATTTCACAGAAAATGGAGTGTCAAAGGAGAGCTAGTTTCGGATAGCGAAGCTTTGAGGAACCTGAACACTAAGATACTAAACAATGCTCCTTCCTCCGTGGGGATTCTCCTTGATCGTAGCAAAATTCGCGGTACTTCGTCTATTTTCATGTCACCATCAATCTATAATGTAGCAGTGCTTTACATGGGAGGTGAAGATGATATGGAGGCATTGGCTTATGCCAGAAGAATGGCTGGAAGCTCCAAAGTTCACCTGACAGTGATCGAATTCGTCATGCCAGACAATTTCCGCGACACCAGCAGGTGGAAGAATATGCTTGAATACAAATTCCTGAATGGAGTGAAAGCAGAAGATGAAATGTCAGGAAAAGAAAATATATTGTACAGAGAAGTGATTGTAAGAAACGGGGCGGATACAGCTGCGGAAATTCAATCAATGGGAGACAAATATGATCTTGTGATGGTGGGGTGCCACCATAGGGATGATTCTCCGATCACATCAGGCCTGTCGTGTGAGTTGCCGGAGCTAGGGCCGATAGCTGACCTGTTTGCTTCTTCAGACATTACTAGTCCTGTTTTAGTGTTGGTGATACAACAACAACTCTTTCAGGATTCATTCTCAGAAAAATCAATCAGATTGTAATGTTTGCACATGAATTGGCTTCAGGGCCTGATAGGATTGTTCTTCATAGGAAGTTAGATGTCATATCTCTCATAGGAATTGTCGTTGTTATCACTAATCCGAGAAATGCATTAAAACAGAACGGATATACCACGTCATCTATACATTTTTTTAATAAATCTTTTTTACAATATGAATTACTTCACTACCATAATCATTATATTTTCACAACAACATTATATACATGACGGATTTTATTAGTCAATCAAAGATATTTTCCATACCGCATGACATGATTTCATATTGTTAGGATGTATTGCATCTGGTGTACCGAACATTTTTTCCCAAACAAGTGGATGAAAAGGAAATGGGCAAATGGAAGTGCAAAAGTAAGTGATGAAATGAACAACTCAAGGTGGAAAAGCTTATCTCTAGTTGGGAAAAGAGGCCCACAACCCTCAGAAACATTAAGACCCCAATTGGCCCAACACTATGAATCTTTTTCTTCACGATGAATATTATAAAGGGTTAATAGCACCAATGTCCCGTGAATTATATGTGAAGTAGTAATATGCCCCATAAACTTTTTTTCCTAACATTAAACCCCATGAACTATCGTTTATTGGTAAACAGTTAGGTTTATTCCCACCTAAAACCATCTCCAATGTATATGATAATGCTAATGCTAATGTCAAATTTGGCACAAAATGTAGTGAAATGTTATATTTGGCACATCATTTTAATATTGTACTCCAATGCAAAATTCTATTTGATATGCTATTTTTTATTTTTTAATTATTTAAAATTATAAAAGTCAACAAATACAACCAATGCATTCAATGAATGCATTGAATATTTTGTTATAATTGTTTCAATCTTAATTTTCCCTACTAAATTTGTTAAATTTTTATTATTTAAAATTAAAAAATCAACAAATGCGGCTGCATTTATTGCTGTGTCAAATTTGGCATATGCTATACACAGTGCCAAACAGCTTTTAGAATTGCATTGAAGCATACTTTTTTTACTTTATGCTAAATTATAGCATTGACACAATGATTTAGTATTGCATTGGAGGTGCTTTTAGAGAGGGTATCTACAGTCGGGTTTTACTAATAAATGATAGTTCATGGGATTTAATGCCAGGAAAAATAGTTTAGAGGGCACATCTCTACTTCTCGTATAATTCAGGGAGCATTGATGCTATTAACCCTATTATAGATCAAGACGATTCCCTTAGCCTTTCCCATTAAGAATCTCTAATCTCAAAAGTCATATCTGTCCAAAACCATCTTCATTTTGAACCCTGACCAATTCACTAATCATCACAACTCTTCTTTCAAACACAGCTGAAACTCCAACCATGTCTGTTTTAACCTCATCATCATCAAGAACTCTGAAGATAGGCATATTAGGATTTGGTCCATTTGGCCAGTTTCTGGCAAAGACAATGATCAAACAAGGACATATTTTACGGGCAACTTCTCGTTCTGATCACTCCCAACTCTGTCATCATATGGGCATTTCATTTTTCAGGTACACAAACTCACTTCACTACTGGGTGTGCAAATTTTCTACGTTTTCTATATGAAAAATCAAAGCTTTTATTTTTTATTTTTTATTGGTGTACAAATTTGTTTACAGGGAGGAACGTGAATTCATTGAAGCTGATAACGATGTGATTTTAATATGCACATCGATTCTATCTCTATCTCAAGTGCTCAACAATTTGCCACTCCATTTCCTGAAACGACCAACGCTTATTGCAGAAGTACTTTCTGTCAAGGAGCATGCCAGAAATGTTCTGCTCCAGGTAAACAACAATATACCTTCTTTTTCTAATAAAAAAGGTTAGAGGTTTGTTAGAACCTGGCATGGCCTGGATAGCTACTCCGAGTAGGGATTTCAATGTTGGGGACGGGTTTTCCTTTACCATCCCCAATCTGAATTTGGATGAGAAATACCATCCTGATGAATACTTGCCTTATAATAAACGGTACAAGTATAGGTACGGAGATTCCCTATTAGAGCATCTCCAATGCGTCAGCGGCTTGTGAAAAAAACAGATGCCATCTATTTTCATCCTAACTCTGAGCACAACACAAATGATATGTTTTTTGTTTGAATTATTGTGTTATTGTCATAGGTGGTGCCGGAGGAGATGGACTTGCTTTGTACACATCCAATGTTTGGGCCAGAGAGTGGGAAAAATGGGTGGCAAGATCTCCCTTTCGTGTACGACAAAGTTAGGATAAGAGATGAAGCTACGTGTTCCAGCTTCCTTCATATCTTTCAAAGTGAGGTAAGCGAAAAGCTAACTACGAAACTGTCGCATCCATGCTTAACTACAAAACTGTCGCTCACTTGATTGAATAAACTAGACACGTGTAATTTAATCTCGGTAAATATTCCGATTCAATGATATCTTACACCCAGATGAATCATTCTTCTGGTGTAATCAGGTTTTCTTTGGTTGATATTGCAGGGTTGCAAAATGGTGGAAATGTCTTGCGAAGAACATGATAAAATTGCAGCTAGGAGTCAGTTTCTTACACACACTATTGGCAGGTATTCGTGTTGTTCATTCAACCTATAAAAATTATCATCTGCAGACAAACGACTAGAAAAATTGCTACCTATTTAACAGGACGTTGTCAGAAATGGAGATCCAGTCCACATCTATGAACACAAAAGGCTTCGAGACACTTGTTCAATTGGTACACGATCATCTGTTCTTTCTTTCGTTTTCTTGTTTTTGATTATCTTCTTAACAATCAACATTAACATCAGATTATTTGCAGAAAGAGAGCTCTGTTAGAAATAGTTATGACCTGTTCAGCGGATTATTTATCTATAACAGATTTGCCAAGCAAGAGGTAAGCAGGTTTAGAAACAAAAATTTAAAACGAATTTTTTTCTTTTCTTTTTGTTACCAAAGAATTGATTACTCTTTATGAACAAATGAGCCTAAAATCAGACGTTCAATTTTGTACGATGCAGTTGCAGAACCTAGAATTGGCCTTAGAAAAAGTCAAGCAGAAGCTGCTACAGAAAATGGAGGAGCGGAGTTCAAACGAGTCTAAACTGTGATGCTAACAAGACTCCTAGACGAAAGTGCGAGAAAATTTGTGTAGGATTCCCGCACATATAGACATTGTCGTTGTATTTGACGAATTAAATAAGACATCATTGTTTGTCACTGCAGGCCAAGAAGCTTTCAAAAATTAATAGTTGTCTTTTTTTTTTTTTTTTCACAACTTTTATATTAAAGTGTGGACGCGTCCGTCCTTTATGTTCACCAATATGTGGAAGAATTACATTGAACAAATCACTCTAGGGTTGGGGAAGAGACATGTAATGCATACAGATTATATCTCTCCCACAAGCCTTAGAGGAATCATTTACAAAAATGGTATGAATATAAAAACAAGAGAATCGCCTCATTGATTATTGATTTCATCGACACTGACCTCTTCTGTGCTTGTGCTGCTGCTGTTGCTACTACTTTCCAGTGCGGCATTAGGAGAATCTGGAGGACTTAATGAAGTCTCACTCTTCCGAGTTTGCAGTCCCGAAAAGCGGGCAAGATCAACCCATTGCTGCAGGAATGAGTGAAGGACCAAATCATACTACTACTTAGGAAGAGAAAAACAAAATGCAACTGCAGTACTAGTAGTGGAAGAGGCAACAAATCCATATGCAGAAGTACACAACTATTTATTGATATCATTTATAAAGAAGGAAATCCATTCTCGCAGTTTAAAGAAAATAAATTTCACTAGAGCAATAGATTGCCAAAATCATTCTTGCAGTCTCTCTCTTGTAATAATCGATAGACTCTAATCACCAATACCACATAATTTCAAATAAATGCAACGAAATGATCATGCGTGTCTTTATAGTAAAATTCTCAGATAGAATTATGTCATGAAATGGCTGTATAACTTCATATAATGTAGTCAATCTTAAGATATGAAGAAGAAGAAGTTTTTTCTGACCTGAGTTCCCCAATAGGAGTTAACTGTCCGAGCGATAAAAGATAGCATATTTACAAGTAATGGTTGAGAAGACAATTGTTCAGAAATCCGATGCTCCACTATTCCAGCAATAATCTGCATTAAAATTTAGTTTAACAATAACATGTAAAAAATACCGGACCATGTTAAGATGTAAATAAATGATTGCTACTTTAAAAAATAATTAATGCAACAAGTTGTGTCTTACCTGATAACGCAGATTTGCAGATGTTCCAAGAAAGCAGCCATAAACAACTGCTGTTTTAAGTATTGGTGATCTTTTAGTGCTTTCACTAGCAGCCAATGTCGGTTTTAAGAATCTGCGTACTATATACAAAACATTTGAGGAAGCCACAGCCCCAATACTGGAAATAAATCCAACACCAGCCAATTTTAGACCACCAACAAGCACTGATGCTACTCTGTGACTGACATTCCAGTCCTTCCCAGCAAGATTTTTTTGAAATGCATTATCTGGAATTGACCCAAGAAGACCTTTTAACGCATCCACATTGTCTGTCATATCTATGTTGTCATAAGAAATGAATGAGATGGTTGGGGCAGGAAGCCAGACAGTGAAAAAGTCAACTACTATTCCTCGAAGAGTATCTGTGATAACATAGTCAATCTCTTCAAAAAAGTTTTCTTTACGTCTATTGTATTGGGCTAAGAGAGTGGTTGTTATTGATATAGCTTCTTCTATAGCTAATCTATTCAAGAATTTGGGATCTGCCAACAATCTTTCCCTGAAACCCTGCATTAAAATAAGTTGTGGTCAGAGCGAGCTGCTACTCAAAATTAATTCTGCTAATAATCAAAACAGTATTAATTTGAATAAGTGCATCAAAGCAAAAAATAGGTAAGGTCACAAAACGAAGTAGGTTCAGGTTTAGAAAAAGCATGACGATGATTCTGAGGCTTAAATATAGAAAAGCAATTCACATTACTTAAGAAGAACATACCTGGAAACGATGAGTAAGTTCCTTCATAAGAGGATAACGCTCCAGATCAAAGAAGTTCTGTAGCACCTCTGGTGATATTAAACCAAGATCAAGGCCTTTTTGAAGGTCCTGACAAAAATGTCACAGAGTATAGATCAGAAAGTAAATATTTGTTTAGAAATTCAACGATACTTTAAAAGAACAAAAAATCATAGCTCAGGATGCAGTAAAGCAAACTGAAGAGGGAAACGTCAATTCCAATCTCAAATTGTAGAACTTATTGTTGTTTTCCTAAATATATTATTTACCAATATACGTGGGAACCGATAATCTAGAAAAGTAAAATTATTCTAGGCATATTAGAAGATGCTCTGATATATGACTACACATTTTGAGAAATACCATTGACAACAATCACCAATAATAAGATAGAAAACAAGCAATCACTTACAACTCCCAACTAGAAAAAATAAGAAAAGAAAGTCACTTGAAATTCAAAATCCCAACTCTTTGTAATTTCCATGCAACTTTTATACATGACAGCTTGAGTGAAGAAGATTATGCAAGCTGGCCATGACAAATAAAGATGTGAAAGAAAACATCTGTCACAAACCAAATCAATTTAATTGAATGATGAAATTATTTGAAAGAACAAGGGACTTCAGAGGTAGCGACAATATAATTTATCAAAAAATGATTTACAGGTCAACAATAGTTCATACTAAGACTTCGGGTTCTAATCTTTTCATTAATGCATCAAAAGAGTTCCAATTTTATAATTAGTTGTTTTGTAGACAAGAACAGCTCACCTTAGGTAGTGCACCTCGGTTCCTACCAGCTGCATTCATTACTCGAGCTATTTCAGCACGATCAAAACAATTTCTATTGCAGGGTCTAGCAGCAGAATACCACAAGAAATCGGCAACAGGAACTTCTCCCTCACTTCGTATATATTGCCTTTCAGGATCAAGTAATATAACAACTTGATTCTTTTTATGCATTTTCTTTGAAATTCTCGCCGGCAACCCAGTCCCTCTCGATCCATATGTGACATGGCTCGCACCAGTAACCACTACTAGCATTCCATCGGTTCCTCCATCCTCCATTGCTTGCAAAATTATTTGGGACATAGTATAGTCCTCAACTACTCTAGCTTGTGCAGATAGATATGAACTTGGACCGAAAGGAACAGATTGATTCCAAGAATTCACATCAACTGATGATCTACGCGAGATAGAAGTGAAGCCAGAGATAAAGCCTGAACCAGCAGGAGGAGTATAAACTTTGCGTTCAGCCTTTGAGAGCCCACGAATACCATCCGCTTGGACAGTCCTTAGCACCTAAAATCGGAAGAATCAAGATAGTCTCCTCAGTAAGATAAAATCTCCTATAGCATACACAAAAACACACTCAAGATCAAGATATGACAAATTACAGCCGATAATATGATTCATTCCCGCCAAAAATATAAAATACGAACTTGTTCAGGAGCGGCAGTCACTTAAACTGCTCACTCATCACAGTTTACTCCATTAAAAATACAAACTTTTCAAGTGCTTGGTATCCATATCCAGAATCAAGCCAACAACTATCTAAGCCAAGCGAAAACAACACCTTGAGCGGAGTACCACAAGCAACAAGCCGGACTCCATTATCACGACAATAGCTCAAAAGAGGCTCATACTCCTGCCAGCGTTGAGGCGGCCAGTGGACCGCATAAGACTTCAAGGTTTCTCCTTCTATCCTGCCATCAAATACAGGTCTCAATATAAGCCCCTGCATAGATCAAATTTTCAATAAATTATAGATTTTTACGGATCATATCTTCTCCTCCGGGCTCCAACACATTCTAAGTAATTATATCAGCTAACAACTATTAAAATAATGCATAAAAGTCAGGATTTTGTTAAAATTAATTGATCCTAAGGACTAATTGTATACCTTTTATCCATGTATTGATTGAGATGGTCTTGCAAGTCACAAGGAAACGCTTCCAGAGCCAGCGAAATCGATCTCTCGGTTTCAACGCACCGTTTTCGCAGATTCTTAACAATCTCGAGCTCCAGTTCTCTATCATCCTTGACCGGAACCTGCTCTGCCTCTCCTAGATACACAACTCTCGCACTCATCACCTTCTCCCAGACTTTCCTCTTATCCTTCCCGACCGCCAGCGGCTCTCCGATTACCGACGCGTCGTATATCCTCGACACCACCGCCTCCTCCTCCTCCTCAGCCGCCGGAGGAGGAGAACTGGAAGTCGTCGAACTCGGCGTCGGAGGCTGCTGCTGTTGATTGTTGCTGCTGCTGTTGTTCTTGTTGTTGGAATCGTCATCCGCAGCCGAGGAGTAGGATGCGGCGGCTGACTGGAGGAAGATGGATGCGCCGACGGCGATGAGAGGAGAGAGCAGGGCACGGCGGCGGGAACATTGGTTGGAGTTAAGTGATAGGGTGGTGACGTGGCGGTGTTTTTTAGTTGGGATAAGATGGAAACGGCTCCGTAAATTACGTGCGTGTTGGTGGTGGTGGTCTACACAAGGTAAGGCCGTTGTTGTTGTGTGAGACTGGGCCTTCATTTTTTTTTTTTTTTTTTTGGTGTGGAGAGGGAAGAGCGTTAGAATTTGACAGACGTTAGTTCATTAGTTATATTTTTGGACCTCATCTAAAAGCTTTTGTTCATTTTTGTTGTTGTTGGTACTTTGTACGTATCACTGTATCGGAATACATGTAAGCTTTAGGTCCACTTAATATCAAACAATTTGAGTGGTCGTGACTTTTTTTTTCAGAAACTCGTGGTCTTATCTTTTTATTTTCACGAGACTAAAACGTTACAGAACGAGTTCATCCCACACGGAAAAATATACTGAAATCCCAAAATTTGGACATTTTTATTTTATTTTATTTTTTTTTGTGTAGAATGATTTTAACTCTTATAACATTACAGAGCGGCTTTTTTTTTTTTTAATGAATCTATCATAAAAAAATATATAAAGTATCCCGCACTTGATTATATATTAAAATTACAACAATCATATAAAATAATACAATTTAGTATTTTAATTACAATATTGTCAATGAAAATGTTGAAAGCGCTCTTTCAAACCGACACCACCCCATCCCATGTAGTGTATATATATAAATAAAATAAAAAACCGTTAATGAAAAAAAAAAAGTTAAATCCCAATCGGCATTATCAATATTGCTATAATTTCACAAGATCCTCAGATGGTTTAGTTGATTTTTATTGTCAAAAGCAACTTTCTTACTCTTTTTTGCAAAACCCCCATGGGTTTTTGCACTACAATTTGTCTCCACAAGAAACCAGTTTACAAAAATACTAATCTGACACAAATTACAAACCTCTTTTTAAATCTATAGTGTTTTTGATCAATTATTCAAGGAAACTAGAGTTAATTTGATTGAACAACAATATCAAGTACATATCAGCAAATTGCAGAAACCATGTCTTCCGGTTGCATAAGGCCAGGACCGAAAACATGGAAAGAATAAAGGACTCGGGAAGTAAACAGCAAACCTTGGAGCCTGATAAAATTCCTCTTAATTGGAGAGGAAGCTCACTTGATGCTGTGGATGCTGTGGAATGATGGCAAGACGGCGATGAGCGGGTCTCCGAAACCAACAGCATCTGTAAAATAAGCAAATCCCCACAGAATTACCCTTTATGATATGACTCGAGACATTTAAGATATAATAATAAATAGGTAACGGAAAAGATGATAGGTTATATACCTCCATCATCGAAGAGAAGCTTCAAGATTTCTCCAGCTACATCTGACTGCTCAACATATCAAGAATATTCCATCAAGGGACACATCTATTACGAAAGCAAAAACCGGAATTCCGAGATTATAAAAAAAAAAAAAGGTAACCTCACCTTCACAGGAAGTTCAGTACCAAACTGATCCAGGTATCCTATAACTTGTCCTTCTTTAATTACATCCCCCTGTAAACATGGAGTTGTTAATTCCCAGCGTCACGAATACGAATTGAAGTTATGATTTGCAGTGCTATTATAATGCAACTTCAGATTTTGTATTGTATTTAGGAAATAAAGATCCCAGTATTAAATGTAGTCAATGAATGTCACGAGACCGATTACAAAAGTTGCCACAATGGAAAGCATAACCAGCTAAGTGCACACAAACATTAAACATACTAAATTTTACTACTAAAAGATGCATTCTTGCAGATAAATTCATTATCAGCTGACCATGTCAGTTTGACAGACAGATAAGATGTGGCAGAGATACCTCTTTACAAATAGGAGGTTGCTTCTTTCCTTTCACTGTCCTGTTCCTTCGGAATGAGCCAACCTGGCAGAAAATAGAACGAAGAATTTGCATAAACTACATGGGAAAACAATGTTCCTCAAGGAAAAGTGAGAAATGGTCCTCACACTCTAGAAACATCACGTACCGTGGGAGAAGATACTAGAACATAGACATTGGATCCAGAAGCCTCCAAGGCAGCTAATTTTGATGACTTTCCGAAGGAGACATTTATGAATGGAGTGCTCTTTTCTGATGCAGGTTTTGGTGGAGATGGGGGTGAGGCAACAGGAGTCGATACTCCCATGGGTTCAGTTGGAATAGGTGGTGCTGTTGTAGGTGAAATGTTGGCCAGGGGTGCTGTCATGGCTCCAACATTTCGCTTTACGTGCATTTCAAACTCTCCAATCTGTCACAAAGTTTCAGATGGGTGAGATCACAATATACTTTACATTTATATATATATATATTTATAAAACCAAAATCCTGCGACTAACAATGATCTGAGGACTTTCAAATTCCACAATGAAATTATACATATTAAGCTTTGCCATAACCATCAGGACTGTCACTTATAGTACTGTGCATGCATTTTTTCGGAAACAAATAAATAAATAAGCAAACAGTTGCACGAATGAGCATATGAGTAGCTTGTTTGGGATTATACCTTCAATTTCAGTTCAGCAATCTCTGTCTCATCACAGACCTCTAGCACCAATGCCTGATGAAGTAGCAATAGGAAAGGTAGTTATGATTCAAATGAAAAGATTCAACTCTCTTCAAGGGTAAAAGGAAATCATCAACATAACGCAAATTAAAAAATAATCATTCTGAAAGGCCAAATGAGGCCATCCTGTGTAAGTATTCTAATTGTTGAAAACAGTGGGGAATAGTGGTTCAGCCTAGAACTTAAAGTGACACACATTTGACTAACATCAACAAGATAAGTATCTGAAGTGTCGAATATAATTTTGCAATTTATCAACCTTAATTAGCTTATATGCAGCTGTATTGAAGCATCAACTGTCATTGCAAGACTAAAGACAACAAGTTGTCATTCAATGTCCAAATCTAAATTGCTGCTGGAAGACTCCACAAATAGAAGGGGAAAAATCAACTTTCGAGTGAATTAAGTATTACCAAACGCTATGCATACATACCCCCAGTCAACCACCCAAACTAAAGTATTACAATATTTTCTCCTGGTAAGGGCAACCAAACCAAAATTTTCGAGGCTTTTTTCTCGTGCTCAAATGCATAAACTCAAAAAATAAACACACTTATTCGGTACATAGGAAATAACCATCAGCCAACTGGAAAAGAGAAGCAAACATACAATTTTAGTGAAAGGCAACATGAGGAACAGAAGTAAAAAAAAAAAAATAAATAAAAAATAAAAATAAAAAAGTCACCTCAAATCCACTAGGAAAAGTTGCACTTCGTGGAGTTTTCTTCTTCAATGAGCTTTGTGTAGTGCTCTCTGACAAAAATACCTCATCATAAATTATTAACTCTTAGAAAATAAAGTTGCAATGAGTGCACAGAAAATGAGAAACTGACATATAATGTGCAGAAACACAAGTGTAAGCAAACTCTTATAACTACAATTGAAGAGCAAAGAGCAACTTGAACAATAATAAAATCCCAAAAGCAGTAAGAGCTTCCCAACAATAACGACTGTTTTCATTTCAATCAGATATTGGTTTAGCAATTATTGACATAAAAGGGCATCCACACACTCAAGTGGATTACTGCATGAGACAATTTTTTTTTTTTTTTTTCAGTGTATGAATATTTAGGCCAGTAACTTTAACAATGTTCAAGTTAGATGCACTTTGACAACAAATTTTTCTTCTAAATTTTAAATTTTAAATTTTAAAACTAAATGAGGGAAGATAATACATCCTATGTCCCATCAAGTAACATTGCTACCCTCACTTCATCTATAAGGAAAATTCAATAAATCAGTTGACAATAAGTCAATAATAATTTATCACTTTAAGAAATTGGAGTTTAATTTTAATCATTCTAGTGTCGAGACTGGCACACATACGCGTTCAAGAATCTCTTTAAACCATATAAAATCCTGTACTTTTTATATAAGATATATTAACATGATAAAATTAGAACATCAAAGCATAAGGATCCAGTGGATCCTAGAGAATTTCCAAATCCAAAAGTTTTAACTAATTTGACCAAAAATTAGGAAAACAAAAAATAGAACTCACCTTCAGACTTGGCTGTTACAGCAGTTTCGGATGTCTTTGCACTCGATACAACTGTCAGATATCGCTTTGCTGGAGAAGAAATGAGTTTGTACGATTTACTTGAGGCAGCCCAGCGACTGTTGTAAACAGGAACCACTCCAGGCCTTTCAATTATAGATCCCACCTGTGAAACAGACCCTACAGAATCTACAATTTAACAATAGCATCCAAGAATCAGATTCCATATCAAACTTTGCACAAAACAAAAATAACAGCAACAAAGCAAATCAAAAACTGCAATCTTGTTTTGAGAAAACACGGAAATAAACTCAACAATAATTCTACAAAGACAAGGCATTATTTTTCGAAAAAAAAATCCAGGAAAAAAAAAAAAACTAAAAGATCAAAATCAAAACTTCACTCCATTTTCAGTTGCTCTTCTCAACATAAAAATCGGAAATAAAGAAAAAAAAACACATAACATCTATACATAAATACATACAAACATATTACTAATACGATTAGGTCAAATGCATACATACATACATATGCATACAAATATCAGTTCTAATTTATAAAGTAACAAAGCTATTCCTTCTCTAGCTTATATAAATGAACAAAAACAAAAACAAAAACAAAATAAAAAACTCCACTACATTTCAATTCAGCTGCTGTTCTCGATAGTCAATATCGCAATCACAGATTAAAAAAAAAAGACCATAACATACATACATACAGTTTGTTCAAATGCATACATCAGTTCTAATTTTGTATCAGAAAACTTAAAATTTCGTCAAAAAAGCAACACTCCACTACATTTTAATTCAGCTACACTTCTCAATATCCAAATCAAATATAAAAAATAGATAACATATACACATAAATGCAAGTATATACTCATACGATCAGCTCAAACAATCAATTTCAGAATAGACAACGAGACAGCTATATATCTCTAAGATCCGATAAATTAATTTCAAAAAAAAATCAGCTCAGCAACAAAACAATGCTTAAAAAATAAAATGAGAGAGAGAGAGAGAGAGAGAGAGAGAGAGAGAGAGAGATGTGATTACAGTGAAAAGATCGAAGAACAGTGGAGGACTCCATTGGAATATAAAACGAGAGAGAGAGAGAGAGAGAGAGCTTCGAATCGAGAAAAATAGAGGTAGTTAGTTATAATAAGAGAAGAGAAGAGAGTGAAGAAATGTGGAAATTGGAGGGCAAAATGGAGAAAATAAAAAAGTTTGGTTGGATTAGCTACATGAATATTGAATTGTGAATACTTCACAGTTGTGTTGTGGCCCTGTGGGCAGCTTCGAATTCTCCGCTCTCTCTTCTTTAGTTTCTCCACCAGTTTTTTTATTTTTTATTTTTTATTTTTTATTTTTCCAACTGCTTTCTGCTAACTTGCGCCAGGGTGTGTTATATACTACTGGCTTACGTGGACTTTTTCTAATTTTCGGTATTTACAATGTCTAATACTCTAATAAGAATTATGTTCTTTATTTATTTTCTATAATATTATAGTATTATTTATTTTAATAGAAAAAATTGACACCAAAAATCAGATCAAATATTCATATATTATTGTTTATTAGCCCGACCCAAATATTACCCGTTGTTATTATTATTATTATTTTTTTATAAGTAAAATGCAATTCGGTGTCAGTCCTTTGTTACCGATACAAATGAGAAGTATGTGAAAATTTGATTTTAATTTGAAGTAAAGATGACACAACTCGAACCCACTACTTTAATAATAACATATTGATCGGCCAGTATTGATTGTATTTCATTAAACCAAATAGGAGGTCAAAATTAGAGTTAAAATCAAGGGAGAATCGTAAATACCCCCCGACTTTTAACCAAATGGCAAATCAAACCCTCTGGTTTGAACAATCAGCAAACAACCCCCTACCGTTAAGTAACCCTTGCATTATTTGTTGCATGTAGGGGGTTATTTGCTGATTTGTAGGGGGTTATTTGCTGATTGTTCAAATTTGTAGGGGGTTATTTGCTGATTGTTCAAACCAGAGGGTTTGATTTGCCATTAGCTTAAAAGTCGGGGGGGTATTTACGATTCTCCCTAAAATCAATATGTTCTAACTAAAAATGTGGGCACATAAATGAAGATGCGAGCTGTCAAAAAAAAAAAATTAATAAATAAATAATCTAAATCATAGGGTTTTGCTATTTTGTTATTTAGTGGAATTTTGATTTGAAGAATTCACTAAAAGATAAAAGTTTTGATACATCGAACAATTATTTTTAAAAACTTTTGTAACACATTCATCAATTTTAACTATTCAAACAGGGTTGGATACTGGACCGAACTGTATATGTAGTGTTCGATTCGACAGGTTTCAACAGATCAATGACCCAATTTAAAGAAATTTTTTATTATAATACTTACAAAAAAGAAAAAGAAGAAGCTGGATACATGAGATGAATCTATGATACATGATTTGATTCATTTAAAACAGCAAAAACAAAACAATTATTTCATTTGTTTTCTTGAACACAAGTAGTTTTGGATATAATTATATAAATACAAGAAGTTGCCTAGGTCTCCTGTACTAGAAATTTTTTAGCTAACTGATGTTAACATGAAGCACTTCTTTGAACTCCAACCTCCTGGTTTCATTATAAAATGTTCTATGTTTATTAGGCCAATAAGTTAACCAAATCCACCCTCTAATTTCCCACTCCATGGTTCTTCCAAGGGCAGCCTTGTCAATCTTCCACCACACCCTCTCGCCGTATTCATCCCCTGCGAAAATCACCCCTCCTTGGCGTGTAAAAGGGCGGTAGGCGCTCGAGTATCGGTCCTTGAACCAGGCCTTTGGGTTCAACAGGGAAAATTTGGAAGGCTTGGACGAGAAGACCTCTCTTCCATCCATACTGTCATGGAGAAACCAGTTCAGGATTGCGCTGTATCCGTGAACGGATTGTTCGTATTTCCAGGGTTTCAGGCTTATTGTAGAGGACTCTCCTGCAGATACCTTGAGTGCCAAGAAAGAGTTTGGTGGGTCAAATGAGCCTTCTATGGATTTTTCCATCTCAAATTCTCTTGATGGATTATCTGAAGATTTTCCCACTGAAACACTGATTATGTTTGTTTGTTGAGTTGGGGTTAGCTGCAGAGATATCCTTGATGGGAAATGTTTTTCGTCCACTCCTACCCCTCTTTCGTTCATCAAAGTCTCGTTTATAAGTCTAACAACATCACACCTATGAAAAGAAACAATGAACATAATTAAAAGTAAAAAATTTCTGAAATTCATCCAAAAATTCCTATTTAATTTATCTGAAAATGTCTTCAGGTTTTGTGACTAGTCGAATTCACAATAAAAATGAGCATACCTTATGTTGTCAGTGTTCAGCGTCAAGTTAATCCACTTTTCTTGGATCACAAGTTTGTAATTAAACTGGATCACACCTTCGAGTTGGTGGTAATCCAGGGCGAAAAGCAGTCGTTCATCGGTGGAAACATTGGACGAGCTTTCGATTTCCATGGCTATTACAGGACAATACAATTGAACTTTCCACAACCCGGATGTTGATATTGCATAAGAAAACAGCGGTGATGGTGTTTTCAGGGTGCGTTGGGCAGCAGATTTGAGCTCTACAATCCAATTGGTGATTGCAAGATTTAGAGACCTCATCCATTGTTCTTCCAAGTTAGATCCCAAGTGTTTCATGAGCAGCTTCGATGCTTGCCTTGACGAACAATTTATCAGCCGGTTCTTAATAGTGCCAAGACATCCAGTTCTGAGATCCACCGGAGCTTCATAGATGCATACGAGGAGGGAGAGAGTGAGAAACGCGAGATTAAAGATGTCTTTGACATTGGAAACGTAATCTAGTTTGAGAAACCTGAGCATGGAGCCATTATTTGTGTTTGAACCGTACTTGAGGACATCTTCAATGAGGTTGAACAAAAGATTTGAAATGGCATCTTCATCTAACAGTTTCGCGGATTTGGGATTGATTGTGAATGGTTTCGAGGCCCATAGAGATATCGGGACAGTAAAGTCGGCGAAAATAGAGAAGGAAAACGTCGAGGATTTAAGGTTTTTGGCTACGGAGAGATTGAGAGATGGTTGAATTGAGCTTGAAGAACATATACATATAGACATGTAATTGGTTTTCCATTGAGAAATTGTTGGGAGGTTTTGGATCCAATCAAATGTATCAGGCAAGCAAGAAGAAGAAGCCATGAAAAAAACAGCTCTCTTTAATTGCTTAGACTTAATTGAAGGTTTTCATATTTAAAGACTCTAGAGAGATTCTCTTTGGGAAGAAATGTCAAAAAGTGAAGGAAATATTAAAACATTTAGAAGATATATAACCAAAGATATGCTTCTTTTTTTTGTATGGAGAAAGGAACTTGTAAGAACGAAATAACTCACATGGGAAAACTACATTAATTCGGGATTTGTGGGGAGGGGATATGGTTCGAACCTACAATTTCGTGGTGTAGGTGTGAGAGACACATAAGAAAGACAAAACTCATATAGGAAAATTACAGTATATTCAAGATTTAGGGAAAGGAACACGACTCGAAACCGCAACCCCATGTCGTAGGTGTGAAAGACATACTACTAGGTCAATCTCATCTCGTCGATTATTCTAACAAGATTGGTTCAATGACAATGCTCATCAGCACATGCATGATGATAATATTTAGAAGGAAAAAAAAAAAAGATTCCTTTTTTAGTTAGAAGAAGTTATTGGAGCATTTTACTTGTAAGACATGGTTTTTTCTTTTATGAAAAGAAAGCAAAGGGCTACTTCAGCTATGACTAAAGAGTTTTGCACTATATAAATCACGTGATTAGTGTCATCTAAATGTCATACATAATTTAGATTAAGTTTCGTTATCTCATCTAAATGACCGGTTTAATTACAAACAACTAATAACTAGTTTGAGAGAGGTTTCTAACGAATTACAAAACTAACCGAGTCTGTCTATATTTCAATAAGACGTCAACATATAGGCCTACGGAAGATTCTTGAAGTCCTTGTTCAAAAGGCTAGATGCTGTTTGGTAATGAAAAAATATAAAAAAGGTGGATTCCCTTCCAACTTTAACTGGGAAAATTAATGGATTATATATTCTCTCTATAGTTTAGAAAAAGAAAGCCTAAGGACTCAACCAATGATCTTCAAAACTCTTTACCTTTATTGTAATATTCTTTGATTAGGCAAAAGAATATAAGAGTTTGACAAGAATTACCAAAAAAAGCAAATTATACTTTACTTATCTCTTTGGGTTGTACACATAGATAATCACTTAACCTCATTATAAATTGTATTTGCATCCAAGTAGAAGTAGGTTTTCTATTGTTTTCTGTACTTTATTCATATTTTTCATTATTTGAGTTTGGTATGGCCCCGGGCCCGGCCTACCGTACACTTAAAATTATTTGGTATAAGATCCCGTATATTTTTCTGTACAAAATTTTAGATTTTTGCATCTGACAAACGGATTTAGATTCTCTACTGAGCTGATCTTTTTCCTGACATTTTTAAAACATATGATTGGTTGTTGATAAAATGGTTATGGAAATCAATCACATCTTGACCGTACATTCATTGTAATGTTTATGTATTATAAGATTAGATGAGGTTCGGAAAAATATCAGATCAGTAAACGATCCAAATTCCTGACAAACACTTACAAAGTTCATATTTTATTTGGTTTCTTTCATAACTCAACAATCTTTAGGTACTAAAAGTAAAAAAGGAATCGTGGTAAATTCAAGCTATTTTTCGAAATTTTTGAGTATAAATTTGTAAATAAGTAACAAAATTTTTAACATTTTGCGATCGTGGAATGTATGTACGATACGAAAAATGGACTATCGTAGAACGTACGTACAAAATGTGGAGGGTGCTAATATCGCTATTCGCTTCTCTCTCGGAACTCGGACATTAAAAATGCGATCGTGGAATGTATGTACGATACGAAAAATGGACTATCGTAGAACGTACGTACAAAATGTGGAGGGTGCTAATATCGCTATTCGCTTCTCTCTCGGAACTCGGACATTAAAAACGGAAAAATCTTAGGTGCATCGGATGCAGCAACTACTATTCATGCTCCGCTAATAAGACAAAGATCATGATGGGTTTAATAGAAGACTATCTCTCTTTGGAAACAGATTGGGCTACATGGGCTTGATTTGGGCCGTCTGATCTATTTGACACCAGAGCCCAAACTCCTGCTATGAAATCAAATCTAAAACGTGTTATCATACTTATCATGTGTCGTTTCACACACAATCGCAACTCTTCGTATATAAAATATCTCCGATTCACGCGCTTACTAAATTCTCTCTCTCTCTCGATCTCTAAAAAAATCTCTCCTCATAAAAAGCGTTAATTTCACGCGCCACCAATGGCCGCTCCACCGACACTCCCGATCTCGGGATCCCAATCCAACACGCAGTCGCAGCCGCCGATCGCGACGCCCGCCTTCCGCTCGTTCCTCTCTCGCCTCTCCTCCTCTGTCCGCTCAGCCTTCTCGCAGCGCCGCCCCTGGTATGAACTTGTTGATCGGTCCGCCTTGGCCCGACCCGAATCCTTAACCGAAGCCTACTCTCGGATCCGTAAGAATCTTCCATACTTCAAGGTCAATTACGCAACTCTACTAGCCGCCGTGCTTGCGTTCTCTCTACTCTCCCACCCGTTCTCTCTACTCGTTCTCCTCTGCCTCCTCGCCGCATGGATGTTCCTCTATCTCTTCCGGCCGTCCGATCAGCCCCTCGTCCTCGTCGGCCGCACCTTCTCCGATCGCGAAACGCTCGGCCTCCTCGTTGTGCTCACGATCGTCGTCGTGTTCCTCACCAGCGTCGGATCGCTCTTGATCTCTGCGCTGATGATTGGAGCCGCCATCGTGTGCGCGCACGGCGCGTTTAGGGTTCCTGAGGATCTCTTCTTAGACGACCAGGAGCCCGTCAATTCCGGATTCCTCTCTTTCCTCGGTGGTCCCGCCTCCTCCGCCGCCGCCTCCGCCGTCGCTGCCCGCGTCTGAGACTCCACAACTCCACGCCAAATCGGCGCCTCTCACGTGTATGATTAATTCATGATTTTTTGGGGAAAAAATTGGATTTAGCATTTTTGTCTGATAGTTCTATTTGTAACATTTGGGTTGTTTTTTTTTTTTTAGTTTTGACTTGTATGGATTCAATTTTGTCATCTATATGCAAAATGTTCTTAGTGTAGCATTGAAATCTTGCTCTATCGTATACATTATGGGGATTGCATTGAATCTTATGAGTTATGAGGGACCAATATATAGGATGTCCATTGTCTTTCGATTTCATGTTGTTTATCTATTCTTGTTTAGGTGTTTGATCCTTTTAATTGTAATATTTTGTTTTGAAATGTGTATTATTGTGCATTCGCTCTTTGTAGTTTCCAACTCTGTTAAATACTGGAAAGAAATCATCTTGCTTGTAAATTTGCTTATAGGAACAGTTTGTGACTTAGATAAGTTGTAGAGATTTATATTCTGAACTTTAGATTTTTTGAGGTGATAGTGGTTGTTTTTGTATTCATCGATACAATCCGCTTGATAGGGTTTTACTTAAGCAGTAAATGCTAGGGGAGTTGGGTTTGCTTGCTTGTGGTTAATTTTGCTATGCTGAAGTGATTGCATGTTTATCTGAGTATATGTTGATGATTGCATGAGGAATGTGAGGTTCACGTGCTCGTGTTTTTGTTGTTGTCCGCTGTGCATACAGTTTGTACAAGTTTATCAGTAAGATTTTAGTATGGGGATGTTTCATGCTTTGTTTTAGTTAACTGTTGTTTCTGCCTTACAAGTTTGGACTGATATTTCTTTTCATCTGTTAATTAGTCCACAAACAAGATATTGTTAGCATTATTTAGGAGATACATCTTATTTAGACCGTGTTGTATTTATGTAACTTTAATTTTCGCGTTGTTGTCTATGATCTTTTAAATTGGAGGAAGTATCAAGTATGTTCTTCATTTTGAATTAGAAGGTATAGCCTATAGGACTTAACAGGCAATGGTAGTATGGCGCTACATTATATTTCATGTTTGGTCAGTTAAGTAAGACGCAGGGCGTGAGAGATACTGATTAGACCTGATTTGGATGTATATGTAGCTTGTTAGGTTCTTGAACAAGTAGATCTGATGTTCGACATTTAGAGTGAGATGTGCAAGATTATCAAATTAATTTAGTGTAGTTTCTGGAGGGTACCATGACATAATTTGACTTTTCATTGAAGTTCTAATGATCTGTTTAGTGATATGGAATCCTGGAGAACTATTTGAAGGAGCCAAACCAGTTAGCTCTCTGTGTGTTTTGAAGAAATATCCAGATATCAGCTTGTGCAAATGCCATCCACACTTTTTGTTTTTTTGTGCTATCAGGTGGCTGTTCAATTAGAAAGATCATCTGTAGATGATGGATGATGGATTAGGCGTTCGATAGATAGGCCATCCTCTATAGTAACGAAGAAGAGCCTGATTGTTCATGGAAATCTAATCGAGGCATGTAGGATCTATCATGCCTCCACGCCTTTTCTAGCCTTCTTGTTAGGTTTATACCAGCTTCCTTTGCTTGTGTCTGAAGTTGTCTCAATATTGAAATCCTCGTCTCCAACATTAGAAACATACGAAGCCCATATGTATGGTAGCAAAATAGCCACTGGACCCCCTCACCAGGGAGCCATGAGAGAAATGGTTCCTGCTGCCTCCTTGTAGAAGCTCCAAAGATCCATTGAAGATATAAAATTCAGATATGTCAGCATCAAATAACAAGAAGATGATGACATCTTTTCAAAAAAAATTTACACTGTAAAAAGACATGCAAGTCGTTACTATAAAAGGAGGTGGTGACCTATCATGGCACTTTTTATTGTCAGGAATTATTTTTTAAGATTTCACATATGTGACTTGAGATAGAAACAATGTCTTGTCCGCTTTTTTATTTGGTTAACCACAGGTGGTCCCCACTCAGATTGGCAACCAATCACAAAGGAGTGAGACGAATCCTACTCGTAGAGAGAGGCACGTCCCTGTTGCTCCAGAGTTGGATCGAACTCGGACATTGCCCGAACGATTCTTCCTTTGTGAGGGTCGCTCTCCGTTGTACCACAACCAATTTGGTTTGTCTTGTCCTTTTCAACCTCGTATAAATAACCCCACCTGAAAACCCACCATTTATATATATATATATATATATGTTTTTTATTTTTTATTTTTTATTTTTAAATAATATTTTTAAAATCTCCTTTTGATTATGTTAGTTTAAGGAAACATTTTTCTCTCTTTTTTTTTTTTTTATTATTTTAATCAGGTTGAAAGTGGTTGTCTGAGATACTTACTTAAAGTTTCAATAAAATAATAATAATTTTTTTAAATATTTAATAGTTTATTCGCAATATTTGAGGAATTTTCTTTTCGATATAAACACCTGAAATAGTGATATATTAAATACTTCTGTGATACGAGCTTCGTTTTGAAGTCTCAAACTACCCAGTCAAATCATCGTCGATACTTAATATTTAAGATTTGATTAAATTATGATTTTCATATAGTATTACGCTAATTGTATCCATTAAAAGTTGTGTCTGTGTGTTTAGTCATCATGATCATAAAAACAAAATCAATCAAAGTTTTTCTTGTAATCTTGTGGATATGAACTAAAACACAACCTTAGTTTAATGCTTCTTCATGGGACCACGCTCCACACCCCACCACCACATAAAAAATAAAAAAGATAGCCGTTAGATAGAGAGGAGCGGTTGATAATAAAAACCTAGCTATTCAAAACCCACCACCCCAATCAAATAAATTAAATTTTTTATCAGATGCATCGAAATTAGCAGAGGGAAAAACTAGCCGTTGCAAATCCATTTGTAAAAATTGTGAGTGAAGTGAAGTGAAGAAGCGCCTCTCTCTCTTTGCCTCCCTTATTGCTCCCACCTGACAACCATGTCTCTCTCTCTCTCTCTCTACAAACCAAAGATTCCTCACCAGATGTTCACGTGCTCTGTCACTGGAACAAGAAACTCCCACCACCATCACCACCACCACCTCCTCTCTCACTCTCACTACAAAACCCTCTAAACCCCAACTATTTTTCCTGTTTCATTCGTCTTCTCTCTCTCTCTCTCTCTCTCTCTCTCTCACTCACTCTAGCTGAGAAAAAAAAACCCTTTTTGATTTTTCATTCATGGTTATGGAGGGGAAGAGTGGGATTCTAAACAGTTTAAACACATACCCTTTTGAGATTTTCCAGTTTTTGTTCAAGAAGAAGAAGTGGAAGGGGTTTTTAGCATCTTGTTGGGTTCATGTTTTCTTGTTGTTTTGTTTTGTTTTACCTGTTTCGAGTGAGGTCTGGGATGGTGTCATTGTCACCCAATCTGATTTCCAGTCACTTCAAGCTTTTAAACAGGAACTTATTGATCCAAAAGGGTTCCTTAAGAGCTGGAATGACAGTGGCTATGGAGCTTGTTCTGGTGGTTGGACTGGAATCAAATGTGCTCAGGGTCAAGTCATTATAATTCAGCTTCCATGGAAAGGATTGGGAGGACAGATTACGCATAAAATCGGGCAGCTTCAAGCTCTTCGAAAGCTTAGTCTTCATGACAATAACATTGGTGGTTCAATTCCTCAAGCATTGGGGTTTCTCCCTAATCTCAGAGGTGTTCAGCTCTTCAATAACATGCTTTCGGGTTCGATCCCACCTTCAATAGGTTCATCTCTTTCACTTCAAACTCTTGATTTTAGTAACAATTCACTCTCAGGTACAATCCCTGATAGTCTTGCTAACTCCACTAAGCTTTACAGGCTTAATCTTAGCTACAATTCGTTTTCGGGTTCGTTTCCTGTTAGTCTAACTCGTTCTCGTTCTCTTATTTTTCTTGCTCTCCAACACAACAATCTCTCTGGTTCCATCCCAGATTCTTGGGGTGAAACACAGAAGAATAGTGGTAGTTTCTTTCAACTTCAATCCTTGACTCTTGATCACAACTTCCTCTCTGGAACCATTCCTGCCTCTCTCGGAAGGCTAAGTGAGCTTCAAGAGATCCTATTGAGTCATAACCAGATCACTGGAGCCATTCCAAGTGAAATTGGAAGGCTTTCCAGGCTTAAAACTCTAGATTTTTCGTACAATGCCATTAACGGTAGCTTGCCTGCTACTTTCACCAATCTATCATCACTTGTTTCATTGGTTTTAGAAAGTAACAACCTTGATAACCAAATCCCAGAATCTATTGACAGATTACAAAGACTGTCAATTGTTAACTTGAAGAAGAACCACTTTAGTGGTCACATTCCTTCAACAACAGGAAACATTTCCACTCTCACACTAATTGATTTGTCACAGAACAATTTCAGTGGAGAAATTCCAGATTCTATTTCCAATCTACAGAGTCTTAGTTTCTTTAATGTCTCTTACAACAGCCTTTCTGGTCCAGTCCCCATTTCTCTATCACAAAAGTTCAATTCAAGTTCTTTTGAGGGTAACATTCAGCTATGTGGGTTTCGCGGTGGAGCTCCATGTCTTTCACCAGCACCTTCTCAAAATGTCCCCATTCCACCATCAGAGAAACAAAAGTCTCGTCGAAAATTAAGTACCAAGGATGCAATTCTCATTGCAGCTGGGGCTCTACTCATAGTTTTGCTCATCCTTGTATGCATTTTGCTCTGCTGCTTGTTAAGGAAAAGGGCTGCATCAAAAGAAAAAGACGGTCAAACCACAGAAAGTGCTGCGGCTTCCAGGGCCGAAAAGGGGGCTTCAACGTCTGCTGCTGAAGTCGAAACTGGTGGAGAAGTTGGAGGGAAATTGGTTCACTTTGATGGACCAATGGTGTTCACAGCTGATGATCTTTTGTGTGCAACTGCTGAAATTATGGGGAAGAGTACTTATGGGACTGTGTATAAGGCTACATTGGAAGATGGTAGTCAAGTTGCAGTGAAGAGATTGAGAGAAAAGATAACGAAAGGCCAGAGAGATTTCGAAACTGAGGTCAATTTGCTTGGCAAAATCAGGCATCCAAATCTTTTGGCTCTGAGGGCTTATTACTTAGGCCCCAAAGGAGAGAAACTACTCGTTTTCGATTACATGCCTAAAGGAAGTCTTGCAAATTTTCTTCATGGTAAGCAAAAATTTTAATGTCTAACTAAGCTTCATGTTGTGATTTATCTGCTAATTTTGTGTTCTGTTGTTATGTTCTGTTGCAGCTCGAGGACCGGAAACACCAGTAGACTGGCCGACAAGGATGAAAATCATACAAGGCATGGCTAGAGGGCTGCTTTACCTTCACAGCCATGAGAACATCATACATGGAATCCTAACATCAAGCAATGTCTTACTTGATGAGAACACGAATGCTAAAATCGCAGATTTTGGCCTCTCTAGGCTAATGTCTGCTGCTGCAAATGTAAATGTGATTGCAACAACTGGGGCATTAGGCTACAGGGCACCGGAGCTTTCCAAGCTGAAGAAAGCCAACACGAAAACAGACGTATACAGCCTTGGAGTCATCATGTTAGAACTTCTAACAGGGAAGTCTCCAGGCGAAGCCATGAACGGTGAGGACTTGCCTCAATGGGTTGCCTCCATTGTGAAGGAAGAATGGACTAACGAAGTTTTCGATCTAGAGTTAATGAGGGATGCAGCCACAATTGGTGATGAATTGCTCAACACATTGAAACTAGCTTTGCATTGTGTTGATCCTTCTCCCTCAGCTAGACCAGAAGTTCAACAAGTTCTCCAGCAACTAGAAGAGATAATAAGAGCAGAGACAGCGACTGCTGCTAGTTCCGGCGATGATGGAGCTGGAGCCCCTTCGACTAGCGAGTAAATTAACAAGGGATTGCAGTGATTTAGGGCAAAAACCAAGTAGTAGACTAGACTACATATTCTTTAATTCTTGAATATTGATTATGTGTGTGTGTGTTAAGTCAATTGTGTCTGTAAATACAAGTTTGTTTTCAATCTATTTGAAGATGTTCTTGTCTTGCATATTATTGTTGTTGTGGATTATCTTAGTTTTTCCAGGCTGAATAGGAAAAACTGAACAATTTTGTCACTTCATTGAATTGCAATTTTGTCACTTAATCTTGATTGTAGACATTGATCCAAAGGACGTTTCAGATGCGGGCCCGCATGGTTTTTTGGTGCAAGATCATACAAAACTGATTGTCATATGCAATAAACAGTGATCTTGTACGAAAAAAACATACGGGATCTTGTACCCGAGTTATATACACAGTCACACTGAAACTAGAACGTTGCTTGCATCAGTCGCGAGTATGATAATTACTATCGGAAGAACCATTAGCGCCGAAGAAATAAGACACAAAATGATGTTACAATACAATTTTTTTTTCCCAGAATCAAAATTTAATTACACTTTAAACAAAAAACAATTACAAAGTTTCCCAAATGTGTGTTATGGATCCTCCAAATGTGTTGTGTTTTTTTCATGCAAGATCATACAAAACCGATTCACATGCAATAAAATGGTGATCCTGTACGAAAAGAAACATGCAGGATCTCGCACTTGAGTTACATACACAGAAAACCAATTATAAAGTTCCCCAAATGTGTGTTATGGATCCTCCAAATTTTCTGTCACATTGAAACTAGAACGTTGCTTGCATTAGTCGCGAGTATGATAATTGATATCGGAAGAACCATTAGCGCCGAAGAAATGAGACACAAAATGATGTTAACAATACAATTTTTTTTTTTTTTTTCCCAGAATCAAAATTACAAAGTTTCTCAAATGTTTGTTCAAATTTTCTGTCCTTTTACAAGAGCAACAGTAAATTTCACAAGAAAATCTTCAATGCACCGGGTGCATAAGCTGAGTGTTGCACCCGGCCACTCAGATGGTGACACCTTAGCATGTGTCGGCTTTTTTTGTTTGGTTTTTATATTTTTTTTTCATCATTATTTTATTCCTTTCTCTTTCATCCCATCAAATTTATTATTATAATTTTAGCTAATACATGCCGAGGTGTCAACATCTGAGTGGCCGGGTGCAACACTCAACTTATACACTGAAGATTTTCTCAAATTTCACATCACCAACCACCAGAAAACAGGGTGCCCCTTTGACAAACCCTTATCAAGTGGTGTTAATCCATTGATTGATGAGAGGTTTGATGAGACATAAAAGGAGGATTTGTTGTGTCTCCACTTTTGTTCTGCTAAATGCTATATATGATAAATAACAAAACATCTTCAATTCAATTATAATCTCCCCATTTTTTGTGTCACATATGCTTACTACAACAACCACTACTTTTGGTTGAGAGGTCCTTTTATACTTTCTTTCAAAAAAAAATCCAGACTAGCTAGATTGAAATGGATGTTCTTGAATCTTGATTGATTAAGTGTAAACATAAGTTGCTATTGTAACCCAGTCATGCTTTTTTTTTTTTTTTTTTATAAAAAAAATTTTTTGAAAAAAAAATCTAATATTTTAATTTTAAATTTCATTTCTTCCATATTTTATTATTATTATTATTATTATTATTTTAATTCTAAGTTAGATTTTAAGTTAGTTTAAGAGTAAATTTAACTTCATGTGATTCACTTTCTCAATGATCTGATTGTTGAGTTCTTTTAATATTTCATTCTATGGTTTATCTATCTATTTTATCGTATTGGTAATTGATGTAAAGACAATTTTTATAGCTTGTGCAAGTTTGGGAGTCTGTAATTTTGTTTTTTTATTTATTTATCAATTATTGGTACCATAATAACCTTAGAGAAGTATTGCGAAAACCTTTAAAAGAAATACATGGTCCCGAATTAATAGATATTGTAAAAAAAAAAAAAAGTAGGACTGTCAGAACCTACCGAGATCAAACAATACATGTGCAGTTCAGATATCTACTCCCGTAACATGAGATAACTACTCCTATAACCTGGGAAGAAAACTCTCTACACGATCACACATGCTTGTAAAATGCGTATGGTAGGATTTGAACCGCTCACCACTTATATGAAAGATAGGTGCACTACCGGCTCTTTCGTATATATTTAAAAAATACAAAATAAGTGGAAACTTTTTATCTATCTAAATTACATTTAAAGTCATTTGACCTAAGTAATCATATCTATTAACAAAATTTCATCAAACAAGTGGGTTGCATTATATTTTGGAACTTTTTTAAAAGCAACGTTTTAGGATACCATTAGAGTAAAAAAAAACACCACCTGTACGCAGTTTCGCAACCACTTATAGCTACCAAATGAAATTGAAAACCCAAGAAAGCAAAGACCAATAAAAATACAAAATGTCTAATTAAAGCAACCCCATCAAAAACAAAATATAGACATATTAATCAAGTAAAAATAATTTGAAGGAAAATTAAGACAAGCAACACAAAAAATCTTTGACAATTTTTCCTCGAATTTATTTATAACTACCTATCAATTTCTTCAATGTGCTTAATTTTTTTTTTTCCTTCTCAAGATTCTTTGAAAGTCAATAACAAACTATACCAACTTTGTTTATTTCATATGCTTCATTCTTGTTCACCTATCTAATCCTAACTTTATCATTTTTGTTTTGTTTTGTTGCTTTGTTTTCAAGAGATTAAAGGGTGTCCCTTTGATTTCTTTTTTTCTTTTATCTTTTTTTCAAATTAATCGTGTGTTTTCACCTAGCTAGTTAGACGAAAAACAAAGATTTTCTCTTGATCGAAACCAATATCTTGACTATAAATTAATGATAAAGACTAGTATATCGTATCGAAACTATCTTAATTTACTGATCAGTGAAGCCGGCCTTAATTATAAATGGCTAAATATGAATAAATTTTTCTTCAACTTTAAGAAATTATTGTACAATTTAATGGAATCATCCTATTGGACTTGCACTTGGTTATTAAAGTCTTTTTCGGCATAGATTTGGTATCTCTATAGTCAATACACTTCCAACAGTTCTACCTCCATTATTGTTCACGTAAGATATATATATATATATATATATAAAAGGTGCCGTATTATACACGATTTTTTTTTTTCTACGAAATTTTAATTATTTGTTATATCTATAAAAATCTTAATTAAAATAAAATCTTGCATGAAAAAATTGTTTGGAATATATACATTTATAATTTCGACAATAACTAAATGTTAACGAATTAAAGGTCTGTCTTGAGCTTTCTATTGGGTGAAATGCTCACTGTACCTAATAAAGTTGTTTATCTTTCTAAAAAGTTCCCTTTCATTTCAAGAAAATAATAGCCTTTCAAAATGGAAAAGAGAAAAAAAATTATTATAAAAAAAAAAAAAAAAAAACATAAACATCTTTTTATGCATACTGAATGAGCGTTTTTCACTGTCCGATTGTCCAGATATTTATGCATGTATATAATATATCAGTTCACTGTCTAATTGTCCGATTCTCCGATTGTCCAAATATCTGAAATGCATATTTTTCAGCTAAATGATTGTTTTATTTCTCTAACTAACTTCTTGTTTATACTTTAACAGAAGTATAAACATAAGTCTATAGCCTTAATCATAAGTCTATACACACCAACATGGCAACATTATTGCATGAATTTAAATATGCATTAAATATTTCCCACCAAACAGAAGATGAGTTTTGCAATCAATCATATTTAAATTAAAACTATAATGATCGACATGATCCTATCTATCTACCCAACCGTTTTTGTTGAGATTCGCGATTGTTGACCCGTTCGTGATCCGAATTTGGTTCTTAAAAACTTAGTCACTAATCACAAGATCTAAAAAATAACTCGATCTGTTGTGCACCTCCCTCTCTCTTTATTAATGAGGGGATATATTCGGATCCTTCCTTTTGGGGTGTTATTTCTCGTTTCATGGGAGTAGTTATTGAGACAGATCCTTACGGAACCCTGCTCTATCCCTGATCTAATAATAGATAATTAATTAGCAACTAACTTTTGTTCTATTTTGGGAGTAATTATCCAGGCCGTACGTAATTGTTAATATCTGATATCCATGCAGGATCTTGCAGGTATTATGTAATTAACTTTTTCAAAGTATTGCTCTTTTTATTCATAAATTCGGTAATCTAACGAATGATATAATGATGATTTTGTTTTATATTTATTATATAATCAACTTATTATATTTAATTTTGAGAACTTGATTAATATGTTTATCTAATTAATCTGCTTGTTATAATTAGTTGGCAATGCCGCGTGAAGACTAAGTAATTATGTTTACTAGTGGTTTCACTTTTCAATATTTTTAGGTGTGTATTGACTAGTGAATATATATTTATATATATTTATATATATTATCCAAATTCGTTCTATTAATTAATTTAATGGAAGTTGCCCATCATCATAAATTAAATTCGTTATATTAAAATTCATTTCATTATAAGAAATAATTTTCAATTTAAAACGTAGTAGACTTTAAACTTTTCTGTTTAGAAAAAAATGGATAAATATATTAAAGAGTTTTAATTAATTAATCTTTCACTTTCTGTAATAAAGTCATAGCTTGATTGATTAAGAAAGGAAAAGTTCAAAGAAAATGATTGTTTTGTCATACCCAAAATTTTTTTTTAAAAAAATCGCATTTCAGGTATTTAATTTTCACCAATTGGTGATGGGTCTCTTGCACCAAATCATAAGTTTCGTTAATTTTCTGATCACGACAACACTTGTCATTTATTGTCTCTGTCAAAAACTTATTGTTTATTATTAGACTAATTGGCACTTCATCTCCAGAATTATTCGCGAATTTGTAATGTGCCCCATATATGTTTTTTTAGACATTAAACCCCCTTAACTCTTATTTTCTTTGCACCGATTTGTTTAATTGCAACTAAATAAGGGTGGTGCAAAGAAAATGAGAGTTTAGGGGGTTTAACTCAAAAAAATTATATAGTCAGGGGGCACATTGTAAATTCGTATACAATTTAGGGGGGTCTAGTGTTGATAAGTCTTATTATTATTATCAATGTATCGTAAATATTAGAAGTTTTCACGGGAAAACCCTTGAACATAAGATTATATTCAAACCACGTTTGTAATGCTACATAATTAGCTATATAACATTACAACAGAACGATCCGTAAAAAAATTATATATGACAATAGTTTTTGATCTAGATAGTTCCGATAAAACCTTATTATTCCTCGTCGTGCTGTCCTAAAAAAAAAAAAAACTAAATAATAATATAATAATAATAATAATAATAATAGAGTAATTGAGTTTGTATTGTTGAAAAACTTTGGATGACTACAAGTTGCTTTTTTTTTTTTTTACAATTGTTCTGTCTTTCTTTTTGTCTTGGACTATTTTATGTTTTACCGTGATAAAATAACTAAGACTTTTCAATCTATTGCGTGTATACATTTTACATATATATATATATATAAACATACATTCAACTTATATATCGAATATATAATAATAACAGGGTGTGAGATTTCCGGGGATCGATTTTGCATACAATTCTAAAAGTGATCATATCATTTTACGATATTACGTACGGAGTTTACAAAGTCAATCACGGATTAAAAAATTATATATATGAAAATTATACACCTCAAACCTCATATATATATATATATATATATGAATATCGATTATTTATGAATTAATAATTAGAACCCATATGATAAATTTTGGAAACAATTAAGTAGATGCATGTGTTTAATTCATTTATGATCAAAAGCAATTAATCTGAAAATTTATAAATGATGTTAATTGTTGAAATTCATCGACCTCTATAGAAAAAGAGACTTGTGAAGCAAGCATGCGAAGAAATAATAATTTCACTTTAATTTCTTGATGGGGGAGGGGGGGTCTAGTGGGTGCAACAACTCAAATTTTTAGGGTTGAACTAAGTTTTTGCTCAGGAATCTGACCATTCAAAATTTTCTAGATGAATCAAAACCTAATCTTGCCAACCTCAAACCACTATCTCTTTCCTCTTTTCTTCTATAAAAAACCATCTTCTTCTCTTCTATTCTTCACTTCCTCACTCTTGCTTCCAATTTCCATTTCCACTTCCACAATCCAATATTATCTCACTCTTCTACTCTAGCAAAAAAGTCCTATAGCGACAATGGAGTTTCTCAAAAGCACTTTTGTCGTTGGCTTTTTGCTTCTCCTTTTTTCAGCTGCCTTGTCCTTGGCTGAACCCAAAATTCGTCAACATGATTTTGTTGTATGTCCATTCAATCAATTTTTCTTCCTTTCTCTCTTATATATTTTTTCTTTTTTATAATTAAACTTCTCTTTTTGGATACTAATTAACACATTTTTTGTATATTGGATTAACAGATTCAAGCAACACCAGTGAAGAGGCTGTGCAAAACCCACAATTCTATCACAGTGAATGGGATGTTCCCTGGCCCAACTTTGGAAATTAACAATGGTGACACTCTGGTTGTCAAAGTTACCAACAAAGCTAGATACAATGTCACCATTCATTGGTACGTATAATTTATAATTCTCTAGTTGGGACAGTACCGAAAAACATTTTCCACAATATTACATAACTATTTTGTTCTTGAGTTTCATTATTTTTCTACCTACTCCTTTTTGCGTTTTTTTTTTTTTTTTTTTTTTTACAACCATCTAAAACTTTATTTGCATGTGGCATGTGTAAGAGCATACACATATGATACTTATGACACTTATTACTCGTCTAAATAGCAATTATTAGGTTTAGAATTCCGTACTTTTTTTGTAAATGATTCAAAATTATCAAACTTGATAATCACTTTTGTTGTGATTATCAGGTTCGGAATTCCACACCGAAAATTTATACTCAGATCATAATTATATAAACTATTTTTACAGGCATGGGGTCAGGCAAATGAGAACAGCCTGGGCAGATGGTCCAGAATTTGTAACACAGTGCCCAATCAGACCAGGAGCTAGCTACACATACAGGTTTACAATTAATGGACAAGAAGGCACACTTTGGTGGCATGCTCACAGCTCTTGGCTCAGAGCCACTGTCTATGGAGCTCTCATCATCCATCCCAAAGAAGGAACCTCCTACCCGTTCCCCAAACCCAACCGTGAAACTCCAGTTCTTCTCGGTAATTATTAACCTTTCCTCGTCTGTTTCTTAAAATCAACGCTTTCTGTAAAAGTATTTAAATTACATAAACGGTCAGGATTAATTAATTGACGGTATCGTTATTATTTGATGATCATTAGGTGAATGGTGGGATGCCAACCCAATTGATGTAGTGAGACAAGCAACAAGAACAGGAGCAGCTCCAAATGTTTCTGATGCATACACCATTAACGGTCAACCTGGAGATCTTTACAATTGCTCTAGCAAAGGTTTGCTTTAATTTCTTAATATATATTTTTAATATTTTTTAATATTTTTGATTTTGTCCATTTAATTTTATAATGCCTAGGAGCTTCTTCATCACGCCATGCCTTTAATGTCAAATCAAAATAATGTATAAACAGTTAGAAAAATTGCATAGGTAGCTAGGAACATCATTATTTTATTTTATTTTTTGACTTGAAGAAGAACATCATTATCAGTTTTGTCTTTGTTCACAAAGATTAGACAGCAACAAAGAGGTCTTAAGTCTCAACCCACCAACCAAATCCTTAAAAAATCACCCTTATCACTACTATTTTACTAAATTACCCCTGTCCCATCCACCTTCTAAAAAAGCCCATTTCATTTTGTCCAGAAAAAGTAATTGGGTTACCTATTTTGGCCCAATTCTAAATTGTTTCAGATCGATCCTTACACAAGACTTATCACTGAACCACTTCAACTCCTATGTATCCGTCCTAATTTTCATTTGATACTTTTGAATGAATATGGATTTAAAAGGTTTACTACTGAATTACTTCAACCTCTCATCAATAAATCTTGATTTTCTTCAATCGTAGTTATATAATAGGAGTATGGTGACCAGGATTTTAAATTGATATTAACTATTCAATAACGTCACGACTCCTGCTTTATTATGCAGATACCGTCATAGTTCCAATAGACTCAGGAGAGACTCACCTCCTCAGAGTCATCAATTCTGGCTTGAACCAGCCACTCTTCTTCACAATTGCCAACCACAAGTTCACAGTCGTTTCAGCTGATGCTTCCTATCTCAAGCCTTTCACTACCTCAGTCATCATGTTAGGCCCTGGCCAAACCACTGATGTTCTGATCAAGGGTGACCAGTCACCGGCTCGTTACTACATGGCCGCCCGTGCCTACGCCAGCGCCCCGACCGCCCCTTTCGACAACACCACCACAACCGCCATTCTCGAATACAAATCCGCCCCTTGTCCAACCAAAAAAGGCCAAGCAATTCGGCCAATCATGCCGTCTCTGCCTGCTTATAATGACACCAACACTGTCACTGCTTTCACTACCAAATTCAGGAGTCCTCAGAAAGTCGAGGTCCCAACCGAGATTGATGAGAACCTGTTCTTCACAGTTGGTTTAGGACTCAACAATTGCCCGAAAAACTTCAATTCAAACCAATGCCAGGGACCGAATGGAACCCGTTTCACAGCTAGTATGAACAATGTATCTTTTGTGCTCCCATCAAATTTCTCCCTATTGCAAGCACATCATCAGGGAATTCCAGGAGTGTTCACCACTGATTTTCCAGCTAACCCACCTCTGAAATTCGATTACACCGGAAACGTTAGCCAATCACTCTGGCAACCTACTCCAGGGACTAAAGTGTACAATTTGAAGTACGGCTCCAGAGTTCAGATTGTTGTGCAAGGCACAAGCATTTTCACAGTTGAGAACCACCCAATTCACCTCCACGGTTACGATTTCTACATCATTGCAGAGGGTTTCGGAAATTTCAACCCCAGAACTGATACCTCCAAATTCAACCTTGTCGATCCACCTCTCAGAAACACAGTTTCTGTTCCTGTTGGAGGATGGGCTGTCATCAGATTCGTCGCGGACAATCCAGGTAAAAAAAAAAAAAAAACATTTACTATCTCATTCGATTAATGAAATTTCATTGATGAATGGGTTCTGCTGCTATACACGGTCTGTAACTGCTATGTAATCTGTATAGTTACAGATCCAGTATACTAGCGAAATCCCTGATAAATATGAATTCGTTAAATTTTCGGGTTGAATTGATACAGGGGTGTGGCTAATGCACTGTCACTTGGATGTTCATATCACCTGGGGTCTGGCCATGGCTTTCCTGGTGGAGAATGGAGTAGGAGAACTGCAAACTTTGCAAGCACCGCCACTGGATTTGCCTCAATGTTAAGATCACCACCACCATCATCATAAGAATTTCAAAGCATTATATTGAGAATATAGGCCCAAAAAAATCACCGGGAGATCACAGAAGAAGCCTTTTGTCTTATCTGTTTTTGTTTTTAATTAAATTCTTATTATACAGAGAGTTAATCTTCAGTTCAGTGTTTGTTTTTGTAATTCGGTAATTCCCTGCATTTGGGGACATTATACAGTTTGTTGTTTAGTTCTATTGTTATTTTTTTTTCTCGATAGATATAAAGCTGCGGCTAGATAGAGAAGAAGAAGAAGATGGTGTGCCATGGTTGCAACAGCAAGCACTCATCTGATTTAGTTTCAGACCCGCAATGTATTTTTTTCTTCTTCTTGATTCTAGATGTATTCTTTCTACACTGAAAGATAAAAATTAAAGTTCTATTATTATTATTATTATTACTCTTTGATTCTTGTGGCTCTGTTTTTCCATAATTTCTTTATGAGATTTTAAACTCTTTCGATAATCAGATAAAATCAAACATGCGCCGAGACTCGGGAAATGTGACATCAACCTTTCAGATATCTGAAACTCATTGACGAAGCGAAAGCTATAAAATTAGTTGATTACACGACAAGAATTTACTCAAAATGAACGATTTTACTAAAATTAAGTCATTTACAAGTTAATTGTCAGGGGAAAATCGGAATTTCTTGTGTTGAAATTCTTGAATCTATATTTTCAGCTACCTGTTGAAATTCTTGTGTAAATTAAGTCATTTACAAGTTAATTGTCATGGAAAAATCGGAATTTCTTGTGTAGAAATTCTTGAATCTATATTTTCAGCTACCTGTGGAAATTCTTGTGTAAATTAAGTCATTTACAAGTTAATTGTCAGGGAAAAATCGGAATTTCTTGTGTAGAAATTCTTGAATCTATATTTTCAGCTACCTGATTTCTTGTGTGGAAATTCTTGAAGCTATATTTTCAGCTACCCGGTGAATTTCTTGTGTAGAAATTCTTGAATTTATGTTTTCAGTTACGTGATGAATTTCTTGTGTAGAAATTCTTGAATCTATATTTTCAGCTACCTGATCAAGACAGTGGACATTATCCGAAATGCTCATAGAACCATCAATACTTCCAAGACAATGCATAACCAAAACAGACATGAATCCCCCACCGAAATCTGAAGATGCAAGCATGTCTCCGATAACTCCAAGCTCCTGGTAGTCAACCCAGGGACTCATATATATCTTGATCTAATCGCGATTTCGATCCTCTACGCTTCCCTACAACAACAAGATCGTATTTGTTTTCCATGGAACGAATCGTATCCAAAACCTGCCCTGGCTCATTTGCCTCGAGTTCATGATACTCCACACATGGGTTGCGGATATTTTTGGCCATGATTCGTTAACCAAGCTGTCATCAAGATGCTTCTCACTGTAATTTTCCTGAAACTCTCCTACCAGGTGAATCCTGAACAATGTAATTCTCACTCCAAGATTTCCTGACATGCGCAAGACCAGCGCCAAAGCCTCCCGATCATGAGCTCCGCCAAAGAAAAATAAAGCTACCTTGAAAGGCAACTCGGTTGAGCCTAAGTATCAAGGTGGACATCGTTCCACGAAAATCCCAACTGTACAAGGCAATTGTCCTTCGACACCCATGTTTTAACTCCACAAATTGGTTATTTTTTGATGTAGGACAAAGAAGAAGGAACAACAGCCCATGCCGCTACCGGTGTCCTGCAGCCCAACTGCGCTTAACTTCAGATTCATACGGTTTTAGGTGTTTTCTTATTTTATTAATTTGGGTCTTTATTTCTTGTTTAGCAAGTTTATTTACTTTAGTTTGATTATGAATTAAATTTAGGTTTTGGAAATAAATCAAACTTACCTTTTGGGTAAGATTTGATCTTTGTTTTTCAGTCAAATTAGGAATCATGAATCTTAGAAGATTATGATTAGGTTTGATATTTTCTTGTTTTAGTCTTTTTAGGAATGTCGTATTCGAGTCGTATTATAATTAGTTTATTATAAATAGTCTTATTATTTCCAATTATTGTAACTTTTTGATAATCAATAAAATCGTTCTTTATTACACTTATCTGTCGTGGATTCGACATGCTCTTTGAGGATTCGAGAGCACCATTTTCTAACGTAGATTAGGGAATAAAGGCCCCTGCATGGATATTCATGCTTGGGTAACTACCGGTCGCTGCGTCAAAGTTCGTTTGAGTGTGCCTCAGGGTTCGACAAAGTGATCATTCTTATTTTCGCCAAACCCCGCCGCATCAATTGGTAGTAGAGCCACCGAGTCTACCTCTGTGCTAGGCTCAGCGTCCACGTATCACAACCAACTACCTTCCTAAACACCATATTCACCTTCCATATTTCCCCATAAAAATAAAAAACAGAGAAGAAATCGAAAAAAAAAAAAAGGAAAAAAAAAATGTGTAATAGTTCAAAGAATTCACAATCAGCCCCAAAGACAGCCCGTGCATTCTCAGCCATCAAAGTTGCATGCACCTGAAGCCATGAGTGGATTTATTTTTCGTAAGCAATTCTCAAGGTTCAATTTTTGGTGCCTATTTTTTTTTTTTTTTTTTGGTACTTTGATTTCAGTTCTCAATGGATTTCAATAGTTCACTTGGTTCCAATAATTATTTTTCGAGTTATAATGATTATCATCCAAGACTTCGATTTTTTTCTGGACATATGAAAACTGAAGAATTTATTAATTGGTTGGAAGAAGTTGAAGAATATTTTGACTATCATAGAATCACAGAAAGTCTGAAAGTTTTATGTGTAGAAGATTGTTTGAAAAACGATGCATTGATTTGGTGGGAAGACTTTCAAAAAGATCGGAAAAGATTTGGAATGGATAGGATCATGTCATGGCCTGTTATGAAACAAGTAATGCAGGAGGAATATCTTCCAGTTGATTATTTTGAAGTTTTTGTTATGCAGAAAATATAATTGAAGATATTTCTTATGAAGTGGAAACTATCGAAGGAATTGAAGACGATCAACTGATCTTAGAAGTTGAAGACTGTGATATTTCTTATGAAGTGGAGACTATCGAAGGAATTGAAGACGATCAACTGATCTTAGAAGTTGAAGACTGTGATCTAACTGTGGTTGAAGCATAACTGGAAGCTAAATCAATTTCCATTGAAAAAGTTTCCAAGGGTGACAACTTATTTGAAAATCCACACAATTTTTTCAGGGGTAATTTGAAGATTGCTTCTCTTCATTCGGATTTCGAAGATCCAACATTGTTCCTACCATCTAAAGAAAGCTCATTCAAGCTAGTAATTGACAAGGTGGTACATCTCAAGTATTATCCACCTAAACAAAACCTTGCCAAACTCGATGACGAGTTTTTTTAAAAAAGGAGGAGAATACTATGTGAGATGGGAAAAGCTAGTAGTGAGGAATCGATGCTATCCAAACCTCCGCATGTGTCCAGCGGCCCAAGCCGCGACTGATAGGCATCGCTAATGGCAAATAGCTTGGGCATCTTCTACATTTCATTGGAGGATTACTGTACGTGGTGCCATTGTGGATCTAGGATAGACTACGAAAAGATTTTTCGGTTGGGGTCTACCACTCCCACAAGACAAATAGGAGTTTTCTTTGTTTACTTGTCAATCCTCATACTTTAACCAAACTCGAGGACGAGTTCTTTTTAAGAAGAGGTGACTGATGTAGACAAAGAAGAAGGAACAACAACCCATGCCTCTACCGGTGTCCTGCAGCCCAACTGCGTTTAACTTTAGATTCAGACGGTTTTAGGTGTTTTCTTATTTTATTAATTTGGGTCTTTATTTCTTGTTTAGCAAGTTTATTTACTTTAGTTTGATTAAGAATTAAATTTAGGTTTTTGAAATAAATCAAACTTACCTTTTGGGTAAGATTTGATCTTTGTTTTTCAGTCAAATTAGGAATCATGAATCTTAGAAGATTATGATTAATTTTGATATTTTCCTGTTTTAGTGTTTTTAGGAATGTCGTATTCGAGTCGTATTAGGATTAGTTTATTATAAATAGTCTTATTATTTCCAATTATTGTAACTTTTTGATAATCAATAAAATCGTTCTTTAGAACACTTATCTGTTATGGATTCGACATGTTTTTTGAGGATTCGAGAGCACCATTTTCTAACATAGATTAGGGAATGATGGCCCCTGTATGGCGATCCATGCTTGGGTAACTACCGGTCGCTGCATCAAAGTTCGTCTGAGTGTGCCTCAGGGTTCGACAAAGTGATCATTCTCATTTTCGCCAAACCCCGCTGCGTCATTTTTCCATGAACTTCCAAGCTTTCAAGGTAGGGAAGTATAATGAGAGGAATAGACTCATGTTGAGCTAATTTGCAAATGAATCCGTGCATTATCTTGTACGGGGCAATAATCCTGAAAGGTTGAAAAGTGATTGAAAAGTTCGAACTTTTTGAGTACTTCGACAAGGCTTTCATTATTCGAGCTGTCGAATCTTGCATCAGTCTCATGTTTTTGCTTTCGTAAGGCTCCAAAAGCGGCATTGCTCTGCCGGTGAGCTCAGTGAGGTGGACTGCATAGCTGAAGATCGGGCCATTTTGCAGTCCCCATCATAGCATTAAGTAGAGTGATGATTCCTGGTACGTTATCTTCGCAGTGAATACAGCAGAGGACTCATAATTGGCTTATGTGCGGCATTGCCTGTACAGTTCTGGTGCAGATTTCTGTCGAGTCCGACCCTTTGAGTCTAGTCTGAGGCTTGTAAAAGATTTGTATTAGAGGCGCCATAATTGCACTCACAAGCACGTTTGATAGCACAAATGCAGTATAAGTAGTTTCATCCATGTACTGCACAAGCAAGAAACTCAAATTAGATCACATTGATTCAAGATCTTCTGCTGATTTGAGTTTTTCTACAATATTTATAAACTTGGGTGAAATGTGTATAGAGTATCCATTCTACTCATATAACGTCACGTGATATGGCCGTGATTGATTGTTTATACCACATGACAAGATGTAAGTGTTACAGGCACATTATGATTGCCTCATGGATGATTTTTTTCATCTAGAAGATAAAAGTTAATTAAGAATCATTAGCTTGTTTAAAACTTTGTAAAGCGAAAATTTCCATTTTTCAGACTATTCGAATTCATATCTGTATTTAAGTCAAGATATAATTGATATCTTATACATTCTCCATCGCATGGATATCGTAAGCTCGAGTATACCCTTAATGTTCAGAATGAAGGCGAGCAAGAAAGCATTTCGGAGGCTAGTTTTGAAGAATAGCATGGACAACAGACTTCCGGCCACCTTCGCGAGATATCCAGAAGCCAAGGTCATATGGAAATAGCTGAAAGCATTGCGATTGGTAATTGAATACACATTGGTGAGCAGTCCGATGCGAATGTGCAGGAAAGGCAGAAGAATTTCTGACAATATGAGTTCACGTTTCTCTACTAATTGTGAACCTAGAGGAGGTTCAGCTAGTATGATCAAACCTATTATCAAAGCCCTTGGAAAAAATGTTGAACCCAAAACATCACTCAAGACTCCTGTAATTAAAGGTCAAGTAGTATTGCTCTGACATAGTTTCCATTTACAGGTTTTCCTACAGGAGTGTTCTTGATAACCTGTAGAATCAGTGGACGTAGAACAAAGATTGAGAATAACATCAACACCAACAAGGAAAGATCGGTTTTAACCCCCATCATTCGACCAGCTGCTCCCTGCGTTGGTCCCTGTGTCAACATCGCCAGACTCAGAAGACACCATCCAATGACCTCATGAACGGTTGCAGAAGAGATGGCGAGGTTGCCCAACTCAGAAGTTAACAAGTTGAGTTCTCCAAGGGCGTGAGCGATAACATGGATGAAGGATGGAAAAGAAAGAGCCAAAAGTAAAATCGGAAAGTTTCCTTTAACGATTCCAGGAATGTTATCTTGTAATTGATAGTAAACAAACACGGAGACTGCCCAGGGAACGACAAAGCATGTCAGGCCAACATGCCAGGATTTCTTTGCCGTAGGGAGGATTCTGGACTTGTCCATTTTCACTGAATTAATGAAGATGAAATAGATTCCAGCAATCGCACTAACGGTATTATTCAACAACATGTTTTTCGGTTGTAAAATTAGGTTCATCATCTTCTTGTTACTACCCATCATGGAAGGTCCTAAGATCATTCCAGTCTGAAAACGAAACTAACTCATCAGAAATTAATCTTGGACAAACAAAAAACCTGAAGACTATTGTTGCAAAACATATATATAACACATACCAAAACATCGGATACAAATTTCGGTTGTTTCAAAGGTCTAAGAACATAGTAGATTAATTTAGATAAGGAAAATGACAAGATCAATTGAACCATGAAAAGAGGGAAGATAGTATTACTAAGATAATCTTCGAACCAAATGCCTTTCGAATCGTCATTAATGATCGTTGTAAATGCCTGACAGACCATGTACTTCGCAGTTGTCAGGTTCGAAAAATATTCTGGGGAGCGTTGTCCTTCGGTGAGGATAGACATTAGGATAGACATTGTGCTAATTAATTACTTCCTGTTCCTGTTCTCCTTCTTCTTCTTTTCGAGACAAAATTCGAAATAAGGAAGTCAATTTTACTTTTTCTATCTTTTTTTTTATCTCTTCTTGATAAATTGTGACATTAATAAGTTGAGAGGTTGGAGGAGAAAATCCCTCAACAGTAATAATAATAACTGTGATGCATAGGTTGATATTGAATGAGCATTTGAGAGCTGTAATGGTTTCTTAGAAAAGGCCATAATTTTTTTTCTTCTTTGCAAGTATTGAAGTTGTTGTGGATCAAGCTTGGTTCTATTTTACTAAAAATCTGTTTAAAAGTTTTTTATTATTATTTTATTATTTTTTTTTATTTTTTTGAGATATGTCACACCTGCAGTGGCTATGAACAGAAAATGATTTTTGATTTATATAATATACACAACACATTATTGAAAATAAAAAATTCGATTTGCAGTATTTTTTTTTTCAATTTAAATTTTATATGATATTTAAAAAAAAATATATTTCAATAATAAATCAAATTTTATTATTTTTGTAATTCAATATAATCTTACACTAAAAAAATAATAATTAAAAATAATAATAATAAAAAAATAACACAATAGTCAATATAGTCCAATATGATGTAGTACATGGCAGCACCAAACATGGGATATTATTAAACGCAATCCAAGCCAGTACAGTCCAATCCAGTCCAATCTATTAAGTCCAGTCTAGTGCAGTACAGAACGGCATATCAAATAGGCTCATAGCAGAGAATGACGTTTCTTTGTTTGTGCCTGACGTACTTTTAAGCCCATAATGTATAGCTAAATTTGTATTGACAAGCTCTACGGAATTTATGTGGGATTTATCCCCCATAACACACTTCAGCTTTCCTAAAAATGGCTGTTTTGCCTTCTTTTTTCTCATCCTTTTCCTTTTTAGGTTGTACTTTCGAATCCTAAGATTTTTTAGAGGAATTTAGATCACCTCCTCACCACATTTTATCATCACCTTGACCTCATTTAAATCAATGGTCTGGATTAATTCTATCTATTATAGTATAAATACATAAAAATAATAGAAATAATCCAAACCATTGATTTGTAATATTAAACACTTAGCAATAGATTATAAAGGGTGTATGAAGTAAATGGGTGGGGTGAGAAATACTTTGGGTGGCAATAGAGCCACCGTATTTTTTATTAAGAAATTCTGTTTTCAACAACATTTGTTTTTTTGAGTTTGTTTATGATTTCTTTTTTTTTAGTTTTTGGCAATAACTCGGAATCTCGGATGTGAAAATTGGGTGCAAATAACACATTTTTCGCAGAAATTATGGGCTTGCATCAAGTTATTAACTTGAGTTTTAATGGCATCAAATATCCAACCGACAAAAATACCCATATATTGACTTACTTTAAGACCCACTTTTTTTTTTTTCTTTCTTTCATCAGACACTCTCCCGATAAAAAATAATTCTTTCAACACTTCTATCTCCTTCTTAAATCTAAGAACTTTTTTGGTTATTTGAAATAGAATAGAGAAATATGTAGAGCGAAATTAGAGAGAAACACCCAAAAAACAAAAAAAACAAAAAAAACAAAAAACAAAAAATTGTTTATTTGGAGCAAAAAATTTCTTGACTAAAAGAGGGGAAAATTTGGAAGAAAAAAATGTCATTAGATTACAAGTTAACTATCAGGAATGGAAAATCTGAATTTCTTGAGGAGAGATTCTGAATCTCGATTTTCAGCTACTTGATCAAGACCTTGGACATTATCCGAAATTTTCATAGAACCATCAATACTTCCAAGACAATGCATAACCAAAACAGACATAAATCCCCCACCGAAATCTGAAGATGCAAGCATGTCTCCGATAACACCAAGCTCTTTGTGCTCAACCCAGAGATTCATTTCTTCATCCAATCGTGATTTCGGTCCTCTACGCTTCCCTACAACTACAAGATCATATTTGTTTTCCACGGAATGAATCATATCCATTACCTGCACTGACACATTTGCCTCAAGTTCATGATGCTCAACACAAGGGTTGCCAATGTTTTTGTCCCTGAATTCCTTAACCAAGCAGTCGTCAAGATTCTTCTCCATGTAATTTTCCTGCAACTTTCCTGTCAGGTGAATCCTGAAAATTTTAATTCTCACTCCAGGATTTCCCAACATTCGCATGACCAGCGCCAGAGCCTCCCGATCATCAGCTCCGCCGAAGAAAAACACAGCTACCTTGAAAGGCAACTCAGTTGAGCTTAAGTATCGAGGTGGACATCGATCCAAGAAAATCCCAACTGTACAAGGCGATTGTTCTTCGACACCCAATATTAAACTCCGCAAACTGGTTGTTTTTCCGAGAATTTCCAAGCTTTCAGGGAAGGGAAGAATAATGAGAGGAATACATGTTGGGGATAATCCCTATATAATAAACCGATGAACGCGGAATCGCCGTGCCTAATATACGCCCATAACTCATAGCAAATAATAACGTCAATAAGCAGAAAAATAGATGAGAGAGAATAAAACAATCACAACACAAGATATACGTGGAAAACCCAAAACGGGTAAAAAACCACGGGCCGTCAGGACGACAGAGAAAGTTCCACTATATGATAAATTATTACAACCATATACTCCAGGATTCTCTCTCACACCTAACCCAAACTCCACTCACAAGATCCTCACAAAAAACCCCACAATATCCCCTAGGTCTCCCCTAAATATCACCCACGGATCTCTAACTAGATCCACCGATATTCGCTTGGATCCCTCATCGGATATTCCCATGGGTCTCCCCAGATCTCACTCACACTCTCTCTGATGTTACATGGTGTTCTTTTTGCTCCACAGCCTTAAAACTAATAACATAAATATTAGGACTATTTATACTAGTTACAGGGAGTTTAAGATAAAAGGAAATCCTACTCCTAAACGTATAAGACTTACTTGTTCCACATAAATACTATTTCCTTTTATGACAAGTCTTCTTGTGGGGAGTAAATCCTTTTCCTTCAAGCACAAGAACTTCCAGAAACAAACTACTTCCTTTTCCGCTGAAGATTTCCCGTTTCACGTATGCTTATGATTGCCTACGATTCGGGTCACGGTTGTACACTCGTTTCCTAAACCGTTACAAGTCACCTTAAATTATATCGCTCAGAAAACCGCGATCCATACGTTGAAACAAATTCTCATTCAGTTCTTCATGATCTTCAACCTCCCTCAAACTACACAATTCCATCTTCCAAACGTATCCCACGTCTCCAGGAAGCTCCACATCAGTTGAGTCTTTTTTTGGTTCACATTAGTTCATTTGAGAATACAAGCCAAAACTAACAATTCTCCCCTTTGGCTAGAATTCTCAAAACTTGTCCACAGCCACAATTCTCATCACCGAGAATCACCATACCCCACCACAAGGTATAACCACTTAGGAACGAACCATCCTAAGATTTTTCTTCAACACATTTTTTTTTTTTTTTTTTTTGTGTTCGTTGTTCCGGCACCATGTCGAAATAACCTGCTGAAATTATGGTGCAACTCCTCAAGTCAGATTTCCAGGGAGTTCGTCAGCCATCGACATCTTTGTCCACCATACACCTTGCATCACTTTCTGACCAATGCCTTGTGCACAATTATGGACCACTAGCAGCAACATATCCTCTTCCATGGCCAGTGGGGAAAACTGCCAAAAGGATAAACATGTCTTTACATCACCCAACCCTGTGAAAAAGACCTTCTGTCCTTGTATCACATACCTGGTGAAAGACTGCTACTAGAAACTGGGAGTGCTTTGCCGGATAAGCCCCACACCATACCACAGAGAGATTTTTTTTTTTTTTTTTTGTAGTCAGGAGTTTTTTTTTTTTTTTTTTTTTAATAGTCAGGAGTTTTTTTTTTTTTTTTTTTTTTGATAGTCAATCAGCTCCTTGTGTAACCCAGATTGAATCTCCATGACTTGTACCTGTCACCACAAGCCAAACTTCTCATCCATCAAATTCTTCCTTTCATCAAACCTTAACGAGTTCGAAACCGCCTTCAAGACGCATCTCCTTTGCTAAACCATACTAGGCAACCATGATCATCATTATCCCAATGCCACCAAGTCCTCCATACGATCTCCCGTAAAGAATTGTCACCGCCATCGCCAAACCATATGGCTCTGATACCAATTGTTGGGGATAATCCCTATATAATAAACCGATGAACGCGGAATCGCCGTGCCTAATATACGCCCATAACTCATAGCAAATAATAACGTCAATAAGCAGAAAAATAGATGAGAGAGAATAAAACAATCACAACACAAGATATACGTGGAAAACCCAAAACGGGTAAAAAACCACGGGCCGTCAGGACGACAGAGAAAGTTCCACTATATGATAAATTATTACAACCATATACTCCAGGATTCTCTCTCACACCTAACCCAAACGCCACTCACAAGATCCTCACAAAGAACCCCACAATATCCCCTAGGTCTCCCCTAAATATCACCCACGGATCTCTAACTAGATCCACCGATATTCGCTTGGATCCCTCATCGGATATTCCCATGGGTCTCCCCAGATCTCACTCACACTCTCTCTAATGTTACATGGTGTTCTTTTTGCTCCACAGCCTTAAAACTAATAACATAAATATTAGGACTATTTATACTAGTTACAGGGAGTTTAAGATAAAAGGAAATCCTACTCCTAAACGTATAAGACTTACTTGTTCCACATAAATACTATTTCCTTTTATGACAAGTCTTCTTGTGGGGAGTAAATCCTTTTCCTTCAAGCACAAGAACTTCCAGAAACAAACTACTTCCTTTTCCGCTGAAGATTTCCCGTTTCACGTATGCTTATGATTGCCTACGATTCGGGTCACGGTTGTACACCCGTTTCCTAAACCGTTACAAGTCACCTTAAATTATATCGCTCAGAAAACCGCGATCCATACGTTGAAACAAATTCTCATTCAGTTCTTCATGATCTTCAACCTCCCTCAAACTACACAATTCCATCTTCCAAACGTATCCCACGTCTCCAGGAAGCTCCACATCAGTTGAGTCTTTTTTTGGTTCACATTAGTTCATTTGAGAATACAAGCCAAAACTAACAATACATTCGTCCTGAGCTAATTTGCAAATGAAATCATGCATTATCTTGTACGGGGAAATTATCCTGAAAGGCTGAATAGTGACTGAAAAGTCGGAACTTTTCAAGCACTTTGACAAGGCTTTCATTATCCGATCAGTTGAATCTCGCATCCTTCTCATGTTTTTGGTGTCGTAAGGCTCCAAAAGCGGCATTGATCTGCCAATGAGCTCAGTGAGGTGGACTGGATAGCTACCGATCGGGCCATTTTCAGTCACATTCATAGCATTAAGTAGAGTGAGGATTCCTGGTACGTTATCTTCGCAGTGAATACAGCAGAGGACTCGTAGTTGGCTTACGAGTGGCGTTGCCTGTACGGTTCTGGTGCAGATTTCTGTCGAATCAGACCCTTTGGGTCTAGTCTGAGGCTTGTAAAAGATCTGTATTAAAGGGGCCATAATTGCACTCACAAGCATGTATAGACTTTGGTGGAATGTGTGCAGTGCATCCATTCTAATCATATCACGTCACATGATATAATTCAAGACTGTGATTAATTGTCTATACCATCTGATAGGATATAAGTGTTGCACGCACACTTTGGTTGCTTCATGGATGGTTTTTCCATCCCGAAGATAAAAGTTAAGGAATCATTAACTTGTTTAAAACATTGTAGAGCAAAAAATTTCATTTGTCAAATTATCCTGATTCATATCTGTATTTAACTCAAGATATAATTGATACCTTAAACATTCTAAAACGCACGGATATCGTAAGCTCGTGTACACCCTTAATGTTCAGAATGAAGGCGAGCAAGAAAGCATTTCAGAGGCTAGTTTTGAAGAATAGCATGGACAACAAGCTTCCGGCCACCTTCCCTGCATATGCAGTAGCCTAGGTCATATGGAAATAGCCAAAAGCTTCGCGATTGGTAATTGAATACACATTGGTGAGCACACCGACTCGAATGTACAGGAAAGGCAGAAGAATTTCGGACAATATGAGTTCACATTTCTCTACTAATACTGAACCTAGAGGAGGTCCAGCCGGTATGATCAAACCCATTAGCAAAGCCCCTGGAAAAAATGTTGAACCCAAAACATCACTCAAGACTCCTGTAATTAAAGGTGCAAGTAATATTGCTCTGACATAGTTTCCATTTACAGGTTTTCCATCAGAAGTTTTCCGGATAACCTGTAGAATCAGTGGACGTAGAACAAAGATTGAGAATAATATCAACGCAAACAAGGAAAGCATGGTTAAAATCCCCTTCATTCGATCATCTGATCCCCTATTTGGTCCCTGCATCAACAACCCCGCACACATAAGCAACCATCCAATGAGCTCGTGAACAGTTGCGGAAGAGATGGCAAGTTGGCCCATTTCAGAAGATAACAGGTTGAGTTCACCAAGGGCATTAGCAATAACAGCGATGTAGGATCGCGCAGAAAGAACCAATAGATAGACAGGGAAGCCTCCCCCAACGATTCCAGGAATATTACCTTGTACTTGATAGAAAACATATATTGATAATGCCCAAGGAACGAGGTAAGTTATCAGGCCAACATGCCAGGAACTCTTCACCGTCAGGAGGAGTCTGGACTTGTCCATTTTCACCGAATTAATGAAGATGAAATAGATTCCAGCAATAACGCTAATGGTATTATTCAACAACATGTTTTCCGGTTGGAACAATAGGTTCGTCATCTTCTTGTCACGACCCATGACAGAGGGTCCTAAGATAATTCCAGTCTGCAAACGAAACTAACTCATTAGAGACATATTCATCATGTCAACATTGGACAAAGAAAAACCCAAAGAATACTAATGCAGGTGCAGGATTTCCTGTACAGGATCTCCAATTGCTACCAGTAGCAATTGGAGAATCTGTACAGGAAATTTCGTACCAGAAAGCTACTGTGTATATATATATATACATACCAAAATATTGCACACGAATTTGGGTTGTTTCAAAGGTCTAAAAACATAGTAGATAAATCTGGAGAAGAAAAATGACAAGATCAATTGAACCATGAATATAGGGATAGTACTACTAAGATAATCTTCCCACCAAATGCCTTTCGGATGAAAAACGGTCCTTCTAAATCCTTTGCAGACCCTGTACTTCGCTGTTGTCAGGTTCGAAAAATATTCTGGGGAGTGTGTCTCTTTGAGGATAGACATTGTGCCATGCTAATTACTTCTTGTTCTTCTTCATATTCTTTTTGAGACAAGATTCGATATAAGGAAGTCGAATTTACTTTCTTTCTTCTTCTTCTTCTTCTTCTTTTTTTCTCTTCTTTAAGCTGACAGAGATCAGGCTGCAGGAGAAAATTTCTCAACAGTTGATAATTTGTAAAAAACAATGGCCATAATTAAGCAATTATTTGTAAAACAGTGGTGTGTATGACAAGTTAAAATGTATCTATTTTACAAAAAGGATTGAATGACAGGTACAATTTGTGTATTTTTTTTTTATTTTTTTTTTAAATGGTACAATTTGTTATCGGTCAACAAGAAGTGACAAAAATACTCATTTCACTATTATTTTCTTGAATTATATAAATATATAAATTGGTTGGAGGTTTATTCGCTGATCGACTTCCATTAATGGAAGTCTATTTGCGACCTCCATTGTTGGAAATATGCAACGTACAAACCTCCATACGGCCAAACCCAATAATAATTTTTTTTTGGATATTTATAAATTTAAAATTTCATATATTTTTATGGCTAGTTTTGAAAAGACTCAAAAATCTTATTTTTCCATAGAGGGATGTGGTTTTAGATCTCCATTTTAATAAAATAAAAAAAAAATCAAATAATAATAAATAAATAGTGTTGGATCTGGAGATGGTAGATCTTTGAATTCAAACAAGGGTTCGCTAGGTTTTTATTTGAAGAATCCAAAATTATAAAGTCATGACAGTCCTAATTATAGTTTAATAAAATGGTTTCTTTGGAGCAAATTCTTCTCGTGGATTCGAAAACCTATCACTTTCGCTTCGTAGTGAGATTTCTAACATATAGCGCAATGAAAACAGAAAGAAAACAAAAAATGACTAAAATTTCTAAACTACTTGTCATGTTCCATTAACGTAAAACCAGTTCACACTTTTGTACAAAGTGTTGAATTTCTTTTATGATAAACTACAAATGATGTTTCATCATTATCTATATCACACTTTGATGATGAAAAAGAGAAGCGACTTCCCTGATTAGAATTTGTTGATGAAAATTCAGTTCCAGGGTTTGCTAGTTCCATTTTCATGATCCCCAAGGACCCCAACACAATGCATAACAAGAACAGACATTGTCCCCCCACAAAAATCTGATGATGCCACCATATCTCCAATCACACCAAGCTCCTTGTACACAAGCCAGGGCGACATTTCTTTTGCCAATAGCGAATTAGGCCTTTGCCGTTTCCCAACAATCACGAGATCATAACTGTTGTCTACAGAATGGATTGCATTCCTTACTTGCATTGTTTCCTCCTGTGACACACCATGCAGGCGTTACCAGTGTTACTGCTCTTGAATTCGTTTATAAAAGCCTCGTCTAGATGCCTCTCGTTTTCATCATCTTCCTCTGTATCTGGTATATAGTCAATCCTGATCATAGTAATGCTCACTCCAGGATGGCCTGACATTCTTAATTAAAGCCAATGCCAATGCTTCGCGGTCATCAGGACCGCCAAAGAAAAAGACCACGGCATTGTAAGAGAAATGGGTTGTGCTCCAATGGTGTAGAGCGCTTCTGTCTACTAAAGTCCCTACCGTGCAGGGTGCATATGTTTGGATATTGATGTTCAAACCCCGCAAGATGGTTATTTTTCCGTGAAATTCCAAGCTTTCCGGGAAGGGAACTATAATGAGAGGGATGACTTCATCTCTAGCTAGCTTACAAATGGTTTCGTGCATGATATTGTACGGGGCAATGACCCTCAACTGTCGAATGGTGATCGGAACACTTGAGGTTTTCGAAAACTTCGATAAAGCATGCATGATTCTATCAGTAGAATTCGATTGAACTTTCTTTCTTTGGATCTCGTAAGGGGCTAAAATGGGTGCTGATCGTACGATGAGCTGCGTCAGGTGGAGTGTATAGGCGCATATTGAGCTGATTTCAGTTGGGTTTGAAGCTTTAAGCAGAGTGATCATGCCATTGAAATTATCTTCAACGTGAATGCAACAAAGGACTTGAAACTCGCCGATGGGTCGCGCTAATTGGAGTGTTCTCAGATGGCTTTCCGCGATAGAGTAAGAGTGAGCAGAAAAGCTCGTCTCTCACTTGTAAAAGATTTGTATCAAAGGGGTCGCAACTGCATCTATAGCAATGATTGATAGTATAAATGCAGCACAAATAGAGTCGTCCACATACTGCACAGCAGAAATTATATCTAATTACATCAGCATTAGACCATAATTAAATTGTTTTCGATAATTTGTCTAACAGTTAATATGCATAACCCAAAAATCACAAAAAAATAATTCCTAAACCAAGAATAAAATAAAATTACATAAACTTACCCAATGTGTTTTCTATTTCTCGAAATGAAAAAAAAAAAAAAAATGATATAATGACCCCTCAATCTTGAATTTCTGACTCCTCCGGTGAGGGGTATATACCCGACCTAAGAATTTATTAATTATATTTATTTCCTTCTTTCTTCGTTATTTTTTCATTGATAAATTCTTTCGTGCGGAATTCTGAATAGATACTAAAACTATGATTTGTAACGACTCAAATTGAGAGTGACACGAAAATGAAAAGATAGGATAATAATCTCACCTGTTGCACCCTCCAATACAGGTATACATTTAACTCAATGACACCTTTATTTTCCATAATGATGCCGAGCTATAAGGCATTCCGGAGGTGGAGACCTGCATTGAAGCACAATAACGACAACAAACTTCCGGCCACCCTCGCCAAACTTACGGCGATCGAGATGAACATATTGTCCAGAACGCTGTCCAATCCTTGATCGCTTGCATGTAGGTGTACTGACCTATTTGGATATAAAAGAAAGGCAAAAGAATTTCCGACATTATGAGCTCACTCTTCTCTACCAACAGAACCTAGAGGAGGTCCGGCTGGTATAATCAACCCCATCATTTGTGCTCCTGTATAGAAAGTTGCGCCCAAGAGTCACTTAGCATTCCTGTAATCAATGGTGCGATTAGTATCAATTTGACGTAAACTTCCTTTACAGGTTTTCCTTCAGGAGTTGTCCTGATAATCCATTTCATCAGCTGTAGCACGAAGACTAAAAATATAATTAATATGACCAGGTAATTAAAACTGGGAAATAATATCTTTCTTCTTATTTCCTGGGATTGCCAATGTCGCGGTTGCTATAAAAAGCCCTGTGAGAATCTCATGTAGCATCACTGTAGACAGGGCGAGATTGCCTAATTCAGAATTCAACAGGTTGAGTTCGCTTAAGGCGTGGGAGATGGCAGAGTAGTGAGAAATCGATTTAGCAAGGCTTATATAGATCAAATATGTCATGTTCCCATTGATTCCGGACAAGTAATTTTTCAGGAGACAAAGGAGGGTTATGCTGATGATGAAGGGAATGAAGAAGCATGTCATGCTAACATTCTAGACTTTCTTCGGCCTCAGGAGAATCCTGGACTTGTCCATTTTCACTGAAGTTATGAAGACGAAATAGATTGCTCCCATTGTGCTCAATGAGTGGCTCAACAACAAGTTTTTCGGTTCGAAAACTTTGTCCATTATTTTCTTTTCATAACCCAGGACAGATGGCCCCAAGATAATTCCAGCCTGAAAAAAAAAAAAAAAAAAAAAAAAAAAAAAAAAAAAAAAAAAAACCTTACACAATATATCTTCAGTCCTGGAAAAACATTTCAGGACGGACCTGACCAGAAAATTACTCTGTAAATGTAAAAGGGTATGTAATTACCAACATATCGCAGACGGGTTTGTGTAGTTTCAAAGGTCTGAAAACAAAATAGAGCGATCTGGAGATGCAAAAGGACAAAATGGTTTGGAACATGAAGAGAGAAAAGACATAATCGGTCGGATCCTCTCCGAACCACATGCCTCTGGTCTGAAATTTTTTCTCTCCATTACTTCGCAAACTGTGTTATCGATATGTAACCATTCCTGAAATTGTTCCACGGAGTCGGTTGAATGTGATCCATTAATGAATGTAGACATTGCAATTCTTTCTTCTTCTCTGTTTTGTTTTCCCGAGGCTAGGAGCCTAGGAAGACAAAACAAAGAGAGAAGATAAAGAAGAAGATTGAATTGCAATGCAAAAGGAAAAAATATATATATATTCAAGAAATATTTCTTAGATTAAAAAGCTTTATTTAAACACCTGAGAAACCAGGTTCAGATATGAATTTGTTACTAATTTCAATTTGTTCTTTGAATAGAAAAACATTACAAGGTAGCAGTTTTATAAGTTTGTTTTTAGTCAATTGACTACAACTCGACATGAATAGGATCCCGCACCTAATCAGATCTAATTAGCATGTCGTCTTTGTATATTTGGTAATTGGTATCTTTATCTATATTCTTCTCCTACCGTTAAAGTTAATTATAAGAAATGTTTCGGCTGTCAATAATGAAAATAGTTGTACATCTTAATTTAGTAGATTGAAAATCGTAAAAACTATTTGTATTAACAGAAGATTATATTAATAAAAATCTTATTAGTATTAGTTTTGAGATAATCAAATTTCTTCATAAAGGACGGGATGAGATTGGTTCGGTGTTAAACCCCTCACACCTGCATCATGAGGTTGCAGGTTCGAATCCTCTCAATCCTGAAAAAAAAAAAAAAAAAAAAAAAAAAAAAAAAAAAAAAAAACTCTGAATTTATATAATAGTATAATACTTTAACAAAACAAAACAAAAAAAAAAAATTCTTTGTAAAGTAAATATTGTTATTTAATTTTTAATTATTTATTATAATTTAAAATTTGCTTTATATAGAAGGAGACCGGCCAAGTGTGAAGTGCCTCTTTAAATGAGAATTTACTTTATAAAAACTAAAAAGGGTGCAGATAATGTTACTCATAAAACTAATTAGTACACATATATTTTATTAAAGAGAACTTATTTTAACAATCAAATTTTTTCTTTTTACACTTCTTTTCTAAAGACACTTTATTCTCAAATTTAAATTTTAAAAAATTCTTTACACTTCCCTTAGTTCCAAAATTATTCTTTTTATCTTTTTGCACTCCTTTTCTAAAGACACTCCATTTTAAAAAATAAATTTCTAAAGACACTCTATTTTATTTTAATTTAATAAAAGTTAGGATGAACCATCATAGCCTTTGGATTCATCTGAAGAGTAATCTTTTTTATATTAAATTATTAAAAAAAAATTATCTCTCCAAAATCATTAGATTAAATATTACATATTAAACACTCTCCCATAAATTTTTAACTACCATATTAAACTCTATCTCTTCCAATATATATCTCTAATTTTCTATCTCCATTCTTTCTCAAGCAAGACTAACAGTTAAGAAAAATAAAATACTTACGAATAATCTTGATTTTTAGGAACAATATATATTTATATATTCAAAAAAAAAAAAAAAAACCAAAATATTAATAAGTTTTTTTTTTTTTTTTTTAACTATTAATCAGAGATTGATCGAGAAAATATGGAGATAGGATTTTTTTTTTTAAATGGAGAGAGAGAGAGAGAGAGAGAGTGTGTGTAGATAATTTTTGGATTATAAGGAGAAGCTCTCTTTATTAAAAAATTTAATTACAAAAATATCCCAATAAAAATTTACCAATAAGAACGAATTACTTTAATTAAAAATAAACCAAATGTTATGTACACATTAATTACACTCATATCTTCAAATATCTTTTCAATAAATAAGAAAAATTTTACGATAAACCCTAATTAACTTATGAGAAACCCTAATTTTTATGATAAACCCTAATTAAACTCACATTTTATTTCAAGTATCAAAATTTCTCATCATCACGTTATTATCATATAACAAAGTAATGAAAAAAGAATTTTCAGAGGACTCCGATCATACAGAGGTAGGTATTGTTTTACTTTTTTCTTTTCTTTTTTGTCTTTCTTTTATATCTAGTTATGAACTTTATTAATAGACAAAAAAACTTTTTTAAAAAAAGATAGCTACATATATCAATGAGTTTTTTTATAAATAAATAAAAATTGTATATATAATAGAATTTCAATTGAAAATCTCTTGACCCCATATACAATCTAGTTTTACACTTCTACATCTTCTCTTTCATAAGGCTCATATATTCAAGATATTTCCAAAAGTAAATTGGATCATTATTAGAGGAGGATTTTGATTCCAAAAATAATATGATTTTTTATATAAATTGGTTGTGTTAATAATTTAAGAGGATTTATAAATAAAATGTATATGGGTGTTTATAGTAATATTTATTTTTTAAATTTTAGACATGGATGAACTTATAAAAATAGGATATATAATGCGCACCGATATATATATATAACTATTGGTCTACCGTCTCATTTCATGGTTTACACGACAGTTAAAAAAATTGCATGCCACATTACTGGGCAAGGTTTTGAAAAAAAAAAAATTTGACTTACGAAAACATTATGAAAAGATCTTCGTTATTGTTTAGGAAAAGTAGTGTTTTCAGGATTACGTAAGAGATTTAGTACTAAGAATTTCGAAATCGAATCAATGTTGATTAAATTCATACTTATGTACAAATTGTTACATCTCCTTTTTGATTAGCTAACTTGACGTAGCGGAAATAATAAAAGAATACGACCAACGTCAATATTCTTGATAAACTCTGGAATCCACCAGAAAACGAGAGAAACTCTCAAAGAAAACTCTGAAATATTATTGAATAATAGAATAATTCGGCCAAAAGGCTTACAAGCATATTTAAAGCGAAAACCCTAACCCTAATCCTTGTTGGACAAGAAACGGGACTAATTACTAGGGATGGCCATTTTCCCCCGGGGCCCCAAATCCCCGCTCCCCCATCCCCATTTGGAGATTTTTTTTGTGGGGGGGGGGGGAAATGGGGAAATGGGGGGGATGGGGATGAATTTTATCCCCAAATTGAAATGGGGATGGGGATGGGGAGGGGTACCCCCATCCCCATTTCCCCATTTTCCCAAAAAAATAATGTAAATGGGGATGGGGATAGGGGAAGCTGCCCCCATCCCCATTTCCCCATTTCCCCCAAATATATAATATAATATAATATAATATAATATATTAATATATATTTATTTTTATATTTTTATTATTTTTATTGTTTCTATTATTTCTATTATTTCTATTTTACTAACTATAAATACATATTTATAACTTAAAACCTAACTTATATAGGCAAAATGGGGGAATGGGGAAATGGGGAATAGGGGAAAAACGGGGAAAAATAGGGAAAACGGGGAAATGGGGATGGGGGTGGGGAGACCTCCCCCCAAATCTACCCCATCCCCATTTTCTCCAAATGGGGAAATGGTGAGGGGGGGGTGTGTTTTGGAAATTGGGGATGGGGATGGGGGGACCTATATCTATCCCCATTTCCCCATTGGTCATCCCTACTAATTACTAAAAAATACCAAAAATAGCAAAATTGAGGTAATTACGGAAATAAAAACTGCTAGAAATCCTAAGCAAGCCAGAATTGACGGAAGTCGATTCGGACTTGGAAAACAAAAGTTATGGCTAAAACGAAACTTTCTTAAAATAGCAAAAACGGCAATTTTGGGGCCCAAACGACGGAATTTGACTAAAAAAGGGTAGGCTTCAATAGCAAAGCTATTAACTAACTCCTCCCACGCCGAAATGCATCAACTGTGCGAGTTACGCGTCATTCCGACTTCGATGCCCGGACTACTGGAATTCGATTGCCCTTGAATTTAGGATGTTTCCTCTTCATCATGTACGCATCAGCCACTTGTTCTACATCACAACTTTACTTTTTTAACACTAAGATCTTGATCTAAATTATCAAAACTTGATGATGAAGAAAAGAATCGACTTCTCTCATCCGAATTTGTCATGGAAGAAGAACCTGTTACATTTACATGACCCCCAACAGCACAATGCATCACCAGAACAGACACCGTCCCCCCACAAAAATCCGAAGATGCCACCATGTCTCCGATTGTGCCAAGCTCCTCGTTCTCAACCCACGGTAACATATCTCGCTCCAATTGTGAACTTGGGTCTCGTTGTTTACCAACGATCACAAGATCATAATCATTTTCCAATGAACGAATCGAGTCCACTACTTGCATTGTGTTCTCTGCCACCAGCTTTCTACACACCACAGAGGCGTTACTGATGTTCCTGGCCTTGAATTCCCTCACCAAGCAATCATCGAGATACTTTTCGCTCTGGTTTTCAAAATTTTCTCCTCTCAGGTCGATCCTGAGCACAGTAATGCTCACTCCAGGATGACCTGAAATGCGCAAAACCAGCGCCAGGGCTTCTCGGTCGTCAGGTCCACCTAAAAAGAGGACTCCGATATTGTAGGTGAAGTAAATTGAGCTGAAAATGCGAGGCAAGCATCTATCTACCAGAATCCCCACCGTACAGGGCGCATACGCTTGCATAAGAAGGTTGAAACTGTGCAGTGCCGATTTTCTTCCATGAGTGTCCAGGTTTTCAGGAAAAGGAACCAAAACCAGAGGAATATATTTATCCCGAGCTAGCCTACAAATGCTCTCATGTATGGTATCGTATGGGGCGATGACCCTGAAGGGCTGAATCGTAACCGGTGAACTCGAACCTTTGATTAGGGATGTTTTCAGAGCCTTCATTATCCGATCAGTCGAATTCTCCCTGAATCGCTTTCTCTGGCTACTGTAAGGGTGTAACAACGGTGCTGCTCGTCCCACAAGATCGATGAGATGGGCCGCATAGATGCACGTTGGGGAGATTCCTGTAGAGTTGCAAGACTTGAGCAAAGTGATGATGCCATGGACATTCTCTTCATAGTGAAAACAGCACATGATCCGCAATTCACTGGTGAGCAGCGTTGCCTGGAGTGATCTAGTTGTGTTTTTCATGGAAGAAGTAGCTTCAGGCCTTGCCTGAGGCTTGTTAAAGATTTGTAGCAAAGGCGTTACAATTGCTGTTACAACTATGTAGTATATCACTAATGTTGCAAAAACAGGTTCATCTATAAGCTGCACAGAACAATTAAACTACAATTAGATCATCGTTATAAGGCCATAATGTTTTGAAATTTATGAGAAGCCTCAGTAAAAGTGAATCAAGATATTGCTAACAGAGACAAAGCCAGGATTTCAAATTTAATGAATTCTGAGGCACAAACCGTAGAATTTTCATTTTACGGTAAGCAAGCAGGAATTTTTATTTTTATTTTGAAATGTGAAAAATTTAAATTAATTACAAAGACTAGGAGAAAATTTTCTAAGAGACAGCAGGGGCCAGGCCTCTTCATAGCTTTGTCACGGTCTACTGATCATGATCTAAGCTCTCACTAAGTTTTTAAAGATCTTGTGACATCGTGGATAATAAAAAAAATCAGAGATATAAGTGACAATCTAACCTTCCGTACCCTCCATTGCAATATTAGTGATAACTCAATTACTCCCTTAGTGTTCAAAAATAAGCCAAGCAAGAATGAATTTCGAACACCGCCATTATTAGAACATAGCAAGGACGACAAACATCCGGCCATCTTCCCCAAAAATCCAGCAAGCAAGATAAACTGAATGGTGGTGAATGCCTTCCAATCCGTTATTGAGTACACGTTGGTGAGCTGACCGATTCTAATGTACATGAAAGGCAAAATAAGTTCCGATATGATAAGATCACTTTTCTCTACTAGGGACGAACCCAGAGGGGGTCCTGCAGGGATAATCAAACCCATGATCAAAGCCCCTGGAAGAATAGTTGCACCGATCATATCACTAAGAAACCCCATAATTAAGGGTCCGACTAGAATTGCTTTGATGTAAAATCCATCCACAGGTTTTCCTTCCAGGATTCGTCTTATAATGCATTGAACCATTGGCCGTAAGACCAAGATAATGAATAACATCAACACCGACATAGCAACAATGGATTCAATCGTATAACGCAGGTCTCCTTCGTGTAGAAACACTGACAGTGACATAAGAAACCATCCCAGGATCTCATGGAGGATCGCACAGGACATGGCAATTGTACCCAACTCAGAAGTCAACATTTTGAGCTCACTCGCGGCATCAGTGATTACAGGGAAATAAGAGAGCGACGAAGAAGCACTTATGAATAAATGGAAGCTTCCGCTTTGGATTCCTGTAATGCTATTGTGGTAAATATAGAAGAGAGAAAAGACTATTATCAGGGGAACTATAAAACATGTCAGGCCAACATTCATGGACTTTCTTGCTGCTGTTATGATCCTGGATTTGTCCATTTTCACTGCTGATAAGAAGACGAAGTACATTACACCAACGATGCTCATTGAATTAGTGAACACCATTTCTCTTGGTCGGAAAATCCTGTCCACGAATACATTGTCTCCACGCAACAGGACGGAGGGTCCTAAGATAATCCCAGCCTGGAAACGAAACTAGTCATCAGGAATCATTAATATGCATCAACTTTTACACGAATCAGGAATCTCGAGTATATATACATATAATAATTATCCGGTGCTGAATTTTCACACGTTTTTTAGTGAATAAAGTGACAATTTCACTATGTAAAGTTACCGGGAATCCAAACACCTGAAACTAGGTTAGGATCAGGGTTTTTATCCGGACAATTTCACTATATACGTAGTTTTTTATGAATAGAGTGGGACTCGAAGGCTTCCTCCCACCCTATCTACATGACTAATTAGTTTTTACATAATTGAAAAATGAGATTATTCAAGAATCTAATATACGCAATATAGAAGAAAGAATTAGAAAATATGCTTACCAAGAGATTGCAAATGAATCTAGGTTGCTTTAGAGGTCTAAGAACAAAATACATGAGCCTGGAAAATAAAAACATCAGGATGATTTGAAGCATGACAATTGAGAAAACACGCTCAGTCGGATCTTCTCCGAACCAAATTCCCCTCGAGTAAATTTCCTTCTTGTACGGTTCGCACGTTTTAAAATACAGATCACTTATAGAACCATTTAGTATATAAAAATTTCGCGAGTTCGCGTTTCTATTGAACATTTTGTCTGCCTTAATCAACTCCCAATGTTTTGTAGCTTTCAGGATTAATTCCTGAGGAGCCATATATATATATATATATATGCTTTCTTGTTCTTTATGTATATGTTTTCTTGTTCTGTTAACAGTTTTAACAATTTTTCAGAATGTTGAATGACCTTACAGTTTTTTTTTTTCTTTTCTATATATCCATTTTTATTGTTTTTGAAAAATGTTAGTTGGTGTTCAAAAAAAAAAAAAGGTCTCCAGATTGTCAAGAAAAACTATCAAAAAGATGAGTTTTAAATTAGAAAAAACAGGGTGGCACAAGCTATTGTTATTATAATTTATTTTTTTAGCAAGAAACAGCAAGTCAATATTTGTGAGGCAATTACAAATTTACAATATTAGCCTTACATGAGTATGTATATATATTATAAAATTATTACATTTGAATATGTGACAATATATATTATAGATTTCAGGTGCGAGATTTTTGTACATTTTTTTCATATGGGATCGATTATGTAATGTTACAAATCTCACTATGTAACGTTACAGAGCTCGCTAACTTTTGGAAGAATGTTAAGTCACTTTATAACCTTACTTAATTAGAATCGATATCGTACAAAAAAACATACGAGAATCTCACGCTTAATGTGATTTGTTATATTTGAAATATACTAATTAATGTGAACTCATATGTGAAGAAAAAATAAACTTTTGATTTTACCGTCAGAAACAAAATCCATATATAGGAAAATATTTCAATAACGCTCAAGTTCAAGTTCAAGTTCCAATTCAATTTCATTTTTATTGGCATTCAAATGGAAATTATTACAGTAGAGGTGTCAAATTAGCTAAATATATCGTAATTTTAAAATTCAAACGGACTTTATCTAGATAGGTGGATAAATAATTACTCTAAAAAAAAATTACAGAGCCAAGCTTAGATTTCAACTTCATGCTTTAACTCATTTTGTATATATAAAATTATTTATTTATTTTAAACATGATTATATCCTTAAACCCACAAGTCTCGATAATTAAATTCGATCCACCCAATCATATCGTTTGAACACATATTAAACCTTAAATCTGAGAGTCGTACATTGGTCGGACTCAATTAGACAATTAGTGATTGCATTAACAATAAAATACTATATAATGTTACTATGTTAGATAGTGCTAACTGCTAAACAATAAAATTACAAAGATTCTCAATTTTTTTTTTTAAATAAAAATAAAAATTATTTATACGTAATCAATTATGTAATGGAGTTCTTAATCAAACACACGATAATCGAGGCGTTAATTAAATACAAACACACCTTTTGTACTTTTAAGTGGTCCTTTTAGCCGTAAGCAAACGCGTAAGCCAAGCGATGCTTGGGGCTCCACTTGAGTTTTTGCCTTAAATAATAATGACCATTCAAAAATAAAATTTGGCATCTCTAGCTGCTACGTCAGTCGTTACGTGGCCGTCGCAGGCCACTGCACGCAACGCACATGCATGCATGCAAGCTTGCGGAAGAGGACTGCCGTACCCATTGTCTGAATAAGCTGGCTTTAGTGCTTTACTGACGCAGAACGGAAGTTCTAGGGTTTACTAACGTAAGCCCTAAGATTCTAGGGTTTACTAACGTAAGCCCTAAGATCACTCAAACTGTAATCCACCATAAAGTTAATTTGAAAACCAAAATAATAATATTATTCAATATCATGAAACTAAAAACAAAGAGCCTTAAATAGTCTCCGGAAACCCTTATTGAGGCAAAAAGACCAAAATAGTCTTCCTCTAAACAAAAACAACTAAAAACGAAAAAACAATAAATAAATAAAAAAAACTTCAACTGCCCGACAGCCTACACTAAACAGCGAATTTGAGGATGAAAACGACGTCAACTGGGCTAGCCCTGGTTGCCACGGTATGGAACACTAAAAACCCTTTCTGAAAACATATTATAATAGGAAATCTGACGACCAAGTTAAAAGTTATGTCTGTTTCTTCGGAGCAGCTCTTTTAGCCAATTTTAACTCTGTCCATCTCTTCTTCAAACTCCAAAACCAATTGTCCTACATCATTTACCATCAAGTTACGTTTAGGTGATCTAATGCAATCGGACTATTGGGTTCTGTCAAGATAAGATAATTCATGTACGGTTCAAATAACTATTCCTATAAATTAGGAGAAAACTACTCTGTTTATTTTCTTAAAACAAATGAAAAATTATAATCACGATTTTATATTTAAATGCGTATATATTAATTGAAATTATGAACTAAAATAGTATATTTATTTCTTTAAAAAAAAAAAAAAAAGCAATGAGTTTATATATAAATATATTGAAATAATAAATATAAATATTTTTATTATGATTTTGATTTTTTTTATGCATTTAAAAATAGGCATTAAAACAATTCTTCCTTGCCAACTTTTTTTTTTAGTCGCTCTAACATTAAATATGGGTTAGAAATGGGATTTTTAATTATATTAATGGTGATGATATGTTTTAACCATTAAGAAGTTACATTTTTATTTTTAAATAAAAATTATTATAAAAGTAAGAATTAATCGAAAGAGAAGTACAATCTTTGTACGCGTGAGAGACTTAATAATAGGTTGCTTCAATTTACATCATCTAATTTATATGAATTTTTTAACATATAAATTTATACAAATTCCATTTTTTAACATACACTTCTACATCTTCTTTTTCATAAGGCTCATACATTCAAGAAATTGGACCATTATTAGAAGATGATTTAATTCCAAAAATAATATAATTTTTTTTTATATAAATTGGGTGTGTTAATAATTTAAGAGGATTTATAAATAAAATGTATTAAAATGAATATATTCATTTCAATAAGGATATTTTTGGCATTATGATGGGTGTTTATAGTAATATTTATTTTTAAAATTTTAAACATTAATGAACTTATAAAAATGGGATATATAATGCGCACTGATATATATATATATATATATAACTATCGGTCTACCGTCTCATTTCATGGTTTACACGACAGTTAAAAAAATTGCATGCCACAATACTGGGCAAGGTTTCGAAAAAAAAAAAAAAATTGACTTGCGAAAACATTATGAAAAGATCTTCGTTATTGTTTAGGAAAAGTAGTGTTTTCAGGATTACGTAAGAGATTTAGTACTAAGAATTTCAAAATCGAATCAATGTTGATTAAATTCATACTTGTGTACAAATTGTTACATCTCCTTTTTGATCAGATAACTTTGCTTTTTTAACACGAAGATCTTGATCTAAATTATCAAAACTTGATGATGAAGAAAATAATTGACTTCTCTCATCCGAATTTGTCATGGAAAAAGAACCTGTTACATTTACATGACACCCAACAGCACAATGCATCACAAGAACAGACACCGTCCCCCCACAAAAATCCGAAGATGCCACCATGTCTCCGATTGTGCCAAGCTCCTCGTTCTCAACCCACGGTAACATATCTCGCTCAAATTGTGAACTTGGGTCTCGCTGTTTACCTACGATCACAAGATCGTAATTGTTTTCCAACGAACGAATCGAGTCCACTACTTGCATTGTGTTCTCTGCCACCAGCTTTCTACACACCACAGAGGCGTTACTGATGTTCCTGGCCTTGAATTCACTCACCAAGCAATCGTCGAGATACTTTTCACTCTGGTTTTCAAATTTTTCTCCTCTCAGGTCGATCCTGAGCACAGTAATGCTCACTCCAGGATGACCTGAAATGCGCAAAACCAGCGCCAGGGCTTCTCGGTCGTCAGGTCCACCTAAAAAGAGGACACCGATATTGTAGGTGAAGTAAATTGAGCTGAAAATGCGAGGCAAGCTTCTATCAACCAGAATCCCCACCGTACAGGACGCATACGCTTGCATAAGAAGGTTGAAACTGTGCAGTGCCGATTTTCTTCCATGTGTGTCCAGGTTTTCAGGAAAAGGAACCAAAACCAGAGGAATATATTTATCCCGAGCTAGCCTGCAAATGCTCTCATGTATGGTATCGTATGGGGCGATGACCCTGAAAGGCTGAATTGCAACCGGTGAACTTGAACCTTTGATTAGGGATGTTTTCAGAGCCTTCATTATCCGATCAGTCGAATTCTCCCTGAATCGCTTTCTCTGGCTATTGTAAGGGTGTAACAGCGGTGCTGCTCGTCCCACAAGATCGATGAGATGGGCTGCGTAGATGCACATTGGGGAGATTCCTGTAGACTTGCAAGACTTGAGCAAAGTGATGATGCCATGGACATTCTCTTCATAGTGAAAACAGCACATGATCCGCAATTCGCTGGTGAGCAGCGTTGCCTGGAGTGATCTAGTTGTGTTTTTCTCGGAAGAAGTGGCTTCAAGCCTGGCCTGAGGCTTGTTAAAGATTTGTAGCAAAGGCGTTACAATTGCTGTTACAACTATGTAGTATATCACTAATGTTGCAAAAACAGGTTCATCTATAAGCTGCACAGAACAATTAAACTACAATTAGATCATCGTTATACGACCATAATGTTTTGAAATTTATGAGAAGCCTCAGTAAAAGTGAATCAAGATATCTACTAATAGAGACGAAGCCAGGATTTCAAATTTAATGAATTCTGAGGCACAAACTGTGGAATTTTCATTTTACGGTAAGCAAGCATGAATTTTTTATTTTTATTTTTTTTGAAATGTGAAAAACTTAAATTAATTACAAAGACTAAGAGGAAATTTTCCAAGAGGCAGCAGGGGCCATAGCTCCTCCAGGCCTCTTCATAGCTTTGTTACGGTCTACTGATCACAATCTAAGCTCTCATTAAGTTTTTAAAGATCTTGTGACATCGTGAATAATAATAAAAAAAAAATCAGAGATATAAGTGACAATCTAACCTTACGTGCCCTCCATCGCAATAATAGTGATATCTCAATTACTCCCTTGGTATTCAAAAATAAGCCAAGCAAGAATGAATTTCGGACACCGCCATTATTAGAACATAGCAAGGACGACAAACATCCGGCCATCTTCCCCAAAAATCCAGCAAGCAAGATAAACTGAATGGTGGTGAACGCCTTCCAATCCGTTATTGAGTACACGTTGGTGAGCTGACCGACTCTAATATACATGAAAGGCATAATAAGTTCCGACATGATAAGCTCACTTTTCTCTACAAGGGACGAACCCAGAGGGGGTCCTGCAGGGATAATCAAACCCATGATCAAAGCCCCTGGAAGAATAGTTGCACCGATGATATCACTAAGAAACCCCATAATTAAGGGTCCGACTAGAATTGCTTTGATGTAAAATCCATCCACAGGTTTTCCTTCCAGGATTCGTCTTATAATGCATTGCACAACTGGCCGCAAGACCAAGATAATGAATAACATCAACACCGACATAGCAACAATGGATTCAATCGTATAACGCAGGTCTCCTTCCTGCAGAAACGCTGACAGTGACATAAGAAACCATCCCAGGATCTCATGGAGAATCGCGCAGGACATGGCGATTGTACCCAACTCAGAAGTCAACATTTTGAGCTCACTCGCGGCATCAGTGATTACAGGGAAGTAAGAGAGCGACAAAGAAGCACTTATGAATAAATGGAAGATTCCGCTTTGGATTCCTGTAATGCTATTGCGGTAAATATAGAAGAGAGAAAAGACTATTATCTGGGGAACTATATAACATGTCAGGCCAACATTCATGGACTTTCTTGCTGCTGTCATGATCATGGATTTGTCCATTTTCACTGCTGATAAGAAGATGAAGTACATTACACCAACGACGCTCATTGAATTAGTGAACACCATTTCTCTTGGTCGGAAAATCTTGTCCACGAATACATTGTCTCCACGCAGCAGGACGGAGGGTCCTAAGATAATCCCAGCCTGGAAACGAAACTAGTCGTCAGGAATCATTAATATGCATCAACTTTTACAGGAATCAGGAATCTCGAGTATATATACATATAATAATTATCCGGTGCCGAATTTTCACACGTTTTTTAGTGAATAAAGTTACAATTTCACTATGTAAAGTTATCTGGAATCCAAACACCTGAAACTAGGTTAGTATCAGGGTTTTTATCCGGACAATTTCACTATATACGTAGTTTTTTTATGAATAGAGTAGGACTCGAAGGCTTCCTCCCACCCTATCTACACGACTAATTAGTTTTTACATAATTGAAAAATGAGATTATTCAAGAATCTAATATATGCAATATAGAAGAAAGAATTAGAAATATGCTTACCAAGAGATTGCAAATGAATCTAGGTTGCTTTAGAGGTCTAAGAACAAAATACGTGAACCTGGAAAATAAAAACATCAGGATGATTTGAAGCATGACAATAGAGAAAACACGCTCGGTCGGATCTTCTCCGAACCAAATTCCCTTCGAGTAAATTTCCTTCTTGTACGGTTCGCATGTTTTAAAATACAGATCACTTATAGTACCATTTAGGATATAATTTCGCGAGTTCGTGTTTCTATTGAACATTTTGCTTGCCTTAATCAACTCCCAATGTTTTTTTGCTTTCAGGATTAATTACTGAGGAGCCTTATGTATATATATATATATATGCTTTCGTGTTCTTTAAATTGAAAAACAGAGGTGATGCTAGCTGTTAACAGTTTTAACAGTTTTTCAGAATGTTGAATGACCTTACAATTTTATTTTTTCTTTTCTATATGTCCATTTTTACTGTTTTTGAAAAATGTTAGTTGGTGTTTCAAAAAAAAAAAAATGGTTTCTAGATTGTCAAGAAAAACTCTCAAAAAGATGAGTTTTAAATTAGAAAAAACAGGATGGCACATGCTATAGTTTTTTTTTTAGCAATAAACAGGAAGTCAATATTTGTGAGGCAATTACAAATTACTATATTTGCCTTCCATGAGTACATATATTATAAAATTATTACATTTGAGTATGTGACAATATATATTATAGATTTCAGGTGTGAGATTTTTGTACATTTTTTTCATATGGGATCGATTATGTAATGTTATAGATCTCACTATGTAACGTTACAGAGCTCGCTAACTTTTGGAAGAATGTCTAAGTCACTTTGTAACCTTACAGAACTAGAATCGTGATGTAGCGGAAGCTTTGTCGAGAAAAACCTACAAGAAACAAATCGAAAACAACCTACTAAAGTTCCGTTGATTCACGCACGAATACCGGAAGATTAGCCTTCAAGTTCGTTGATTCACAAGGAATACCGAAATTGGAAGATAATTAGAGAAAATCTTAATTTTATAAATTAAAAATTGAATTGCCTTTCGGCTTACAGGATTATTTAAAGCAAAGAAATCTTAACCCTAATTGTAATCCTTGCAGAACAAGAAAAATGAGCCTAATTACAAAAATCACAAAAATTACTAAAAAAGGCAAAATTGAGATTAAAGTGGATACTACTACTATTGAGAATCCTAAGAAGACCAGAATTGATGGAAGTCGATTCGGATTTGGAAATCTCAATTTATTGTGAAAACGAAACTTTCCAAAAATGGCAAAAATGGCCTTTTCGGGACCTAAACGAAAGAATTCGGCTAAAAAAGGGTATGCCTCAACAACAAGGCTGTTGTTTATCTCCTCTCTCGCCGAAACGCTTCAATTGTGAAAGTTTCATGTCATTCCGACTTTATCGCTTGGCCTTTCTTCTTAGTCTTTTTCCAATCACACCCCTCCATATATTCCAATGCCATGTAATCCAATGCTACTGCATCAAATCGATATCGTACGAGAATCTCACACTTAATGTGATTTGCAGTATTTGAAATATACTAGCTAATTAATGTGAACTCTTATGTGAAGAAAAAATAAACTTTTGATTTTGCAGTCGAAAACAAAATCCATATATAATTTTGCCATAAATAATGCTAATAATCATATTATAGGAAAATATTTCAATAACGTTCAAGTTCAAGTTCCAATTCGATTTCATTTCTATTGGCATTCAAATGGACCATAAATTATTACGGTAGCAGTATCAAATTAGTTAAATAGATTGTAGTTTTAAAATTCAAACGAACTTTATCTAGATAGATGGATAGATAAATACACTAAAATATATATATATATTAAAAAATATTAAAATATCCTTAAACCTTAACTTTGAGAGTCGTACATTGATTGGACTCAATTAGACAATTAGTGATTGCATTAACAATAAAATAATATCTAATGTTACTGCTAAACAAAAAAATTAAAAAGATTCTCAATTTTTCTTAAAAATAAAAATAAAAATTATTTATACGTAATCAATTATGTAATGGAGTTTTTAATCAAACACACGATAATCGAGACGTTAATTAAATACAATACAAACAGTCAAACACGCCTTTTGTACTTTTAAGTGGTCCCTTTTAGGCTTTTAGCCGTAAGCAAACGCGTAACGCCGTAAGCCAAGCGATGCTTGGTGCTCCACTTGAGTTTTTGCCTTAAATAATAGTGACCATTCAAAAATAAAATTTGGCATCTCTACTCTAGCTGCTACGTCAGTCGTTACGTGGCCGTCGCAGGCCACTGCACGCGACGCACATGCATGCATGGGCATGCTTGCTTGCGGAAGAGAACTGCTGTACCCGACGGCGTTGAGTGGATAAGGATAGAGGAACAGCGACACTATTGATTCTAGGTGACTATACATGTCCATGTGTCGATTTCTATTACATTAACATATTATTTTATATGTATGTGTATAGATTCCAATTTGAAATATTGTGGATATATGAATAAGCTGGCTGCCTGGCTTTAGTGTTTTACCATCAAGTTCCGTTTAGATAATCTATTGCAATCAGGCTATTAAGTTCCATCAAGATAAAATAATTCATGTACGGTTCGAATAACTATTCTTATCAATTATGAAAAAAACTACTCTATTTATTTTCTTAAAACATGAAAAATTATAATGACGATTTAATATTTAAATGCGTATATATTAATTGAAATTATGAACTAAAATGGTATATTTATTTCTTAAAAAAAAAAAAAAAAAAAAAAAAGCAATGAATTTATATATAAATATAAAATATAATATGGTTGTGTTATAAATTTTTGTTGTCATCGTACTCGTACTTGAAAAACTTATTAGATTTTAACTAAAAAGAAAATATGAAAATTAATTTCAATTATAAACAACTACATTTATTAAATTTATTCGGCAACTTATATCATAATTGTAATGACACTTATATCATAATTGTAATGACATAGTTTATAATATGGCTCAAATACAGAATCTCGTTGATATGATATGAGAGTTTTAGCATCCGACGACCGACGTCCCAACTTTCTTACTTTTTAAAATTAATAATTTTATTCTAATTATAATTATTTTATTCTTAAAATTCATGATTTGTTTGAACTATTATATATATATATATATTAAACAATTACAATTAAATTTTCAGGTTATAGAGAAAGGAAAACAATTTAAACTCGTAATTTCAACGATTTAGATGTGAGAACCATAGAGCATATCACTAGACCAACTTCATCTCATATTTTAATTATTATACCGAATTTAGTAAATAATTATATATTAACATCTCTATGGTAACCTATGTAGTATGGATACGGATATGGATACGGATATGGATACGGGATACGGATACGGTACGATACGGGGATACGGTACGATACGGGGATACGGTAAATCGTTAAAAACTAGGATACGAATATAGCAGGATACGTCAATTAAAATAATATATATTTATATTTAAATAATAATAATAATAATATATGAAAACACATTTGATAATTCATTCAAAATAAAAACATATTCAGAATCTAAATAAAACATGTCACATAACTACATAAATCATAATAATGTAACATATTACAAGATCCAAATAAAACATGCAACATAAGTCGAACATATTACAAAATCCAAGTAAAACATATGTCACATATGTCACATAAGTCATAACACATTACAAAATCCAAATACAACATAAAAATAAATAAATAAATAAATAAATAAAAACTCATAAAACATATTTTAAATTCATAATTAACTTCATTATCATCATTCATATTGTTAAATGATCTAAATAATTCAGTCTCTAACTCTGATTCATCAAGAGAAAGGTTTGCAATCTTATGTATCCAGGTATTCTCCATGTCAATGGAATTAAAACCAAAATTTCCTTATAATTTCATTTTGACTCGTAAAATTTTTAAATTATAATTTGACCCCGTTTTATACTAAAATAATTATAATATTACCCCAAACGTATCCTCCAAGTATCCTTCAAATGTCCTCCAATTATCCCCCAAGTATCTTCTAGACAAACTTGTGAAAAAATCAATGGATACGCCATTTGACGTATCTGATACGTATTCTAAATATCTAGAGAGTATTTGAAATAGATATGAGTTCGATACGAGTTACCTCTACCAAATTGAGTATCTGTGCTTCCTATATGGTAACATAATCACTTAAGAATTAAGAAACAATAAAATTATAATAATTATAGACATGAATCTTGTTGTGACCTTAAACAAAAACGCATAAGCAAACGAAGCTTGGGCTCCACTTGAGTTTTTGCCTTAAATAATAATGACCATTCAAAAATAAAATTTGGTATCTCTAGCTGCTACGTCAGTAGTTACGTGGCCGTCGCAGGTCACTCCACGCGACGCACATGCATGCATGCTTGCGGAAGAGGACTGTTGTACCCGTAGGGCCGGCTGGACCTCTAGGCAACTACCTTAGTTGCTCCACCTAAAATCAAGTCCCATATATTTTATTATCAATATATATATTTTAATAATTAATATCTAATATTTATCTTTTTATTTATTATTTAAAAAATATCTCTTTAAATTTATAAATTACCATTTAAAGTAAAGATTTTTATTTTCATGTAAACCATATTTAAGTGGACTTAAATATTCAGAGCATCTCCAATGTAAAAGTAGTTTGTAAAAAAAAAAAAAAAATGTCACGTAGGATAAATAGACATTATGTTAATAATTGTGTCTCTAATGCAATCGTGCATATTCATCCTCAAGCAGACGTGACAAAAAAAATATTAGACATTGTCAACATGACCGTCCACTTTCAAACGGTTTGTTGCACATCTATTAAAAAAATGGATACGTCATTAAAAAATTGTGTTTTAGACATAAGCATTAGAGACCAGATTTTGAATTGATTGTCTATCAAGTCTATTTGTATGCCACATAAGAAGCAAACCTTTTGACATTGTTGTCATGTCAATAATTATTGGTATGCAAGCCTCTTTTGCATTGAAGATGCTCTCATTAACGTTTTCCTAAAAAAATTGTTACACATTAATGTTGTTCTTTTTCTTTAAATGGTTTATAAAAAATATATTATTTTATATTCTTCTATGTTCAATCAAACTCTTCTACTGCAAGATCAAACTCTCTTATTGTTTCTCTACGTAATCTTTCATAAACATTCTAAGTTTAATTGTTCCAAAATATATTACTTTAATTTTATTTATTTATTTATTTATTTTCAATTGTAACAATTTTTTTTTTAAGCTTTGATAATCGATAATCGGATATTCGACATGTCTAGTAGAAAATACGAATTCGGATATGAAAAACTAAAAAAAAAAAAAAGAATAGAAAAATTATTTGATTCACAAATTGGGGCTCTTGATAAATTTGTAACTAGTAGCAAAAAAAATGGATGTAGAATCGCAGGCCTCATTTTAAATTTTCACCTAAGGCCTCGGCTACCCTTGAGCCGCCCCTGTGTACCCGACGGCATTGAGTGGATGAGGATGGAGGAATAGCGACACTCTATTGATTCGAATAAGCTAGCTTTAATGCTTCACCATCAAGTTACGTTTAGGTGATCTATTGCAATCAGACTATTGGGATCCGTCAAGATAAGATAACTACTCCTCTAAATTAGGAGAAAACTACTCTGTTTATTTTCTTAAAACACATGAAAAATTATAATGACAATTTTATATTTAAATGCGTACATATTAATTGAAATTATGAACTAAAATAGTATATTTATTTCTTTAAAAAAAAAAAAAGCAATGAGTTTATATATAAATATATTGAAATAATAAATATAAATATTTTTATTATGATTTTGATTTTTTTTTTATGCATTTAAAAATAGGCATTAAAACAATTCTTCCTTGCCAACTTTTTTTTTTAAGTCGATCTACATTAAATATGGGTTAGAAATGGGATTTTTAATTATATTAATGGTGATGATATGTTTTAACTATTATGAAGTTACATTTTTATTTTTAAATAAAAATTATTATAAAAGTAAGAATTAATCGAAAGAGATGTACAATCTTTGTACGCATTAATGCTGTTAGAAGCTTTACTTGGGAGGAGGATTTCCCTCCCAGCATTATTGCTGTTTACTGGAAGACTCCCTTCCTTAGCTGTGAGAGAGACTCAATAATAGGTTGCTTCAATTTACATCATCTAATTTATTTATTTTTCTCTTGAATATCATGTTATTTAAAATATCGATTAAATAAACATATTATGTTATTTGTTTATTTATTAAAAAGGAATTTTTTTACTTATAAATTTATACAAATTCCATTTTTTTAAGTATCACAAATAACATTATAGTAATTAGCTCTTTTTTAGTATACGTGAAAATATTTAATTTAATATATATCACTTAAACAACTACATGGAATTTTACCATACGACGTCCCAACTTTTATACCTTTTAAAAATAATAATTTTATTCTAATGAATTCTTAAAATTCATGATTTGTTTAAACTATTATATATATATATATATAACAATTAAATTTTTAGGTTATAGAGAAAGGACTATGATTTAAACTCGTAATTTCAACGGTTTAGATGCGAAAACCGTAGGGCATATCACTAGACTGACTCCATCACATATTTTAATTATTATATTGAATTCAGTAAATAATTAAATATGGAAACTGACCACACCAAATCATCCAATGGGGTGTTACCACGTGACAAAACTCTTTTGTTTTTTCCATTTTTCTCTTTGTTTTGGATTACATGGTAAACAATGAGCGGTGTGGTCAGCACCTTAGATACTGATTGGTCAGTACCCAAACATTGTCCATTAAATATTAACATCTATGGTGACATAATCACTCAAGGATTAAGATACAATAAAATTATAATAATTATAGACATGAATCCTGTTGTGACCTTAAACAAAAACTTTTCTTTAAATAATAATAATAATTAATTACGGCTATGACTGAAGTTTGACTTTGACCATCCACTTGCAAGAAAAACAACCAGCCAGTAACTAGTATCTACTAGATAGTGGCAAGACAGAAATATCCTCAAAAAAATCTTTGCAAACGCGGATAAGCCCATGACTAGAACTGTAAATTTGCTTCGTCACGAAGAAAACAATCTGCTAAAAAGGTTATTTCGTGAAGGTTCGCTTGACACGTGTCAACGCGTACGGATATCGAACCACAAAGACGCGTCTAGAAATCCGCCACGTCATCACAAAATATCAATTTATTATACTTATCCAGAAATATCTAGAGAAGGCTATAAATATCTCTCGCTACCTCACTAAACAAAAAAGATCGTCTATTTTACAAAACGAAGAAACACACAAAAACGAAGAAAAAAACATAAAAACAGTGTCTGAAATTGTTCTAGTTCAAGGCTGCTGCGATAATCAGAGAAGAGTCACAGATTCGACGCCCATTTTTAAAGGTTAGTGGTCCATTTTTCTTGCTTTAAGCTGCTTATTTTTAGGGTTTTTATGGGTTTTTGATCTGATTAGTGTTTTGTGTGGTGGGTATCTGATTTTTTTTTTTTAAGATTTTCTTTTAGGTTCTTTACTTGTTTTTTCGATTTTTTACTGTCTATTGAATCTGAGTAATTTAGGGGTTTTTTTCATTTTCAAAATGTAATTGTTTAGGCTTTTTTTCCCTCAAATCTTTGATGGTGTTCTTTTGGCTGCCCAGAAAATGTTTGATAAAAGTACTTCTTTAATATATATATATATAGGATTTAAAAAAAGGACTCTTTTTTTCTTGGGGTTACTTGGAGACGAAGTAGTTCCTGTTAAGGAAATAGATAATAAGTTAAAAAGTGATTCTTGAGGCCAAAGAAATTTCCGAGGGCTTGACAAATTAGTACTACTTTACACGCACACACGCACAAATTAGTACTACTTTAATTGTTTTCTGCGGTGTTTGATAACTTTATATTGATCTGGGATTTTACTTGACATATTCGTGCAGATATTGAGAGTGTCTTTCGTGCCAATTATTGATTGCTGTTGATTGAGAAGGTGGTTGCTTTTGCGATAAACGATGGCTGTTCTTAGTGATCGAGGTGGTTCTAGAGAGATCGCTTTCGATTCCTCCATGAAGAGGAAACGTAGAGAGGGGAATAAGGTTGAGGAGACTATTGCGATGTGGAAACAACATAATGATTTCCTCGAGTCTTCGGGTGCTGGAAATAAGCCTGTGCGTAAGGCCCCCGCGAAGGGTTCGAAGAAAGGTTGTATGAAAGGTAAAGGAGGGCCGGATAATGCAGGATGCAACTACAGAGGTGTGAGGCAGCGGACTTGGGGGAAGTGGGTCGCAGAGATTAGGGAGCCTAATAGGGGGAAAAGGTTGTGGCTTGGTACTTTTCCCACTGCCGTTAAAGCTGCTCTTGCTTATGATACTGCTGCTAGGGCGATGTATGGTACTTATGCGCGACTCAATTTGCCTGATGTTACAAGCTCGTATGAGGAGTATTCGATGGATAGTGAGTCCACAACGACCTCAAACTTCTCTGAGGTTGAGGATTGTACGGTAAAGAATGAGGGCAAGGAAGGTGAATCAAGAGTTGTTACCCAAACTGAAGCAGAACTTGCTAGTACAGTGAAGTTACCAGTGAAGCCAAAAGCAGAGGACCGGGCTGTGTATGTTGGAAACGGAGAGTATGATAGTAAACCGGTGGTGCGAAACGAGCCTAATTTTGGTAATGCTTTTGACATCAAGAAGGAAGCTGAAGATCAACATATGAGTATTGAAGATTACAGTAAACCAGTGGTGCGAAACGAGCCTAATTTTGGTAATGCTTTTGACATCAAGAAGGAAGCTGAAGATCAACCTATGAGAATTGAAGATTACGGCTGGGTGGAAGGACCCGAATGGCAGACTACCTCAGTTGATGAGATGTTTGATGTCAATGATCTGTTGAATTTGATAGACACTAATCCAATTTCCAGCCCAGTATTGAAGGATGAGTTCAATCATAGCCCAGTATTGAAGGACGAGTTCAATCATAACACCAGTCAGCTGGGGTTACCCGACTATAACCGATCGCAGGATGTCAAACCAACAAATTGGTTATACCAGCTGCAGAACAACCCAGATATTGAGCTCCTCGGTAACTTGAACCATGTGGAGCAGCAGGGAGCTTTGGATTATGGCCTTCAATTTCTGAAATCAGGCAACGAGGATGACAATAATTATATGGGTATGTCAGATTTCGGGTTTTATGTTGATGCTTGAGCTCCATCTAGCCTTTGCTTGAGCTCCATCTAGCCTTTGCGCTCCCCGTTTGAAGTTGGAAGAATTTGTTTGTCAGAGTTTAGTTGTTTTTCACCTTTATGGGCAATAAGTAGTAATACCTGGGTTTGGATTCTTATAATGAGAGGCTTCAAGAGAGAGTAAGTTTGTTTGGATATTGAAATGGTTCTTACTAACGTTGTTCTTTGATGATACTGACCGGTAAACAGGCTACTTCTCTATAAGGTTTTTAGATTAGAGAATACGGCTGGGGTATTTGTTTTTTGATCAAACCCTGCTAGAGATTGCTTGGGTTTGGAAGTTGCTTTACAATGAGAGGCATATAAAATATGAAACTTGTGATGCTTTGGAAGACGAATTCTTTGTTGCACATACTTGATAGTGTATATATTTCACTAGAAGTAGATGAGTTGGTTGGTTGGTGTATAAATTATGAGAAAAATGAGAAAAGTTTTTGGTCCTTTTTCGTTCTTGCGTGATATTTGCTTCTACTTATATATAACCTTTACATGTACAAGCACATATATATATTTGTCCAGGTTATGGGATTGTTCATTTCTGTATTATGCTCTTTGATTTTAAGCATTGTTGTCTGGTATCTAGACTTTGGTGATAGCATTTGTCTTCTGGTCATATGCTGAGTAAATGCCAAGATTGGTCCTTAGCGGGATCAGGACCTCCGGTTCGGTTGGGTTGGGATGTCTAGCAAGATTTTGTGCCCTTCAATGGGATTCATTTGGGTTGGGTTGGGTTGGGTTGGGCTGTCATAGCAAGATTTTCTGCTAGGTTGGGTTGTTCAGGCGTGGGACGGCCGAAATTAAAATTTCATTTTTTGGTGTGCTGGGGTGGGGTTTGGGGTGGGAATGTGGGATGTTCTGCAAGATTTTTTGCTACAATGTGTCGTTAAGTGGATTAGGTGAATGAATAACGGATTGGGTTGAATAATATTGGGGTACTCACGGATTTGGGTTGGATTAGGTTGAATAGTATTTAGGGTTGTAATATATATTTTAATATTTAAGCTAATTGGTACAGATGTCTCCTAAACACTTCTAAAATATGTATTATGCTTTATATATTTTTTTTCCGTCATTAAACCCTCTAAACTCTCATAAATTGGCAATCGCGGAAGGAATTTGCCCCTTGGTTGCATCTGGTGGGGTAAATTCTTTCAGCGATTACCAATTTGTGAGAGTTCAGAGGGGTTAATGACGGAAAAAAAAAATATAGGGAGTAAGGTGCAAATTCGGTCATAATTTAGGGGGTATCACTGCTAATTAACCTAATATTTATAATATATATATATATAATTATATTGGTTGCTTTTAACTTTTCATAGAGAAAATACTTTATGAGACAATATCCTCCATTTGTGGTAGAAAAGATAAAAAGATTCTACAACATCGAATGTTATACAAAATGATATACGAATAGGAGACATTGTGAATAATAATTTCTTTAGAAGATATTTGGGGACAAATAAAATTTATGACTATAACCACCACAACTTTCAATATATTATTTGTTAATTTATACGACAATAATGTAATTATAAATTAGTTACGTCATTTACAAGATAAAAAAAATTAAAAAAAATTAAAAAAAAAAAGAAAAGAAATATTTAAAAAAATTGAAAGGGTCTCAATTTTTTTTGTTTGTTTTTGAAACTAAGGCTCTATCGATTTTATTTTAAACTTTAATTTTTTTTAGTAATATAATTATTCAATCTCTTATTATAGCATATCTCATAAGCTGGTTATATAAAATTTTGTAAGTGCCGAAATAGAAAAAGATTGTGATGACCAAAGAAAATAAATCCATTGACAAAACTACCCTCAAGTGTTTGATTTTTAGGTTGATTTTTTTATTACAGTCACGGAAACTCAAATACCAAAAATCTAAAAAGTATTCATCTGACAAGTTCTAGCTGGATGAACATAGGAAAAAAAAAACTTTCTTGGATACATCAAATGCATGGTATGTATTTCATTTGGGAATCTTACTATGTAAAGTATACGATATTACATGACATGATAATTATTTAATCTCTTATTATAGCATGATCTTATAATCTGGTTATATAAAATTTAAAAGGATTGTGATGACCAAACAAAGCCAATCCATAGGAAAAACTACCCTCAAGTGTTTTTTTTTTTTTTTTTTTTTTGACTTTTTCATTTCAGTTGTGGAAACTCAAAAATTAGAAATCTTTGCTTCAAAAATAAAAATTACCAGGAATCTAAAAGTATTTACTTGACATGTTTTAATTGAAAATCTAAATAGTATTCACCTGGCTTTTTCATCACAGTTGCGGAAACTCAAATATCAGAAATCTTTACTTCAAAAATAAAAATTACCAGAAATCTAAAAAGTATTTACCTGACAAGTTTTAATTGAAAATCTAAATAGTATTAACCTGACTTTTTCACCACAGTTGCGGAAACTCAAATATGAGAAATCTTTGCTTCAAAAACAAAAATTACCCGAAATCTAAAAGTATTTACCTGACATGTTTTAATTGAAAATCTAAATAGTATTAACCTGACTTTTTCATCATAGTTACGGAAACCCAAATACCAAAAATCTCACCCAACAAGTTTTAATTGGACAAACATGGAAAAAAAATCTTCGGTATATCAAATGCATGATAGTGTTTTAGTTCGGAATTATACTAGGTAACGTATTCGACATCACATGACATGATAATTATTCAATCTCTTATTATAGCATCATCTCATAATCTAGTTATATAAAATTTAAAAAGTTTGTGATGACCAAAGAAAGCTAATCTATTGACAAAACTACCCTTAAGTGGTTTTTTTTTTTTTTTTTTTTTGATGACTTTTTCATAACAGTTGTGGAAACTCAAATACCAAAAATCTAAAAAGTATTTATCTGACATGTTTTAATTGAAAATATAAATAGTATTAACTTGACTTTTTCATCAAAGTTGTGGAAACCCAAATACCAGAAATCTCACACAACAGGTTTTAATTGGACATGCATAGAAAAATAAAATAAAAAATTCTTTGGTACATCAAATGCATGGTATGTGTTTCATTTCAGAATCGTCCTGTGTAACATATTCGATTTCTATAAAATTTGAAAAGATTGTGATGATCAAAGAAAGCCAATCCATTGACAAAACTACCCTAAAGCAATTTTTTTTTTTTTTTTGGACTTTTTCATCATAGTTGCGGAAATTCAAATACCATAAATCTAAAAAGTATTTACTTGACATGTTTAATTGGAAATCTAAATAGTATTCACTTCACTTATTCATTACAGTTGCGGAAAGCCAAAATGATAAACAAAACTTTCTTTGGTACATCAAATGCATGGTCGTGTTTCATTTCGGAATCATACTATGTAACTTATTTGATATCACGTGATATGATAATTATTCAATCTCTTATTACAACATGATCTCATAATCTGTTTATAAAAAATTTTAAACAATTGAGATGACGAAAGAAAGCCACTAGATTGACAAAATTACCCTCAAGTGTTTTTTTGTCATTGACTTTTTCATCATAGTTACGGAAGCCTAAATATTAGACATTTAAATGTATTCACCTAACCAGTTTTAATTGGATGAACATAGAAAAAAATTTTATTTAGTAAATCAAATGCATGGTACGCATTTTATTTCGGAATCTTACTATGTAACGTATTCGATATCACATGACATGATAATTGTTCAATATCTTATTATAGCATGGTCTCATAATCCGGTTATATAAAATTTAGTATGTAATAAAATAGAAAAAGATTGTGATGACCAAAGAAAGCCAATCAATTGTACCTTCAATTTTTATTTATTATTTATTTATATTTTTTACTTTTTCATCATAATTTGTGGAAACTTAAATAAAGTATTCACCCAACATGTTTAATTGGACGAATATAGGAAAAAAAAAAAAAAAATCCTTTAATACATCAAATACATGGCAAGTGTCCCTAAAAAATATATATATACACGGAAAGTGTGTTTCATTTTCATATCACGTGACATGTTTTGAAATGTTAGATATTCCTTGCGTTCCATACCATGGAAGTTTCTATCCAAAAATCCAACTACTCCCAACTCAAACTTGGTCCCACAGAAATGATATATTGTGGTATCACTATCATCCTCATCAAATCAAAGCCGTTGATCACTCATGATCATAACTTTTTCATGCCAAAACTACTCTAAACATCATCACTTATTTACGTTCAATTGCCATTCAACCGTAATAATGAAAACTCCACTCACAGACTCACTTCTCTGTAATTATCTATAATCAATCTATCTATCTAACTCTTTCATTTTTCAACGACCAGACCAGACCAGAGTCATTCACTCACCAGACCAAACCACTTTAATTAGTTTAGCTTGTTTGTAAGTGCTTCCTTCAAAGCTTCACTGTCACAGTCCACTCATGCAATGAATGGCACGAACTCCGAGATTCTCTCAAACAAAACCATAGACTTCTCCACCACCCACCACTCTCTTTTATTTTTTATTCAGCTTTCACTTTTCTTCCCTCTTCTGTTCACTCAGTTATTATTCATATTCTCTCTCTATGCTCTGTTTTTTGTGCTTTTTTATGTTCAATCGTTTTCAATCCTTATCACTGCTGGATTCTGTTTTTTCAGGCCAAAATCTAATCGGAATCTGAGTTTTCTCACATACCCAGAAGCTATTTTCAGGTAAAAAAAAATTTGTTGACAAACATCTCTGCTTTTTTCCCTGTTTTTCTCTGTTTTCAGCTATGCATTTTCTTTGATATCACTGATTCTCACACTGCTTTTTCTCTCTGATCAATATGGATTGATTTATTTTATTTATTTTTATTTGTATGCTGAGCTACAAGCTTTAATTTGATATATGTATTTGTATTTTTGAGTGGTTGAGTTGCGACTTGAGAATCTGACATGCATTATTTTTTTTCCATTTGCAGTAAATTTTTTACATTTTTGTGATTTTTCTGGTGGTTGGTTGTAGAAATATCTAAAGCTAATGCTAACTAACCCTCCTTTTGTGGTTAAGATTTCCTTTTTTATTTTTCTCTCTCTAATAATTTGATTGATTGATTGATTTTTTTTTTTAATTTTGAAAAAGGAAATCTTTAAGCAACTGTATCAGAATCTTTGGTGTTTCTGTTTCCATATTTTTCAGGGAAAAAGTTGTTTGGCTATGATTAATTATTTGACTCTGTACTTCTGTAGTGTCACGGAGTTTGATCTTATTGTTTTTAGGCTGATTTTCCCCCACTTTTGAACACTCGATGATGTCTATCAAAATTCAAAAACAGAAAAAGAAAAAGAAAAATTGAATATAAAAGATCATCTAAAGCTTCATTTTTCTAATTTTGTAGTAGTGATAATGGATTAAAAATGGTAAGGCTAATCACTAATGCCAGTAATGGGGTTTCTGTTGCTTCGGAATCTTGCTAGCTCTCCGCATGTCGAAGCAGGGCTCACCGCTAATATTGGCATGTGGACGATGTTACAGGTTATGAGGCAGGTCCCATGATTGTCTTTCAAGCATTTTCTTTCGCGAAAATTATGAGTTTGAGAAAGTTTTATGATGTTTAATAGTGGTATGGATTAAAATGGTAACACTAATATCTGATAATGCTACTGAATTATGCCTATAACGGGTGTGTTCTGCGCCTGGAATCTAGCTCTCCATGTGTCGAAGCAGGTGTCATGACTATCTATTTAGCAGAAAATTGAAAGTTTGGGAAAGTTTATAGTAGGTAGTAATGAAATTTGATAATTCATATTCTGTTTGCTTGAAGCACATAAATGATGGAATGTTCGGATGCCATGTTTCGTCAAACATTAAATATGAGCTTATATTTCCGATAATATTAATTTGAACTTTAAATGAACTTTAAATGTGATGGGACTAACTGGCTATATGTATTGCAGATAATATGTTAAGCTTCTAGAGAGATTGTTAAAGAGATTAGGGCTGACGGTTGATCAATAATGAGGGGGAAAAGGCATTTGTATACATGGAAGCATCCATTCGATGAGTATCGTAAGAATTCTGTCTCTCGTTTTCTTTTGAGTCTGTTACTTTTGAAAACGTTTTCGTTTCTGTTAAATTGCATCAACTATGACACGTAAATTTGTTATCTGAGAGTTGTCATATGGCAAGTAGAGATATTAGATGATGGATGAGCCTTTGTCATTTAAAGCTGAAATCAATATACTTTTTATTGCAATCAAATGCACAGATTGTTCAGGCTAGATGTAATTATTGTATGTCGCTACATTGATTGTATATATAAGTTTCTATATTCTTCAAAGTAATTTGAAACATAAGTTTTGAGATGGGAAATTAGCGAAAGGATCCTGAAGTCGTCCGTTTACCATTATACACCATCTGATTGTTGTTCTATATGACAGCTTTCGAAGCATTTTTCCGCGACTGTTGGCAAAGTGTAGAGTTCATAAGAATCAAGGATGGGGTTATAGCCATGCATCTTGATGACAACCGATGTTTGATTGAGGAGAAACGTCCTTTCTCAAATCTCCGTGTGAAATCAAGGAGAGCAACATTATCGGACTGTACCTGCTTTTTGAGGCCTGGCATTGATGTCTGTGTGCTTACCACCTCTAGAAACAGAGACAGTTCTGACGAAGAAAATCAAGAACCTGTAAGTTAATTTTTAATCAGCATGTATCATAACTTGTAATCGTTTTGTTGAATATAGCATTCTTGGATTGCCATTCTTTAATTTCTTTGATCAAAATTGAAATTGTTTCTTATTCTACCGTAGGTCTGGGTTGATGCTAGAATAAGTTCTGTCGAGAGGAAGCCTCATGAAACTGAATGCTTGTGCGAGTTTTACGTTAGTTTCCATGTCAACCACGGTCCTCTTGGTTCGGAGAGAGTAGCACTTAGCCAAGAGACTGAGTCGGTAGGAATTGATCAAATAAGCATCCTCCAAAGACTCGAAAAAGAGGCTTGCAAAGATCAACACTACCGATGGAATTACTCGGAGAACTGCTCTTCACTGCAAAAGTCTAAACTTTTCTTGGGGAAATTCTCATCCGACCTTTCATGGTTACTTGTTGCATCAGTTTTGAAGCAGACCGCATTTGATGTTAGATCTGTGCAGAATAAAATCGTCTATCAAATTTTGGGTGGTGACGATGATGATGATGCTAACTGCTCATCAAGCTCTAATAATCGTCAAATTGCGATAAATTTCAGAGCTGAGGATGATATTTTGACATCGTATGTGGTTCAAATTGTTCCGGATGATGGTACTATAGAGGCCCTTCCTGCTTGTGAGGTGCAAGAACCTGAACCATTGCCATTTTATGATGTTATGGACTTGCGTCGATCTAAACGTCGAAATGTACAACCTGAACGTTTTCTTGCAAGCGAAATTACTCCAGAATCAAATATCGGTTGGGTTCGTATGTTGCCATACAGGATTGACAGAGAGGAAGAAGACGATGATGATGATGAAGAAGATATGCATTTACCATTATCATACCTGTTTGGTGCTCATGGAAAATACTCAGAAGAGATTATTGATATCAAAAGCAACAGTTTGAAATCCGGCGAGGGCAGTCGAAATGAAAATATAAATGAACTTGCTATTGTTGCCGTGCCAACTGAAAGTGATCCAATCGCTTGTTATCAGAATGATCAGCCTGCCAAGAATCCTGGAAATTGTTCGAGAACGAATGATGATAGTTCTTCCAAGTATTATATAACAAGTTCCTCTACGGTACAGAGGAGGAATATGAATACTTATAAGGTAGATCGTACGGAGTTGAAAAGCAAACGGAAAGGAAAAGCTCCCAAGTATTATTCGAAAGGTTCGTATTCAGAACTGCAGAAGGGTACAGGTACGTCTGAGTTAGAATATATGGAATTGGAAAGTAGGTGGGGGGCAAATGTCCCTAATAAGAAAGACAAAGGTAAGAATTTTTACGGCATAGATGATATGGGTTTCGAAAACAGTTCGTGGGGAAAGCCGACTAATAAGAGAGGAGCCCAAAGTAACAGATATCGTCCTATAAGTTCAAAACAAGGCAGTGAGTCTTGTGAAAAAGTGAATTACAAAAAAGCAACCTTAAGTGCCGGAGCATACAATAGACTCATTAATAATTACATGAAGAACATTGATCATACAGTCACGAATGAGGAGCCGAGTATAATTGACCAGTGGAATCAGTTTAAGGAATCAAAGACTTCGGAGCAGAAAATGGAAATGGAAGAATCCTCAAGTGAAGAAGAGGAAGAACTTTCAGAAATGGACATGTTATGGAAAGAGATGGAATTATCATTGGCATCGGCTTATATTCTTGAGAACAGTGAGGTATCTGATATATATATATTTTTTAATGCAATTTTCCTCTCTGTGTGTGTGTGTGTTTCTATATATAATTTTGTACATATATACTTACACTCGTAGCATTGCTGTACGTTTTGTGGATTTTGTACTTCATGGCTCATTCCATTCAATAATGGTTTTCAGGGTCCAAATACCGGTGAGTTTCCTGAGTCTATGGAAACGCCAACTGAAGGTTGCCAACATGAATTTATAACGGATGAAGAAATTGGAATTATATGTCGTTTATGCAATTTTGTGACCACTGAAATAAGATATGTCACAGCACCCTTTGTAAGTCAAGTTTGTAACTAATATATCTACTCTGTTGCCACAATTTTATAGTCTGAACTAATTTAGGATTTTTCCGAGCTCCATATAGTTATGATCTGATTACTTTATTGTTTTGTTTCGCTAGGTGCAACAAAAAGGCTATACTGTAGACAATAAGATGGAGAATGAAGAATATTCAGTGCATAAACCAGATGAAGATGATGGCTTGAACATTTTCTGCAATCAAGATGCCGCGGACACACCCTTATCAGAAGAGAATGATAATGTGTGGGCCTTAATTCCTGAACATAAGAAGAAGTTACGCTTACACCAGAAAAAAGCTTTTGAATTCTTGTGGAAAAATGTTGCCGGGTCTTTGGAACCAGCACTTATGGAAAAATCAACTAAGAAAACAGGTGGTTGTGTTGTTTCTCATACTCCGGGAGCTGGGAAAACATTTCTCATTATCGCGTTCCTTGTTAGCTACTTGAAGTTGTTCCCGGGAAAACGACCTTTGGTCCTTGCCCCAAAGACAACGCTCTATACTTGGTACAAGGAATTTATCAAGTGGAAAATTCCTATACCCGTTCATCTAATTCATGGTCGAAGGACCTATAAAGTCTGTAAGCAGCAACGGGTAAGATTCTCGCAAGGGGGACCGAAGCCTAGTCACGATGTTATGCATGTTTTAGATTGCTTAGAGAAAATTCAAAAGTGGCATGCACAGCCTAGTGTTCTTGTGATGGGTTACACTTCTTTTCTGACGTTAATGCGGGAAGATTCAAGGTTTGCGCACAGAAAATTTATGGCTAAAGTGCTACGTGAAAGTCCTGGGATCCTGATACTAGATGAAGGGCACAACCCCAGAAGTACTAAATCAAGGTTGAGGAAGGTTCTGATGAAAGTCGAGACAGACTATAGAATATTGCTTTCAGGTACATTGTTCCAAAACAACTTCTGTGAATATTTCAATACTCTCTGCCTGGCGCGACCAAAGTTTATCAATGAAGTGTTAAAGGTATTAGACCCGAAATTCAAGGAGAAAACGAAAGGCGTGAAGAAGGCTCGCCATTTGTTAGAAGCCCGAGCAAGAAAATTCTTCATTGATAACATTGCAAGGAGGATTGATTTAGAAGGAGAAGAAAGGAGGGAAGGCCTAAACATGTTGAGATCCATCACAACCGGATTTATCGATGTGTATGAAGGTGGAGCTGACGGGCTTGGGCTCCCTGGTTTACAAATCTACACCTTAATGATGAACGCGACAGACGTACAACATAAGGTTCTGGTGAAACTTCGCGATATTATGGGAACGTATCATGGATATCCTCTTGAACTCGAGCTTCTGATTACACTTGCATCGATACATCCTTGGTTGGTCAGAACTTCAAATTGTGCTCATAAATTTTTCAGTCCTCAGGAACTGATGGAGCTTGATAGGTACAAGTATGAGTTTCGAAAAGGGTCGAAAGTTATGTTTGTTTTGAACCTTGTGCACAGAGTTGTCAAAGACGAGAAGGTTCTGATCTTTTGCCACAACATTGCGCCTATTCAATTGTTTGCGGAGTTGTTTCAGCAGGTTTTCCGATGGCAGAAGGGTAAAGAAATATTGATCCTCACCGGGGACCTAGAGCTTTTTGACCGTGGAAGGATAATGGACAGGTTCGAGGAACCTGGAGGGCCTTCGAGAGTGCTACTTGCTTCGATTACAGCCTGTGCTGAAGGCATTAGTTTGACAGCTGCTTCTCGGGTGATTATGTTGGATTCAGAGTGGAATCCTTCCAAGACAAAGCAAGCCATTGCACGTGCTTTTCGACCTGGACAGCAAAAGGTGGTTTACGTGTATCAGCTTTTGGGATCGAAAACTCTCGAAGAAGATAAGTATCGAAGGACAACATGGAAGGAATGGGTTTCCTGTATGATTTTCAGCGAGGCATTCGTGGAGGACCCTTCTCGTTGGCAAGCAGAAAAGATTGAAGATGAGGTACTGAGAGAGATTGTTGAAGAGGATCGTGCTAAGTCTTTCCATATGATTATGAAAAACGAGAAGGCTTCAACAGGTTGATCAGAGGCCTTGTTCCATATAATAAATAATAATAAAGAGAGCAAGAAACTACACTTTCTTCGTTACAGGTTTCTATGGCGCCTCTCTCTATTATATGACTGTTCATTAACCGTATGTGACAATTTAGACGGTTTATCATCATAATTATTAGCAGATCTTGATCATCTTCACTACCGAATTTGTGCATGTCTCGATTCATAGCAAGATTACATCTCTTATGCATGTCCTGCTCATCATTTCCTGCATTTTTTTGTGTGATTCTAACTGATTTTGGAGTCCATATGGTGCTATTTTAATCCGAAAACTGTTACGTGTATGCTGCATCTGTATCTGATTCAAATTGTGGTCTAGTGATGTTCATATATACACATACAAGAATCTTAGTTTGTGATGTACTTCAATCATAGATTATGCTATCTATCACACCTCAAGTTGCTTGAGCAGGCCTATGTCTCGGATTGTGTCGAACACTTGTGAAGAAGGTTTATGATGTTTGTTAGTGGCCATTTACATAGGATATACGGTACCAATGTTGTAGTGTGGTGTCAAATGGGTCGGCCAACCTGAGCCCGACCCTAAAATTAAGGATTCGGTGCAGCCCATGTCCAAACCCTATGATCGGGAGTACAAGGCTTGATTATTGGGGCCCGAAGGGTAGGGTCAAGCTCAAAGAATGAAAGAAAAGAAAAGAAAAGAAAAGCTAAAGCTAAAGCTCGCATGGCGTCCATATCAGCACGAGGCATGCTTGCTCCGTACAAGAAAATGTAGGCTGGGTAGGCCCGTATGTGGACAGGGCTTGCCTCACAAAAAAAATTGACGGCCCGGACTGGCCCGAACCCGGCTTTTATATTTTTGCTGGGAACTGTTCTCTGCCGCCTATGTACAAAACAAGGGAAAACCAAACAGTAGCTTTAGTCCAAGAACCATTAGATTTATTTAATTAATTCTTAAAAATTAAAATTAAAATTAAAAAATTAAAAAAGCATGGTTGACTCTTTTATGAGTGGTCTGTGTAACTTTCATGCTTGTAATAATTCCAGATCATAGGCCCATTCTTCTTTAAATGTATTGTTGCATGCAGGACCACTAGAACCAAAAAGTACATATATCTGAAGATCTATTGAACCTCTCTTAAGAATATCCTTCTCTTCATTGATGAAGCTATCTATATTAGCTCAAATAATTGTATATAGTACTCTCTCTTTTAAAAACTTGAATTTCAATGGTAGCAAATCAGTAATTGTTGGGTAGTTGGTGTTTTATGAGTAAATATTGTGGAAAGTTTATATCCAAACAAATATAAATTTATGATCGGCAATTAAATGACGGTATAATAAAGTCTTTCAAAGTTCAGATCAGCAGAAGATCTTCTTATACTTTAAACTCAATCATCTCTGGTAGTCTGGTTTATATTTTTACTTTAAACTTAAACTCTAAGTGTCTCTGGTTTATGTTTTTTTAATGACAAAGTGACAAACCAATGGGTTGAGGGAGGTGATTATAACCAAAACTATGGGTGGAGCTTAGATTGACGTGAACTTATTACAATATTAATATGAGTGTTTTCAGGGGCGGAACTTGAAGTGTAAAATTGGGGGGGTCAACTTACAAAAATGTGAAATTAAGAGTATTAAATTATAAATTTACAATTTTTTTTTTATTTTTTATTTTTAAATTATATTCTTTTGAGGGTTCCGCCCCTGGGTGTATTGGCTCTTGATTAATACTCAAAAGCTAGCACAAAACTTGATATTAATTAAACAAAATCTTGGACTTCCAACCAACTAGCATTTAGTATGATTAAAATGGCAAAACCATGGGCAGTGCCTTAAACCAAGAATATAAATCACAATCAACTTGTAATATCTTGGATTACTTTCCAAATGATGACACCAACTAACCATATATAAACTATAACCTGTTGTAATTAAGAGGAGCATAAAGTATGTTTAAGCATGTCCTTAAAATGGAGAAACATATTTTTGTTTATTGTATTCTTTTAATTGTTTAGTAAGAAACTCTTTCGGTTCTTTTCTTTTCTTTTCTTTTTCTTATCGAAAATGACATCACAACTAGGTTAGAAGTTCATTAGGATCTTTCTATAGAAGCCACACTACGTCTATGAGTATGGCTTGGATAATTACTCCATAAGGTGGACATGAATACCGTTATACCAATACAAAGACGGAAATTTAATTTCAAGATTTTTTTTTTATTTTTTTTTTATTCAAAAGTTCATTTAGAACTACTATAATTTTAGAAATGTAATAGTAAGGTATTTCTCAACAAAAATAAATAAATAAATAAGTATCTCATCTTTTCTCTAAGGATAGTCAACTTATAAATACTATAACATTATTTATCATATCGTTTCAATATTTACGTAGCTATAAATCATTTGTGTCACATCATTCAGAAATGAAAAATATCATTACAAATAGTAATATATGTATATAGAAGATTTAACACTTAGATTTTTTTTTTTAAAAAAAAATCAAACAATAATGATCTTTCTTTGTAGAAGCTTCCATTAACAAACATCATCTAAAACAAGTTGACCAAAAAAAAAATCAAAGTTGTACATAAAAAACTAATTTTCTGTCTTTCTACACCTGACTTGGTTCCATGTATACCAGATTCATTTCTTCAAGGCATTTGGATAATTGGATATAGTCCCATGCATCAGAAATCAAAATATTAATATATGGATGTGTGTGTGATGATCAGTCAACTTGGGTTGCTTTTTAATATCTTATAATTGTTATTTGTAATTGGTTAATTTTGATTATTATTATTATTATTTGGTTTAATATTTTAGTGTGTTAATTAAGTTAGTATTGAATGAATGTTTTTGTTTTCCACATACAATGTAAGATGATTTCATTCATTTTTAAAAAAAATAAAAAAGTGATATAATATTTTTTGTCAAACCACTATCAAAGTATAATTTTCTTAATATGAGAACGAGTCATTGTCGAAAAACTCTCTTTCAAATATTCCCCAAAGAATATATATTATTAATTATAAAAAAGTGATATATATATATATATATACACACATATATCATATATGGGTTCGAAAATTTAATAGCAATCTTTAAAGAGTGAGTTTTAAGACTAGCATTAACTTATTAACTTAAGTTTTAATAGCATATCTAAAGTGTTGATCTAATAAAAATACCCTTAAAACACACTCACAAAAATAAGTCTCACGTTTTTTTGTGTTTCTAAGATTTATTTTGGTGTTCCTGAGACTTATTTTGTATTTTCGATACTTATTATGTAGTAGTTTATGAAACTTATCAGGTAGTTTCCGAGACTTATTAGGTATATTTAAAATTTCCGAGACTTGTTAGACAAAAATGAAAGTTTCCAATTTTTTTGGTCATCTTCTTCAAGGAGACCTCCATTGAGGCCTGTTCGACCTCCAATGGAGGTCCTTCATCTCCTTCATCAATGGAGGTTTTTGAAAAAAAAAAAAAAAAAAAAAAAAAAACTAAAAATGACACAAACGTAATAAATAAAGGAGATGAATGTATTTTAGTCCATTGGTGTTTTTGGTACGTACCCAATAAGCATAAGGGGATTTTCATTTAAATTCGAAATTAGAGGGATCTTTTTGATCGAAATAGATCAAAACTCATAGATTTTTAGCAATACTCCGTTCCTTTTAGTTAAAATAATAATAAAAAAATATATATTCATAAAATTTAGTATAAAAAAAACCCAAAAAACATTTTACTTTAAAATAATTTTTTTTTGCCTATTTTGTAGAAACCATACAAAACATGTTATAACTCATATTAGCTTTAGGGTTTGATAGCAGGAAGACCTTGAAACTTGAATGAAATTAAATTTTAGGGTTATTGGCACATTTATCCCCTAAATTATACGCAAGTTTCTATTTTTCCCCTGAACTTTTTTTTTTAGGCATTAAACCCCCTGAACTCACATAAATTGGTAACTAGTGACGGAATGGGGACGGAACCCTTATTCCGTCTACTAACCTAGACATGTGCACCTCACGTGTCAAAAGACTAAGGGCAATTTAGTCATTTAAAACTGAAAATCTAATTGGCAATGATACCTCCTGACCTATGCCTGAATTTGCACCTTACCCCCTAAATAGAAAAATGAAAAAAAATAATTTATTTAACAATTATTTAAATTATCTTTCTTTTTTAAATATCCCTAAATATAAAACCCGGATGAATATTTAAATTATTTAAGGGAAATTATCTTTTTTTATTTAAATATATCACTTGTTCATTTACAATAACAAGGGGATTAATAATGTCAAAAACAAAAACAAAATATTAAATAATAATAATAATAATAACAAATAAAATAAAATAAAATAATAATATAATAATACAACAACAACAACAACAACAACAAATAATAGTAGTAGTAGTAATATTATTTTTGATTCACAAATCCCCGACCCTCCGGTTTGGGGTGGGTCGAGATTTTTGCCATCCCTATTATAGATCCTGATTGGATAGAGAATCAAAAGCTGCTCACTCTACCATCCTTTGAGATGGACAGTGGAGATCCTAGATCTCTACACCCATCAAAAAAAATATTCTTGTAATTTTTTTTTCTTACTATTATTATTATTATTTTGTAATTTGATCACCACCATGAATATTTGAGATTGATGGTGGAGATCAACCTAAATATCTACCTAATTTTTTTTTTATAAATAATTTATTATTATTTTAATATTACTATTTTTTTATTATTATTATTATTTAATTTTTTTATTTTTATTTTTTGACATTATTAATCCCCTTGTTATTGTAAATGAACAAGTGATATATTTAAATAAAAAAGATAAATTAAATGATAATTTCCCTTAAATAATTTAAATATTCATCCAAGTCTTATATTTAGGGATATTTAAATAAGAAAGATAATTTAAATAATTGTTAAATAAATTAGTTTTTTTTTTTTTTACTTCTCTATTTAGGGGGTAAGGTGCAAATTTAGGCATAGTTCATGGGGTATCAGTGCCAATTAAATTTTCAGTTTTAAATGACTAAATTGCCCTTAGTCATTTGACACGTGAGGTGCACGTGTCTAGGTTAGCAGACGGAATAAGGGTTCCGTCCCCATTCCATCACTGGTTGCCAATTTATGTGAGTTCAGAGGGTTTAGTGCCTAAAAAAAAAGTTCGCGGGGGGTGGAAAATAGAAACTCGCATATAATTTAGGGGGCAAATGTGCCAATAACCATAAATTTTATAAGAGTAACCAAATAACCAATGAAGTGAAAAAGTGGAAGACCAACTTTGAAGTAAAAAACTACCAAGTTGATATGGAAGTTGGTGGGGGGAAAATAAAAATTAAAAGAAAAATAAATGAGAGAAAGGACAAAAGAGAAAGAGTTAAAAGAGGAAACCCCGGAATAATTTCAAAAAAGTTGTGGGACTATAACCAGATAGTAAAACCTCAACAACTTCATCATCTTTGATAATAATTAAAGTTGATATATATATTAATTTAGGTAATTAAATAGAGACCAAGTGGATGAATGAAGTTTTCAAAATATCACCCACTAGCATTAATAAAATAAATACTATTTTGGATGATTTATAATAATAATTTATGTAAATAAACTTACATTTGCATTTTAGTCATGCTATAATCCAAGTTTTGGAAATGGAGGTGTGCGAAGGTTTTTGATCATACTTTTCAACTTCCGATTTGCCCTGGGAGGATGATCGTGAAGTTCATGGAGGATTGGATGGATGCGAATTCTGGTCTGGTCATTGAGACTGATCTGGTGACTCGCCACATTTCTTGGCTCCCTCCTCCTCACGAGTGGATTAAGCTGAATGTTGATGGCAGTTTGAGGCCTGATAGTGGTGTGATTTCTGCTGGTGGGATTATTCGTGATGACAGAATGAACTGGATTGCTGGGTTTGCGTTGAATAGAGGTGTGGGTAGTGTTCTGGAGGCTGAGATATGGGGTATTTTTGAAGGCTTGAAATTAGCTTGGTCGACTGGTTTCAGGAAGGTGATGGTGGAGTCTGATTCTCAAACTGCGGTCCTCCTTCTGAAGAGTGATATCTCTCATCATCATCCGCTCTACAGTATTGTGCATGCTTGTACAAAGATTATGGCAAACAACTGGAGTTGTTCTATTCATCATATCTATAGGGAAAGTAACAGGGCTGCTGACTTTCTCGCTAATTTAGGTCACTCGCTGATCTTGGGTACCACGGTTTTTGAAGATCCTCCCTCCCAGATGTCTGGTATTCTGGAGGATGATCGTAAGGGTGTTGCCACCACCAGGATGGTTCCTGGTTCTTAGTTTCCTTTTCTTTTTTTCTTTTCTGTCTGGGCTCTGTAGCCCCCTTTCTTACCAAAAAAAAATATATATCACCCACTAGCATTAATAAAATAAATATTATTTTTGGATGATTTATAATAATTTATGTAAATAAACTTACATTTGCATTTTCTAGTTTTATGGATTTCAATATTGTAAATAAAGTTTGGATAAAGAAAAAGGGGTTTTATATATAACAATTGTAGTACAACGTTTGAATTATATAAATGTATTTTTTTTTTTTTTTTAACATTATCAGTCTGTCACCGAATATAAACTTTAAAGTTATGATATTAAATATTAAAATTAAGCATTTTGTACTAATATACAATTGATCCAAAGTTCATCTTGATACTATTAAAAGTAAGTGGGGTTTATGCCTTTTTTTAATTTTATATATATATATATATATTTTTAATTTTTTAAGGTAATAAAACTAATTAATTAACCTATATATATATATACTATAGATGAAAAATTAGAAACTAGCTAGTAGGACAATTAAAATCATTAATCATTGCAAGTAGGAAGCCGGTGAGAATTCGATTATTATTGACCATCTAGAATCTTGTTTTAAATGTGGTACACCTTTAATTAATTGTTTTGCATGTAATTTCTTGCATTTTAGTGTATATTAGGAAATAATAACGTGATTATTTAATTTTTCTCGTTAGATATCATCTCCTTTTCGAAATAATACTTGACTTTTATAATTTATAAATTAATTGATGATCTTCTCAAATAGATGTATATTATGATTATTATTATTATTATTATTATTATTTTTGTGTGTTGAAATTATATTGAATTAATCTGTAAATAAATAAATAATTAGATAGAAAAGGAGCTATTAAGAAGAGAAGGGTTAATGGGGGTAAATATAAATGGAAATAGTTGGGATGCCTTGAGTATTCTTTGATGCTTTTCTCTTCTTGATTGATGCAATTCATAAGAAATACAATATATAGAAATGAAAAATGTCAAAGAAATTAAATCGGTAAATCAAACACTATCGAATATTGATATTATTCTAATTTATTTATATTTGAGAGGGGTCAAGCTATGTTATGTAAATACCATAGAACAAAATTTCAAGAGTTCCAAAAAAATCTAGATAATCATGAGACTTAATTAGGTTGTTTTATTAAAGAGTAATGCTAGACGTCACAATTTTTTTTTTCTCAAATTTTATCCCAAATGATGTGGCACGTGAGGTGTTAGCATCTTACAAATCATGAGATTATATCATAATTAATATGATATTGACACCTCACGTGCCATATCATTTGAGACAGAATTTGGGAAAAAAAAATTGGGACGTCTAGTATTACTCTTTATAAAATATTTTTTTTTTTTTAAAAATATCTTTTTTAAAAGGTAGTTTTATAATTACAACATTTATTCAAGAAAATAATATATATTCCCTTGTTTTCTTTAAAATTTTTTGAAAAGGAAAAATATGATCTTGTTTTAAAGACCCCCAATATTATTTTTGATATAGTTGATCATGTATAATCATATCCAAGAGATTCTTATTACCCACCAAAAAAAAAAACAGAAAGTAGAGATCACGATTTAATGTATTTATTGGAAAGATTTTTTTTTTCTATTTAATTATTATAATTACCAAAACATTCCTACAAAAATATTGATTTGATCACAATCTTATGGTCATAATTCAATCTTATTTTAATTTCTTATTTTTTATATTTTTGAAAGGATCACTAAATTATTTCTAACATCTAATATCCAGCAAGTAGAAAACCAGTTTTATTTGGTAGAGAAATTAAATAATAATAAGAATATCCAAATAAAATCTTCTAGTCAGACCAAAACACACAAAATTGACAATAAATAAAGAAAAAAACATACCAACAAATAATAATAATAATAATAAACAAAGTGGCAATAAATATATATAGAAATAAATAAAAAGGATAATCTTTCACCTAAACTTAGTCCAAACAAAGATTGCAAGTTGCTCATCCACTTGCACTGTCCGGCGTAATCTTCATTTTGATATGACTCTTCCAACTTTTATATTTTCCCTAGAAAATCTTCCACCAAAACTTTCCATAGAAAATCCCCAACTTGAACATTTTTACATTATTTTCTCTCCAATCTCTTTATATTTATATATTTATATAACACTTATATAATTCACTTTAACCATCTTGTAGCTAGAAACTCAAACTAACCACCCTAACTAAAAGTTTTTGAAGAGAAAAACGTTTTTTTTTTTTTTTTTTTGTTGTTGAGAAAATGCCTTCACCGTTGCAGATTCAGAGACCAACCGCAGCACCAACCACCACCATCTCCACCGCGACGACGTCAGCCCACAAACAACAACAAAGGAGTCTATCGGTGTCCGATGCGCTTCCGGGGTACCACAAGCGAAAGGTGGGTCCGGGACAGTGCTGCTCCTACGTGGTACAGACGATCGAAGCGCCAGTCTCCGTCGTATGGGCGGTGGTCCGTCGCTTCGACAACCCGCAGGCGTACAAGCACTTCGTTAAGAGCTGTCAAGTCGTCGACGGCGATGGCAACAACGTGGGCACTCTGCGAGAGGTCCACGTGATCTCCGGGTTGCCGGCGGCGAGAAGCACCGAGCGTCTGGAGATCCTCGACGACGAGCACCATGTTCTCAGCTTCAGAATCGTCGGCGGCGACCACCGCCTCAGCAACTACAGATCAGTCACCACCCTTCACGCTTCCGGTACCGGTACCGGGACTGTCGTCATCGAATCGTACGTGGTTGACGTACCGGCCGGTAACACTAGAGAGGAGACATGTACTTTTGTTGACACAATCGTCCGATGCAACTTACAATCTCTAGCTCGAATTGCTGAGAACAAGGCAAGAACATCCTCGTAAAAAAGGTGTTTGTTTTTAGGATTTCGATAATATTTTATCAGGATCATCCAACGGTAGATATTAAATCATCTCATCAATTATCGGATCGCATGATATTAATTCTTTTTTTCTTTTTCTTTTTTCATTTCCAATGCGGATCGAGTCGATTATTGATTATAATCTGTCGTTAATGACCGTTAATTGGAAATTATAGATCACCCTACCTGCATTAGGTCAACACACTTGATGAATTTATGTTTTTTTTTTTTTTTTTTCTTTTTTCTTTTGTTTATTTGAGTTCATGAGGAGGTAAATATATATATAGTCTATGTGAATTATCTTCTAATTAATTAGATTTACTTTGATGTTTTGATGATCACTTTTCACCTCCTCTTTAGTTGTTATTGTATGTACATTTTGGATAAATATAATGATGAGAAGAATTAGATTATTGAAGTTAAACTAATCCTATCTTTTAATTAATTGATTAGTGAACAAATCAAGGAGACCTACCTAATAGCTAGTTTGTGTATTGTTTAATTACTACATATAATATTATATGTGATGGATTAATTAATTTAATTAAGATGCGGCTCTTCTTCACATAAACAAATGTGGGATGTTCATGTGCTTAACTCCTTTAATCTCCAAAAAATCGATTCATTTAATTGATCTAATATATATTCTTCTATTGATTACCGACGTGAAATGTACTCGGATCAATTTACTGGGGAATTTGAATATATTTTTTCATTGATTCAAGGCTATTCAATTGAAAACCAATGTGAAATGTACTTGATTAATGTTGTACTTGGAATTTTCTGTTGACTTGAGACTTGAGACTTGACTCTTCTTTTATTGGTTCAAGACTCTAATCATGTTGATTACCAATGTGAAATGTACTAATAATCCTTTTATTTAGGGATTGAAATTTTTGTACCGATTCAAGACTCTTCTACTCTGATAACCAATGTGAAAGGTACTAATTAATTAACGTCTCATATTGCGCGTACTTGAATTTTCTACGGATCCAAGACTCTTTTATTGATGACAAAGAGTCCATTTTTGCTCACCCCTATAAGAGGGTAAGCATTACCCCCTCCCAAATGGATGACATGTATCCATGGAGGGGTAAATTTATCCAAACATGATTACCTCACTGGACACATATCATCTATTTGGGAGGGAGGGAGGGAATGTTACCTCCCTCGAAGGGGGTGAGAAAAATATTCTCGACGACAAATGTGAAATGTATTCAATTCACTTAGGGTTTGAATTTTCCATAATTTTGTTGATTATATACTTTAAATTTTTAGGGGTAATTAAAATGTCAATATTGATATGCCAGTGACTGCTGTAATAATAATTATGCTGTAATAATAATTAAAGTGTAAAGATTCTTAACAGCAGATGCACAGAAAACATGCGATGAATGAAGTTGAATTCCAACCAGACAAAAGCTTGACAAGAAGATGCCTTCTCAATCACAAACTCTAATTGCATTTTAATACCCAATTTGCACAATTTTATATTATAAATTAATTAAGGATTATTGACACTAGTCCCCCTGAACTTTGCACGAGTTTGTATTTTACCCCTTGAACTTTTTTTTTTTTTAAGCGTTAAACCCCTTGAACAATCATTTATTGATAAAACCTGACTGTAGATGTCCTCTCAAACAGACATTCAGAGGGTAATAAACCAAACTGCTTACCAATTAATGAGAGTTCATGGATTTAACGCCTAAAAAAAAAAATTCAAAAGAAAAATGTAAACTCGCGTAAAGTTTATGGGGTACTAGTGCCAATCACCCTTAATGGCTCGTTTGGTGCGCCGCATTGTATTGTATTAGGAGTTTAAAATGTATTAGAATAATACAATACAATATTTGGTTTATTTTGCACTGTTTACTGTATTGTATTAGCTAATACATTTTAATTGGTCTAATACGGTGAATATCGTATTATCTAATACAGAATATAAGGTTGCATTAGTTAATACAGCATAATACAATATAATACAAAATATCACCAAACACATGATTGTATAAGAATAATACAGTCCAATACAATACAATCCAATTCAATACAGTCCAATACAATCCAATACAATACAATACAGCGTACCAAACGAGCCCTAATTGAATTATCTGGGCATGTATGATCGTCGATCGGCCAAATATTTATTAAATTTTATATATGGGTTTCTTCGAAACTTCTCATCTACGAAAGTGTACAATAAATTAGAATAAAATGAAAATCGATATTTCAAAATCTTAAAAAAAAAATAAAAATAAAAATAAAAATAAAAATAAAAATCCTAGCTTGGAATTATGTGTGTTTATTAGGGGATGCATGGAGATGATGATCATTGTTGAATACTTATAATTTTTATTTTTATTTTTGTGTGGAGGAATCAAACAGCTGTTAATGCAACTTGACTTAAACTACTCATCAATTTTTCTTGTTATAAACGTTGCAACTTGTTAATTTTTCCGTAATAAAACGTACTCCATATTTTGTTTATGTACAAAAAGTCTGAATAAGACGGGATATATCTTGTCATTTTTATATCATTATAATATTATTTATTTCAAAATCAACGTCATAATTAATAGTTGGGTTATTGGCATCAATACCCCCAATTTTACGCGAGTTTACATTTTACCCTTGAACTTTTTTTTTATTTTTTATTTTTATTTTAGATGTTAAACCCTCTGAACTCTAATTAATTGACAAATACTTTGGTTTATTGCCCCCAGGAACGTCTGATTGAAGGTGCATCTATAGTCAAATTTTGCCAATTAATGAGAGTTCAAGCGGTAAAATGTAAACTCGCGTAAAGTTCAGGAAAGGCCGGTGCCAATAGCCCTTAATAATTTTATAGAAAAATATAGATATTTACGCGACAAAATTTTATCATACGAATCCGTTTCATGGAAGCATTTCTCTCGTGTTGTTGCTGTTGTTGTGGAAAGGGATTGGTTTTTGCAAGTTGATATGCAAGTGGGCAAAAGGGTATGGTTCCTGATTGCTTTCATGCAAGTTTTGAGAAAAAAGAAAAAGAAAAAAAGAATTATAATGAATAGAAAGCACACCCATATGTTGTTTGTTGTGCATGTCTCTCATGAACAGATCTTGATTTGACCACACCAAAGATATCATCAATATATGTCTATGGATCACTATCACAACTCACAAATCAAAAATTAATTTTTCTTCAAGCAGCAGCCACCATGTAATATATACACCATCATCATCAACTAGCTAGAGGCAGAGCATGCATGCCTGTTTGACATTGATATTTCATCATATCATATTTATGCTCACATATTTCTCGGGTTTTGACTTTTGAGTTTTGACTCATTAATTTTCCAAGAAAATTCTTGTTTGGCAGTGTAGAAAACATACCAGAAAAGTTCAGTTTTGCAACTGTTTTTTTATTGTTTTTTCTAGCAATTTTTTATATCTAATACGGTATATATTTTTCCGTATTAGATAACCACTACATCCGAATTAATAAAGTTGTGATCGATGCTTGTAGGTATGTAATGACTTAAACAATAATACTATCAAATTCTAACAAACTTAAATTTTATGATTGTGGTAATTATAACAAAGTTGTGATGCTTGTACGTAATAATTTATAAAACTCGTTCTATAACGTGGATTCCATAGGAAAGAACCGGGAATATATTCAACTATTCAAGCACACCTTCAAATAAGCCTAAATTTTAGATAAAAAGTTGGACTGATTCTAACTTTTGTGCTTCATCGGTCTAAAATGGGATCAGATAGACTTGACTGATTCCAACTTTGGTAACTTTATTTTTTTGTTTATTTGTTTTTTTCTTTTCCTTTTTGTTTTTTTGACTTTTCTTCAAGAACCAGAATTCTACTTGTTCGATATAGATATCTCCTCAGAAACTGCCGCAATCTTGCCCGAAATAAGCGGGTGACTCGCCGCACGTGTGGGATTACTTTGCAAAGTATTTATATATAAAGAGAGAGGATCGAGGTTCTATCTACATGATGATACATCAGCAAGACGAACGTATCACATCATATGTATTACTATTCATAAATCTCGTCCTAATCTTATAAAGAACTTATAAGATCCTAAGATAACAAATTTTGTCAAGTCAAAAAGACAATGAAAGAGGACTTTGAACCAACTTTGGGGTCCATGTCATGTCCACTTCTTGATGTCTGCTGCCTCTTTCATATAGGCCTGAGCCTGTTAATTGTTTGAGGCCCGGTGTCTTGTGACTCGGACTAAACTGGGCCGAAACCTGTCCAACTTCTGTAAACCACATAACCCACATAATTTCCCAAATCCGTTATTCAAATCAGAAGACAATCCATAAAAGTTAAGGTGGTTCACTAGTAAACTTCTCACACTCACATCAATGAGTTGTGGGTTTCGAGTCGTATTCCTCTTGCCCAATGCCGTAATTTGTAACTGTTCCGAAAGAATAAAAACTGGATGGCATTGTAGTTTTGCCTCAAGAAAAGCTTCAATAGGATTGGTATGATATATATTGGTACACCTCTTAGACTGAATACGCATCATTTACCAACAAGCTAGCCACATGAAGTGGTGTTAACTCAAAACCAACTTGATATCTTTTCTATACTCACAAATGGGCCTATAAGACAAGAATTAATCAATCAATTCAATCTTTTTTTTGTGATGTTTTTTTCTTGCAACACTAATGTTTTACAAAGATCCTCTTTTTCTATTTTTTCCTTTTCACTCTGTATACTCCCCAACCCTCCCAATCACAACACAACTTGCATTGAATATGATCTTGAAAGAAAAAAAAAAAAAAAGGAAAAAAAAAAAAAAAAAAAACTCATTTCATTTCAATATATATTATATATTTTCAAGGATAAAACAATTTAGTGAACAAAAGCTCATTCCAAGTATCTTGAAGTCCAGGCATGCACCAATGCACACAATCAGCATAGCTAAAAGGGTTAGCTTCCTGCTCAGGTGTCAATGGATTCCATTGCTTCTTGTATATCGACGTGTGGGCGTCTTTCCGGTAGTTCGATAGCTGAGTGATGTTGAGGAATGTGATTGGGACCTTCGAGCCCCTGAACACTTCTCCTATCACCTCCATTATGCTTCTCCGAGAATCCGAACCCCAGTAGTTAGTATCTTCAATCAGAGTTGTTTCATTGTAACAGTTCTGCCCTGGTTCACCTCCCCAATCTATGCTCCTATCAAAATAGTACTTCAACATATTAGTCTTGAATTCTATCTTTAACGTTCTCTGAAATTCGTCAGAAATCTTTCTTTATAAGGTAGATTGTTAACGAAGAAACAATGAATTTTTTTGATAATGTAATTAATTATACACTCACTTTCCATGAGAAGGGGACATGCTAGTGAAGAAAACTCGGGTTTTTTTACGATCCATGTTCAATTTCACCCATCTCAACATGCTTTTCATTGCCATACGATAAGCATCCTCCGTTGACAGTTCCACGATTTCCTTCTCTTCATCGTCAAATGATCCTTTCCTATTATAAGAACATCAATATATCAGACATTTATTAGATCATGATATGCTTAATAGAGGATCAAAAAGATCAAATCAAGATCATGAAGCTAAAAAAAAATTACAAGATCTTCATCTTGAGGCCTGTCATCCACCATAGATAAGTATTGAACACTACAATATCAACTCCTTTCCAGTATTTTCCATGCTTGTTGATCGATCCTTTTCGAACAATCCTATCAGATATCCGATGAATTACAGCATTGTCTGCATTTGATTCGAGAAGAAATGGTGCCCAGTAGAACTCAATAGTGGCATTGTACTCCTAAACATACAAAAATGATCCATGATGTAACTCAAAATTAATATCAGATAGATGTACAAATGACGTGATACGTTCATTTCACTAAAGATTTTATTAAACAGATGTACGGATGGCATGATATATCTTATAAATTTCGAAGCAATGTACATTTTTTCAGACGAAAAGGTTATTGAAGAATTTCAGAAGCAGTCGAATCCATTTTTATCTATATAAATCTCACCTTGGCTGTGAAGACTGTTAAGGAATCGAAAGTTTCCATGGATTTTTCATGTTCAGGAATCAATCTATGGAGAAGACAGACCATGGAAACAAACTGACCACGATTCAGTGAGTCACCAACAAACATCATCCTCTTTCCTCGAAGTGTTTCCAGCATCAATGTCGCATTGAAACTAACACATTAAAAGTCTAGAATGTATCAGAATATGTGCATTATGAATTCATTAATATATGTCACGATATATGATTAATTAAGTAATCATATCTATTAACATTTGTCGTGTAGAATGAAATGAATGTATACATAATACGTACGCATCATGAGCTCACCACGACCGTTCGATTAAACTTTCATTTAAATAACACTTCTAACCAATCATATATTATTTTATGTAAATTCTCATGTAATTTTGTTTAGGGTAATTACCAATTAGGTCTTGGACTTTTTTTAAAAAAATAATTTCAAGTTGTTTGCGATTTTTACAAAAATGATCAAATTGGTCCTTATATTTTTCCCAAGTGCCAAATTAGTCCCTCTAACTAAGTTCCGTCAATTAACTTTAATTGTGTAGGGGTAAAATGTCACTTTACTCCTATAAAATATAATAATGACACATGCACAGTTTTTTTTTTAACACATGTATATTTTTGTTTATTTTATTTGTGGGTTTTGATTTTTGAATAATTTTGACAATGGTGCTTGTATATATATTAACCAAAAAAAAAAAAAACAATTATATAAAAATGGTAAAATACTAAACTAAGAATGAATGGTAACTTTGTTTATAAAATAAGGGTATAATTGACATTGTCTTATTAAAATGTTTTCAAAATTTTTAGAAAATTTTAATTAAAAAGGGTACAAATGGTTTTTCATTAATAATATTTTTGAATTTTATTGTAATTATAATGGTAAATTTAATACACAAAAGATAAAACAAATTTGCTATAATATGATAGATAAAGGGTATTTACGTACTTTTACTAAAATTATTAAAGTCAACTGTTATATTTAACACCATTAAACCGTTGAAAGGGATCAATTTGATAATTTCTTAAAAAAGATGGATTAATTTGACACTTGGGAAAAATGTGAAGACCAATTTGATCACTTTTGTAAAAGTTAAGAACAACTTGAAATTAAAAAAAAAAAAAAATCGAAGACTTAATTGGTAATTACCCTTTTACCCTTTTGTTTAATCAATCTAGCCTTTGTTGCACTAAGATCAAACAATATATGGGCCCCACCCTTGGACTTTGAATGGGGTCCCTAAATAACTTTTCTTACTTTCTCCACCTGACACGTTGCATGACATGTATTGACTTACACATCAGCATGCCACGTATCTAACCATGCAAGCATGTTGACTGGCCGGCCAGCTCGCCTATCCAATCCAATGAGTGACCACAACCAATCCAACCACAAAATGCTATAATTGACCTATCGATCTTTAAAAAATATAATTCTACATATTTTAGAATACAATTAAATGTTTACTGCTTTGAGAATGGTCATATTTTCTAATTAAATGTTCTTTTATTTATTAATTCAAGATAGAAATAAAAAAAAATATTTAAAAATTAAAGAAATTTAAAAAATAATAATTAATTAACTGACCTTGGGAGATCACAGCCGTGCGGCTGCCATCTCCAATACTGATAGTCTCTTTCAGGCCTGCCGTGCTCTTGACACGTCAGCTGCGGCTGGATGTACGGACACTCTGACTCCTCATAAAGCGGCCGGTTAGACACGTCTCGAACCCACCTCCCACTGAACACATCACACCCTTCCTCCTCTATCCCCGTCTTCCCTATAGCGAAAGGCAATTTCTCCCTGTTCTTCTCTAACTCAAACACATTTTACACCCGTCAGTTAATCAGACAGTAATCACCAGACCCAAAAGCTTAAAACTATTAAGTAAAAACACGAAACAGTATTTTTTTTTATATATAAGCATTCACATTAGACGCATGATGGAACATGTTCTACAAACATGATATTTTCCTTGATAATATTTTTAGTAAAAGATAATAATATTAATATTTCATCGAAACCGCCGATATTTACTTGATTAGATTAGATAATAAAGTTAATATAAAACTCACTGGTTGTGGAGATGGGTCGGGTGTCTGAGCTAAGCGAGTCGAGTTGGCCGAGGATGCAGATGAAGTCTTCTCCGTAGAGGATGGCGACGAAGACGATGAAAGCTAACAAAGTGAAGAGATATGGAGAGAGACGGGCTTTTCTGATAATATAAGAGGAAGAAGAAGAAGAAGAAGAAGAGAGAGGTGTCTTCATGTTGTTTTTGTTTTTTTGTCTGCAAAAATTTGATGAATTGGCTATGGCATTTTGAGTGGTTTAGGCTTTTAGCTGTGCTGTTGTTTTTTTGTTGGTTTTGGAATTGAATGAATTATAGGAAGAGTGTAGGTTGGAGACTTGGGAGATATAATCAATGACAAAAAAAACTGAATTTTTATAACTACGAAAAGTGTCTGAACTTTAAATTTGGATCCTCTGCTGAGCTGATATTTTTCCTAATTTAAAATACTTAATATAATATTTAGTATTTAATGAGAATGAAAGTCAAATAAATAAAATAAATAAATCAATTACACATGTCAGCAAATCTAGTTAGGTTAGAAAAAAGATTAGTTCAGTAGATGATCCAAATTCCTCAAATTTATAGTAAGATATTGTGTATACATTATTACATTTGTTTAAAAAGATAATTTGTGACGTGTTTGAGTTTCACCGTATCATATTTTACAAGTATTTATAGAGGGTTTGTTTTTATTTTTTTGTAGTAGTAGTGGATATGCAAAGTGCACATGTAATAAAAAAAAAAAAATTGATTTTCTAATTTAAATCCAAATGGGTTGGAGATTAAAATGATTAATTATTTATTTTATTTAAGATGATAGGTAATAATTTATTGAAAAGGATAATCTTAAATGGGACATGCTCACCTCATTTTTTTTGTACTTTCGTCCAATATTCTACTTATAGTATTTTTTATTTTATTTTTTTTATAAAAAAAAAAAGATATAATTCAATGAAAGAACATTAAAATTTAAAAGTGTTAATTTAACATATATTACTTCTGTTGATTTATGACCTTATTTGATGATATTATTTGACAATAATTATAGATTAAGTGTCTTAAGCTTCAAATTAAATCAATCAAACATCAATTTGTATAAAATTAGCAATACATAGAATGAGAGTATGAGACCCCAAACTTGCCTCTTTTTATTTATTTATTTATTTTTTATTTTATTTTTATTATTATAAAAGTGCTTAATGAAAAAGTACTATTGTCATAGTAGTGGGCATTACATGATGGTGAGGCAAGCCATAATTTTTGCTTTGCTTCAAAGGAAAGTGTTTCTTGAATAAAAAGGTTAGAAATCATTGTCTTCTATATTTATTTTTATATTAATATTATTTTTACATACCCCCATTATCACAGATTCACAATCCTATTAAAAAAAATAATAATAAAAAAAAATAGGGGTATTAGGTGGGTGTTTGGTTACATATCAGCTTCAAGTTGTTGGTCCTAACATGTTTTTTTTGCCCTAATTGTACACCCAAAACAATGGAGCAGTTGTGTTTGTGACCCAGTAGCTGACTAATTAAAGGAATATATATGTCTAATGAGCAATGATTACTATTTGTTTAAGAATATTTTTGTTTAATTTGATAATTAAATTTTCAAACATAGATGTGGATAGTTAGACCACTAGAGATTATATATAGTTTAGGTGATTTATTTATTTTTTGTTTTAAATTAAAAAATATATATAATACACTTCACGTGATTCTCCAAACAACCTTGCAATTACAATATTAATCTTTAAAAAATTATTTTTGTTTGTCTTAGACAAATATTACAAAAATGCACAAATTTTTTTTAAAAATTTCCACCTCAACATAAGGTTTGTGTTTAAGAAGTATTTCCAAGAAAAAAAAAAAATATATCTATTTTAATCTAAAATTTTCATAAAATTAATAATAATAATAATAATAATAAAATCTTTAATCATCTAAAACTACTTAAAAACTAAATAGAAATCTAGATGATGTATGACCAGTTAACACGGTTGGTATGTAGGAATATTATAATTATAGTTAGTTGGCATTCATTTTTTTTTTTTTTTAAAGGCTAATTAGCATCGATGACTCCTAAACTCTTCAAAAATTTGTACTATACCCCCTGTAATCTTTTTTTTTCGACACTAAACTCCTTGAACTCTCGTTTTATTGGCAAACACTTGGGTTTATTGCTTCCCGTGAGGGGCATCTATAGTTAACTTCTACTAATAAAACGAGAGTTCAGGGGGTTTAGTGTCGGAAAAAAAAAAAACACAGGGAGTATAGTGTAAATTTTTAAAGAGTTTAAGAGGTATTCTTACTCAAAAACATATAAAAGCAGTTGCCAAATGCAATAGTGATATATCAACTAAAATGACAGTGATTTACAGTTCATTTTACCAATTATTCTTCTAAAACCAAACAGGAAGGACCATAAATTAATAATTTAAATCAATCACAGGAAACTTAGGTTAGTCAGTGAGACATTATTAGCTACCAAACTAGATTATTTTTCATGATTTATACAAAATCTTCAATGAAGTTGTTTGATGACTTTTTTTTTTTTTAACATGATTGGTCTTAATCAAAGCTACTGTTCTTAGAACTTTCTTGAGTTTGGAAAATCAGGCCCGTACGTACGTTGATTAAGTGAGAGAAGATGGATTTAACGGCTGATAGTTGAAAAGCCAGCAGGCTCTCCTTTAAGAGATAAGGGTTGCTTTAATTGTACTCAACTAGACTTGCTTTTGAAGTAACCTCTAAAAGGAAAATTGTTAAAAGTCTTCTTGGAAAGTAGCTTTTAATATTCAGATGCGGTCACCCTACAAGTGTAGCCCACGAATTTGAATCCGATATTGATCTAAACTTTGATCTAAACATTTTTATCTCAGATGATCAACCATTAACGAAAGAGAATATATTACTAGAACCCGGCTTGTAACTAAGAAGTAGTATCAGTCTCTCTCACTCTACAAGAAAGAGTTTTAGAATTAACGAAAGGGTTTGTGTTCAAATGCGTACCTGGATGAGTAGAGCCTGTCATTAGCTGCTTATCAAAAAAGCCGAAAAAAATATTATAAGATAAGATTATGTAAAAGATGACAACATTACTCTCACATATGTCAAAAAGAATCGTAACATTTTTTCTAGTTAGTATAAATTTATCAGAGATTACAATCAATTGAATTTCATGGACGGTTCTTCTATTTCAATAAGAAAATAATTTGGAAGAACACTATTTTTATGAAGGAATATGTCATACGGCGATAGTTCTGCAATGAACTTTAAGAATCTGCTTCAACGAAGCAATTGAACTAGACTGTAGGCCATTTAGCCATTGTCTCAAATACAGAACCATAGGCCACTGCCTGAATTCAAAACCGTAGACACTTGTTTGCAGATATTTCTCAGCAAACAGAGATATCTCAAAATTGATGTACCCGCTATATCTAGAACCAGCTTGTAGTTACTCAAAAGTTAACTCGTGAGTAGGTGCTCCGATGCCCTTCTGAAGGTCCTCTAAATTTCCGCACTAAAGATGCAAAGAAACTCTGCAAAATGAAGAGAGCAAGTAGTTTTGATTATTGCGAGTAAATTGGAAACATGTATAACTTTAAGAATTAAACTAGCAGTTGGATTAGTTTGTGGCCTAGGACATCGGTATAAATAATTGCTGAAATCAGACATGAAACCTAAATCCCACATTGGAAAAGTATACCGAAGAAGAATGAAATTCCATTAATTTTTAACAATAATATTATCCGATCCCATATGGTACTTTTCTGATATGGATTCAGAAAAAGCTATGCCAAAATGTATAGCTATGCCTCGAAATTGCAACAAAAAGAAACAATAAACAAATTCAAGCACAAGCTAGTTACTACATCAAGAACTCAGATCAACTAGGTTTACACAAGTTAATGCAGAAGCCAAAGTGACTGCGATCATAGCTTAAGCTACTTAAAATAGTATGTTATACAAACAAGCAGTGTGAGGAGAAATAAAAAAAAAAAAATACTAATACACTAGATTAGGAAGAAGTACCTGTATTCTGTGCGGTAAGGTGGTCCAAAAATCCAAGTTCGGAATTACCTAAAGCAACAAAAGGGAGAATAGAGTACAAGTTAGAAATTAGTCAAAACGTCAAGTTGAGGAGTCTGACCACTCATTCACATTATAGATAACATGTATGGTCTACATACAGAATTTACATTAAGAAATCATTGCTAATCACTTATCTCTAACCAAGACTACTAACGTCTACCCAACATAAGAACCTGTTGGAGATCGGTACTACATGGTTTAGTTCAGTGACAAGTATGCATATCAATACATCTTGGTTTATATTTATATTAAAACAGAGAAATTTTCTCTACCATTTCATATCATCAAGCTTATCCATTTCTAACAGATCATCAAAAATCATTGGTTTCAAGTCAGTGATCCCACTTTACAAAAGGATTCACTTTTTGCTTCACATAATATGGCACAACTTAAAATGATTTCAAGTCTATCCATAGTAGTTCAAGGTGTGCAATGATAGGGGTTAAAAAGTTGAAGCAAAGAATAAACAAATTGCATCTATTTAGACAAACAAGATCAATCATTAATAAAAGTCCAACCGGAGAACATGGCATAGGGGAGAAAACATACATTTACACCATGAACTCCAAGGGAAAAATATCGATAAGCTGCACCAGCAAGCAGATAGCTTCCAAAGAGGCAACAGATTCTGAAAACCAGAACAAATTTCAATCAAGATATCCCCAAAAGTATAACTATTCGAGACTGCTATAATTTGAAAGTAACCAAGCATGCCAGCAAAAGATTAAAACCCTTACATGGTAATGAAGGTTCCAAACCAGCCCCATCCTCCTCCAACAACAGATGCAATCTTAGCACATCCAGAAGGATGCCGCAGCACTGTAGCCTGTAAGAGAAGTAAATCATAGACATCAATACCCTCCGTGGACAAAGCATCTACAGATTTACTCACTTTTCAAGTGTCAAAAGAGAAACAAGAACCAAGCAAGAGACATTGTTAGGCAACTCAAAACCTTTTACTAAATCAATTTTCCCTTTTTAAAATCCAACATCCATATTTACTAAGATTCCGCAGAAGCAAAGTTTCATACTTCTCACAGATACCAATATCCTTTCCTCACTTAGACTACCAAGAATGGCAATGACACAGTAAAGGGCAGGGCACTCTAATTCCTCTAGTTTAACCCCTATGTCACAGGTGAGTCTTCTCTCTACCTGTCATATACTCATATGACCAGAGAAGGGCAGACCTACTCTTGTCATCCCAGCCTTCCAGACCCTCTACCTACTTCACTTTACCATGGTTAACGTGGCAGGGATTTCACCCAAACAATGCCAAGCCAAATCTATTCACTGGAAAAATCATATCTATCATGCTATATACGTCGTAGTTACAGTTTTGAATGCACAAGCAAGAGATTAACCACATAGCATTGAAGCAAAATATGAAAAAAGAAAAAAAATCTTAGCTTGAGAGGATCAAAAGAACACAACCTACTGAAAAATAAAAACAGGCGTCCATCAAATTTCATCAAGCAAAATAGATATAGTGATGCTTATGCAGATATGAAACACATAGGAAAGGCAGTGAATTGGTTCTAGTAAGCTCTAGTGATGCAACATTTGCATTACATAAAGGCTACAAAATGCGAGCGTATGTGTATCTAAGCACACAGACATTTACTACAAACACCTACACATATGTGACGTTAGAAGCCTACTATCCAAACATAACACAGAGGGAATACATGAGTTGTCCAGACACTCACATAAGCGCAGATCTCTGATTTCTCAATTGACTGTGGCCCCTGGTAAACCAGAAAGGAAAATAAGTCACGGGTAAATAACCAGGCATAACCAACTCCAGGGAATATCTAAATTAAATATTAAAATAATTACAAGAAAAAAGCTCTCACTTGAATTCCATTAGAATCACAAATGACAGAAACTGATAGCGAACAGTTATGCTTTGTCCCATTACTTGACATCGTAACAATGACACCCTTGTGGGGATTCTGTTTATCTGTCATGTACACAGAGGTATATAAAGTAAACCGTCTTCTTAACGTACAACATTGAGAATGATAAAAAACAAGTATAAATGAGCACATTTGGACAAAAAAAACAAAAAAACATTGGTGAATGACACGTTATGTACTTCTGAAATGCAGCATAATCAATCGTACTGAGAATATAATAAGAAGCAACGGTCTTTCTTAGTCCGAAGAGATAACCCCACAAGAGAGAAAGGAAAAATAAGCCTTACCCATGACATTTATATCTGTGGCTGAGACATGCCCAATAGTAGTGCAGACAGGATAACCTGCATGCATCACGGAGATCTTATTAGTGGAGAGCAAGTTCTAATATGATGCAGGTCATTTTCCAAAGAATGGTTTTTTTTTTTTCCTTCCTGAAAACTAAGGGAGAGCAGCATGCTAGACACTGAAATGAGTTGCATAACGTGTTAATGTTTTACATTCTTCTCTCTCTCTCTCTCTCTCTCTCCCTCCTCTCTCTTCCAAGGTTCTCATAGGTCTCAACTAGAATCAAACTCTTATTGAATTCATTTCAATTCTCAATCGGATTTACCTTCGATATCGTTTGCCACAAGTGCACTACATTCTGATCCACACCGTGATGGACCCCCACAGTCCTACATATCATAAGAAGGTTGAACGGAGCCATGAGATGATTAAGTAAACCATAAATTACATACTTAGTATTGCTCATTTAAAATTTCAATAAGATTTCAGAAGCATTTACCAAGCAGCCAACACATCTAGGAAGATCATGATTGAAAATCATCCCATCACATAGCTGTTCCAAAGAATCAAAGAGAAACTCAATAACGAACCAAGCACAAGTTATACCATGTCAATTGAATAATTGCTTCAAGATGGCCATCATCTAGTTGAATAGTTCCATAATTTTTTAAACTTCAACTTTACAGATCTCGACTCTCAGATAAACAAGGTTTTAGTTGAGTACATCATAACATCAAAGTATCTAAATCCTGAAACTAGCTTGCTTATTGTTCATAAACAACAAACCAGAAACGGCAGCTTAAAGACCACAAAAGATAGAAAAACTGCTTGTAGTAAAATGTAACCTGATGGAGCCAACCTGAAACCAGAGCACAGTCTCATTCACTGCCACCTTATAGAACCTGCAGTAGTTGCAACAACAAATAGGATCTCAGCTAAAGAACCCTGATCCAACTAACATATACAAACAAGCTACGAAACTAAAACCCTCTATACCCATTAAATACAAGAAAGCTTCAATTTTTTCTTGACAAATCAATAGGTCTATAACTGGGTGTGTAGCGTGTAAGCATTTTTAAACCCTTAGCATAATTTAATAAATCAAATAATAATTTTTACTTAAATGCGAACAAAAAAACGCATATCACTCAACCAATAACAACATTTTAAAAATCTCCCCATCACTACAGAAGATACTTAAATGATGAAAATGATGACTTTAATCAGTACAGATTCACAGAGGTCCAATTTGTGAGCAGCTAAATCGCATTTTGATGCAAAATAAACAATACCCAGATCAAAAACATTAGAGAGAGAATGAGAGAGAACCCGTCTTCGCTGAGGATCCCGTGAGGGAATTCACGGATAGGAGAAGCTAAGCTGTAGCTATAGAGCTTGCCGTTTTCAATGAAACTGTATTCGCAGACGGCAGCGACCCAGTGAGCTCGGTGAAGAATCGTTAAGAGAATGATAAGAAGACATTTTGAAGAATTGCAACCTCCAATCATCGTTGTGATTTTTTTTGTTCTTTTTTAATAATTTGAATTTATTTCATAGCTACAGAGAAGAAAAAGGAACAGAGACTTGACCAGAGAGGAGGTCCGTGCAAAAGAAAACACAACTTCGTAAAATTTTGTGTGGAAATTCAATCTTTGGGTCAATTACTGGGAGTCCCTAATCTTCTAATTATTTTCTTTCAGGTCCCTAATCTTTTGGAATTTTCAAGCTCTTTCTTTACTTAGTGATTTTTTTTATTTTTTTTTATTTTTTACGATGACAGTCACATGTTTGTGAAAATGTTGCATAGATGGCAGTTTTAACTGTCTTATGAAACATTGAGTTACAGTAGTGCAACTCGAATATGAGATATTGTATCGGTGAAGAATCGTTAAGAGAATGATAAGAAGACATTTTAAAGAATTGCAACCTCCAATCATCGTTGTGGCTTTTCTGTTATTTTTTAATAATTTGAATTTATTTCATAGTTAACAGTGAAGAAAAAGGAACATAGACTTGACTATTGAGCAGAGAGGAGGTCCATGCAAAAGAAAATATAACTTCGTAAAATTTTCTGTGGAAATTCAATCTTTGGGTCAATTACTGGGAGTCCCTAATCTTCTAATTATTTTCTTTCTGGTCCCTAATCTTTTGGAATTTTCAAGCTCTTTCTTTACTTAGTGATTTTTTTTTTTTTTTTTTTTACAATAACAGTCACCTGTTTGTGAAAATGTTGCATAGATGGCAGTTTTAACTGTCTTATGAAACATTGAGAGATAGTAAAAATGAGAGTAGTGCAACTCGAATCTGAGATATTGTCTTGTCATACTCAATGAGCGTTCTTTCCTGCTAAACCACATTTGTCGGTGGTTAGTAATGAGAAGTAGTTAAATGTTCACATATGGCAAGCTTGGGAATTGGGAGACAAATTTCCTGGAGTTAGTTGCAAAGAATGGCCTGGTTTCTGGGCCACAGACAACTGGACCTGCACTGCTTTCTTCCATTTGAGAACAAAAGTAATGGTACTTAACCATCTTACAAGTTTGAAATAACTACTGAGCGATAGAATTTATTGAACAAATATACGAATGACATGATATCGGGTAAATTCAAGTATATGATACGACTTTAAGCACTTTTAGACAATCTTAATTCTCAATTAACATACAAGTCACTTCTTCAAGCTCTTCCCCACTTGAATACATATGAACATTGGTTGCATAGTAAAAATAAACAGATACAGTTTCAGAAATAAAAAAGAGAATCCATGGAAACCAAAATTGTTGCAGTCTTCATAAGGGAAAAGTCAAGTAACTCAAATATGTGAACAAATCTAACACAGCTGATGCAAATAAAACAACAAAAGATCGAATTAATGGTATGAGGGTACACTTCCTTGACAGTTTGACAGAGAAAATTCTAACCGCCAATTTACACTCTCATAATCATATAAGAACATTCAATCTCACAATTATGAAAAATGTCTTAAAGATGACATAAATAAGAATGATCAAAACCTTTCTGCTAGTCTAGCCGTAACTGATCTAAGTTTCGAATACACCTTTCCGGCAGGGGACCCTAATATGAGGCTGCAAAGCGAATCCCTTGCTATTTTAATGTTAGAAAATGATCCTAAGATGTGAATTTTTGTATCCGCAATCACAATCCTCGTCTTTGTGGCGTTTTCTATGGCAAACTTAGTCTTGCCGCCTTTACCTGACAATCTTCCTATAGCACGTGACAAATGCTCACCACGAAGTGTTTTAACATCCTTGATCTCGAAAGATTCCACATACAACTCGTCCAGACGCAGAAGCGCAACAGCATCCACCACTTCAAAACCTAGCATGAAAGCATGCACAAAATCCGCACACTTCTGTAGATTACTTATGTCAGGTGTGTCCGCTCTTGTCTTCAACTCAACCTTCCGAGCCTTGAGATTCATACGAATGTCGATCTTCATCTGATCGTATACCGGGGCATAGATGTCCATCCACCCTTTCTTGAGTGGTGTATACCTATGAGGCGGAACAGACACCTTCCGGAACTGAACCCGCCCATCAGACATCTCATGAGCCTTTAAAGGCTCAAAATTCGGCTTCTGTGGCAACGATCCCTTATCATTCTCCGAAGGAATCGGAACCGTTTCAATCTCCATGGATTCCTTTGACTGCATTGACTCTATATACCCACAAAGAATCTATATACCTAGCAGCACATTTTCAAAATACCCATTTAGAATCCACAACTACAAATTAAATAATAATAATAACAATCCAACAAGTTAAGAACTATAAACCCTAAAAGAAAAAGAAAAATCGAAGAAAAATCGAAGAAAAACAAAGCCTTCTAGTAAAGTTTATTAAATCAATAAAATATCATAAATTGAGCATTCCAATCAAACAAAAACACTAAAAATATACAAATAAATGAAAAAGAGACGATTTTTTTACCAGGTTATTCAAGGATTCTTCTCTTGACGGCTACGGAGAGCTTCAGCGAAGTGAAGCTAAAAGAGAAGCAGTGAAATGGGTGTTCGCGGTATTTACGGAGCGTAAAACGATAAAACGACAGCGTTTTTTTTTTATTTAAACCAACACAAATCCGGCACCGTTTCATATGCTAAATTCGTATCGTAAAGGAGATATTTTACATTTGTCCCTGTTGTTTGCAAACTTTGACCATTTATGAGGTCTTTCTCATACTAACACTTTTAGCCCATAATTTTTAAGAATAAATTACCTTTAGTCATTTGACCAAAGTTTTAAATGCAAAGAACTATTTTTCTCTTGAAATCAATTAGTAAAGGCTATCTTTTTGCTGATACGAGATCTTGAATTATTGCTAGCTTCTATAACTATTCTTGTAATCTTCTATTGACATTAATCTTTGTTATCTTCTACCGACAGTAATTTTTCAGTCATTATCCACTCACTATGTTTCTCTTTCACACAAATACCACATATACACCCTCTCATTTCTTCATAGTTGAGTGTGATACTACAATGTTACCCTTTAACCTTAGACAAGCTTTTGTTAATGGAGGTGATCTTTGGTGATACAAATATATGCTTTTAATTTTAATTTTTTATTTTTTTAACAATTATATGTTTTAGATCATTATTTTAATTTTAGTTTGGATGTGTAATATTAGTGGAGAGTGTTGTGCTTGAAGAGAAAATTACCTTAATCATAATCTAAATTTTTAAAGCAACAATAATGTAAAACAATAATACAATAATACAATTTTTACGGGTGTCATATGTAATTTTTAATTTATTGTTTTATATGAGTTTCGCGTCTAATTTTTCAGTTTATGGTACCTATTGTTCTACCTTTATGTGTTACTATAAGTCGATGTGTAATGCTATATATAGAGCTTTAGTGGTCACTTGTAAGTTATTGAAAAAACTTGTATTAATTTCTGATATGAACATAAGTTACAAGCTCATTATTTTCTAAAATAAAATAAAATTGTATTAGTTTCATATATGAATTTAAGTTACAAGCTCTTTCTTTTCTATTTTATATGATTATCTGAATAACTTAATGTCTTATTTACAAAGGTGAATATTGACTAAATGGATGAGTCAATATAAGTGCTATAAGTGTTAATCTTAGAAATACATTTAAGAATGTGATATTTCACAAAATACAAGAGCTTGCGTGTAAATTTCCCGTTCTTAAAACGGCATATAATGGTGCCGTTTTGTTTTCGCTGAAAAACCCAAAATCTCTTTCGAATACGCGGTTGTCTCTGAAACCAATACCATGGAGGACTGCAACAACAAAGCGTTAACTGACACTCGGTTTTCCGATCTCAAGCCGCCGCTGTCCGAGCCAGTTCTCGAAGCCTTGGCTCAAGCCGACTTCGAGTTCTGCACGCCGGTTCAGGCCGCCACGATCCCTCTGCTATGCAGCTTCAAGGACGTCGCCGTCGACGCCGCCACCGGCTCCGGAAAAACCCTAGCTTTCGTAGTCCCTCTCGTTGAGATCCTCCGCCGCACCACTTCTCCTCCAAAACCTCAACAGGTCCCTCTCTTTTTTCAAAAAATAAAATAAAATGCGTTTAGCTGCCAAGAAACTCCAGGAGAATTAAAGCAAATTATAGAAAAGTTTCATTTTTAGAGATTATTTGAGCTCGAATAACTGATTTCGAACTTTACTTTTCTGTGAAGTTTTAGATTATTCAAGTTTTAAGTAATAAATTGCTTGAAGCTTTTTATTTTTCCTAATTTTATTTTTGTTGAGTTCAGTATTTGATTAAACTGCTTTGTTTTTTTGTTTTAGTTTAATGTTGAGTTTTATTTTTTATGTTAAATTGCTTTATATATACATATATAGTATTTTTTATTTTGTTGTTGTTGTTAATGTTGTTGTTAAGATTGGTTTTGGATTAATTACAGGTGATGGGGATGATTATTTCGCCAACAAGAGAGCTATCGTCGCAAATATATCATGTTGCCCAGCCATTCATCTCGACGTTGTCAAATGTTAAGTCTATGCTTCTTGTAGGGGGTGTGGAGGTGAAAACAGACATGAAAAAAATTGAGGAGGAAGGTGCAAATTTATTGATTGGCACTCCCGGAAGGATATCTGACATCATGGAACGCATGGATGTTTTGGATTTCCGCAACTTTGAGGTAGTTTATTTTTTTCGTGATAATTGGTTCTCTTGATTGGTGTTGAAGCTTTTCGAGCGTGTAAATTTCTTATCTTGATTCATATTACAAGTTGAATGTTATCAGTAGTGTTTGCAACTTTATAAAGTTGTTGGCTTTCAATTCATGCCTTAATCTATTTCATGTTAAATAAGTTGAATTTTCCAGTTACCAATGCATAATTAGTGTTTAGTTGTTCCGATAAGATTGATTGTAATAGTATTGAAATCTGCACTTGATTGGAAGTTCGGAACTTATATTGTGGCTGTTTCATAAACATGTATCTACTTTTCTTGTTGGTGCAGATTTTAATTTTGGATGAGGCTGATAGGCTCTTGGATATGGGATTCCAGAAACATGTCAACTACATTATATCTCGATTACCAAAGCTTCGTAGAACTGGTCTCTTTTCAGCTACTCAAACTGAGGCAGTTGAAGAGCTATCGAAAGCAGGAATGAGAAATCCTGTCAGGGTAGAAGTTCGAGCAGAAGCAAAGTCACGAGATGGTTCCACGTCATCATCCAAACAATCAGCCTCTTCAAAAACCCCTTCAGGCCTTCAACTTGAGGTCAGCTGCATGTGAATTTATTTGTTTGCATTTAAGCTCCATTTGGTTACTCAATTGAAAGGAAATTAAAATTATAGTTCTGTGAAATTCTATAGAACTATAATTTGATATATTAGAATTCCAAAAGACTCTAATTCCACTGTTTGTATCTAAATTGGAATTCACTTAGAATAAAAATGTTATTTTATGAATATTATTAACTAATTATAGATAACATGCATATATGTACATTTTATAATATTTTTTTAGCAGTAAATATTTTATTTATATTTTATAGGTGAATTCTCATTTTTTTACTTCATCTTTATTCTTGTATTTTTATGACTGCAATAGTTTGAGAACCAAATAAAGTGGGTGTATTTATTTATTTGTCATTGACAAAACGAACCCGCTATCATATTTCAAAGTCTGAGTCTTTATAAACTAATTTTTTCATGTAATTTGGAATTGATGTCTCCTTTGCTTGTGCAGTATGTGGAATGTGAATCAGATAAGAAACCATCACAACTAGTTGATCTTCTTATTAAGAACAAGTCTAAAAAAATTATAATGTAAGTCCTGCATGAACATTTCTCAAAGAATGTTTAGTGTGTTCTCGTGTAGTTAATGGCCAAAGAGTTAATATAATTTGCTAAGAATGATTTCCTTGTTTCTTCAGATATTATATGACTTGTGCTAGTGTGGACTATTGGGGAGTTGTTCTTCCTCGTCTGGGTGTTTTGAAAGGACTTTCTTTGATTCCTCTTCATGGGAAGATGAAACAGGTATAATTTGGAAATTGGCATACATTGTCAGTGTTAAAGATTATAATTTTAGAAGTTGGCTGTTATCTATTATGACTCGTCTTAATTATTTTCACCGAATAGTCTGCTAGGGAGAAAGCATTAGCTTCATTCACGTCTCTATCAAGTGGCATTCTTCTCTGTACTGATGTTGCAGCACGTGGACTTGACATTCCCGGTGTGGATTGCGTAGTGCAGGTAGCTTGATAAAATGCATAGATAGATTCTATGTGATCTTTGTAATTTTATGAATGGTGGCTTATTTGTTTGCTATTTTTGCAGTATGACCCCCCTCAAGATCCAGATGTTTTCATTCACAGAGTTGGTCGAACTGCTAGGTTGGGTAGACAAGGAAGTTCCATTGTTTTTCTATCGCCAAAGGTCTTGTTCATACATCTGTTTAGTTTCCTTTTTTGGTAGACTGTTTTTTCATAAATATTAGAAGGCGATTGATTCAGCTGTATTTGTGCAGGAGGAAGCTTATGTAGAATTCCTGCAGATAAGAAGAGTCCCCCTTCAAGAGAGGAAATGTTCTGATGACGTTACTGATGTAGTTCCTCAAGTGAGCACAATATTTGAGTCTGTTTTTTCCTTTGTATATCTTAATCGAAAATTGATTCTGAATATATTTTAGGCAGTTTCAAGGAAAAGGTTTGAAGGGGAAAATTGAGTTTAGAGGCTAGCAATGTAACTATATCTTTATTGTTTTCTCTTTAATTTTATGATATTGATCCATCACCGCAACAAACTTGTTTCAGATACGAGCTGCTGCCAAAAAAGACCGTGATGTCATGGAGAAAGGACTCAGAGCATTTGTTTCATATATGCGTGCATATAAAGAGCATCACTGCTCGTATATTTTCAGGTTACTACTGTTTTTATCCTTTAGTTTTTGCAGTTTTCCTTTCTCTTTCTTTATGGTCATAATATTGCCCCCCTTCCTTCATATTATACAGATGGAAAGAACTTGAGATTGGAAAGTTGGCTATGGGATATGGCTTGTTACAGCTTCCTTTGATGTCCGAAGTAAAGATCCATTCGCTTTCCACCGCAGGTTTCATTCCAGTTGAAGACATCAAAATGAAGGATATCAAATTTAAGTAAGAACTCACAATCTTGTTATTGTTTCTTATTGATTATGTAGAATCAAAGAGCTTGCTAGTTTGCTCTTGACATAGATGAAGAAACTTCAAATCACTTACTCAGCTGGGTTTTGCTTTTTCCTTTGATAAGACATTGGCTTTAGTTTCAGAATCTCAAAAGACGGTTTTATTTCTCAATTCGATTTTCTACTGAATTTCTAGTTTGAAATACATCTTTTCTGCACGAGAACCTTCAGCTATATTGATCTGAATTAGTTTTCTTTTCATTTTATCATCCGATATTCAAATCTTTCAATCATTTTCTCTTATTAATCCATGTTTTTTCCATATGCTGTGATAATATTATATTTTTTCATAATCGTTTAAGCTTGTGATTATAGCTGATGATAATATTTACTTAGGGATAAATCTCGTGAGAAACAAAGGAAGAAGAACTTGCAAGCAAAGATGGAAAAGCAACAGCGAGAACCAAAACCTCAGAAACCCAACAAAACCCCAAATGCTGAAACTAGTGTCATGAGGAAGAAAACAGCCAAACAGAGACGTACTACCCAGGCAATTGAAGATGACGATGAGTTGACACGTGATTACCGCCTACTGAAAAAGCTGAAAAAGGGGACTATAGATGAAAGCGAATTCTCCAAGTTAACAGGAATGGAAGAGCTTTGAAGTGAAAGATTCAGGTCTTGTTTTTGCAAATCTATGTGTTAGATTGGTTATAGTGCGGATTCAACATTTTCAAAAACTAATTGCCATCAACTGTGACAGAAAACCGTTTGAGGTACAATTTTGCTGGATATTTCAGAGCTGTTCTTCCTATTACTTCCATCGCAAAGCTTAAGCAACTAACAACTAGAAGATTGTGGCGCTTATTCGTAAGATCTTTCTCCTGATTTCGTGCATTAGTTTTCAGTTTGACATAGGATAGATTGCTGCGAAAAGGGTGGTGGTCTAAACACAGAATTTTGTATTTTATGTTGAGATTAATTATTGTTGATGAATGCAGAAAAAGTTCTACAATTTTGGTCAGTTTTTCAATAGCTTGTACTTGTATGTTGAATTGTAAAACTAACAATCACAAAAGAATCAAATCTTTGGTTTAAAAATATTTATTTTTGTCTACTTCTTCAAGGCAGCACATGGTCACATTTGGGATCAACATTTTATATATATATAAGCCAAATTCATGGTGTATTTAAATCTTAACTTAATAATATCATTAGTTTTAAGTACATTTTATTCAATTATTACAAGTGAATTGACAAGTTTTTATTTATTTATTTATTTTTTATTTATTAATTGAAATAAAATCAATGCTGTATTGTTTCGAGATTTCGGGAGGTGTAAAATTTAATAATTTATTGAAAATAAGATATTAAAATCTGAAATTGGAATGGGGCAATTTGATGGGACAATTTGATAAAATAAAAATGTGATTCTTATTTTTGATCTCGTGTGAAGATAAGATCGAATATATATAGACATATATAGACGGGTAGAAATTATTAACCGTATGATCCTGTATAAAAAATTCATACGATTTTTCAAATTCTAATAGATTGGAATCAATAATAATAAAAAAAAAAAATTATACTATTTTAACCGGTAAGAATCAGTAAAATTGTACGAAAAATTTGTACGGGATACTATATTAAAAAGTTACTATATAAATAGGATACATATGAGAATCCTACATGTTTTTTAATACGGGATTAATTGGTAATGTTACATAATGGACTCGTAGTAAAAAACTTATATACGATAAGATAAAGTTGGTACGGTAGTAAAAACCTTTACATACACACCATACCAAGAGGACGTGGTTTGAATCTCTTTCCCTTTCCTGTAAAACCAAAAAATAAAAAAATAACTATGCTGTTTAAAATTCCCACCGTTTTTAACGTCCATGGAAGACTTTGACATCAAAGTCTTGGACAAAGTCTTCCAAGTCTTCCCACCGACCCAAAAAGTACTTCCTCCAAAAGCACTTGGGCAGTTCGTCACATGTTCCAACTTCACTTTCAAAGTGCTTTTCCATCTTAAAAGAACAACAGAAGTTCCTCTTCTCGCAACTCTCTTAAACTCAAGCTCAAATCCACCAAAAAAAAATAAAATCCCACTGTCTTGTTTAATCTTAATCAACCATGTCTGAATCCAACGGCCACCAATCCACAACCGCAAACGACCCACCACCACCACCACCTTTCGACCCATCAGAGCCGTCCGTTCCCATCTCCTACCCGATCAAGACCCTCCAGGACCTCAAATCCCGGGTCTACTTTGACTCCTTCCACTACCCTTTTAACAAGTCCTCTGTTCCTCTCCAAAACGCTGCGTTTCCTGATAGGCCTAGAATTCTGGTGTGTCATGATATGCAAGGTGGTTATTTGGACGATAAGTGGGTCCAGGGTGGGACCAATGCTGACGCGTACGCTATCTGGCACTGGTATTTGATGGATGTTTTTGTCTATTTTTCACACAATTTGGTCACTTTGCCACCTCCTTGTTGGACTAACACTGCTCACAAACATGGAGTCAAGGTAACATTTTTATTATGTTTTTGGATTTTTAATGTCAATGTTTAGTGTTTAGTTTTCTGTCAAAGATTGATTTTGAAACATGTTTGGTTTTGTCTGTTTGATGGGTTTAAATCATTGTTTTTTTTCATGTTAAAGCTTGTAACTTTTTTGTGTAGTTTGAGGTGGGAAAATGGTTGTTTTGAAGAAACAAGAGTGCAAATTATAGCTTAATTATAGCTTTTTTTAGTCATAAATATAAGCTTCACTCTAGAACTGAACAAGTCAATGTTTAGTGTTAAGTGATTAAAGATTGATTTTGAAACATGTCTGGTTTTGTCTTTTTTTTTGGGTTTAAATCATTGTTTTCATGTTAAAGCATGTAACTTTTTGTGAAATTTTAGGTGGGAAATGGTTGTTTTGAAAAAACAAAAGTACAAATCAGCTTAATTTTAGTTTGTTTTCTTAATAATATAAGTACTGAACAAGTTCTTATTGACATTTAACCAGTTATTTTTAGTCAGCTCTTAATTTTAGTAGTTTAGTAAAAGGCAAAATCCGCATATGTTAAAAAATTATCGATTGATAGTTTATGCAGATGGAGTGCTGATTTTATCTTTTAATGAATCTAATGATGAGAATTTGGTGAACTTAACGTTAAGAGTTTAGTAAAAGACAAAATTCGCACATGTTAACAAAATTATTGATTGATAATGAGCTTTGTTCATAATCTATGTGAGATGAGGAGAAAATGGATGAAATGATTTTTACATGATGTTGTTGCTTGTGTTCATGGAATTGAAGGTATTGGGGACTTTCATCGTTGAAGGGGACGAAGGGACAGTCATTGCCAATGAATTGCTGTCGACAAAGGAGTCTGCTCACTTGTATGCCGAGCTCTTGAAAGAGCTTGCTGTTAGATTGGGCTTCGATGGGTGGCTGGTACTTATTTTACCAGAAATCTAAATTCTTTTCACTTGGATTCTAGCTTTGCACAATTTTATCGATTGTATAGTTGCTTGATTGCTATATTTTGTTTACTAAGAGAAGAGTTATAACTAAAAGTGACTTTTTATTAGTATGGTCATGTTTAATGAGAAGCGGAAATAGAAATTTAGAGCAGAATAAGGTTAAATTTAGAGAACGTGACAGTTTATGTTTGTTTGAGTCCTGTCTGTGCACTCACTTTCTGTGGTTGACATGGGTACTTTTACTTGCAGCTTAATATGGAGGTTAAAATGGATGTAGGGAAAATTCCTAATTTGAAAGAATTCATCAGCCACTTAACTGAGATTATGCACTCCTCGCTGCCCGGATCATTGGTTATCTGGTGAGTGTCAGGACTCGGGATGCACATACATTTCTAGTCATGCGAATTTAAAGGTGTATTTGATTAATGATTATTGCTTTAACCTATAAATGTTGCTTTTGTAGGTATGACAGTGTCACAATTGACGGGGAGCTGGCATGGCAAGATCAACTAAATGAAAAAAACAAACCTTTCTTTGATATATGTGATGGCATATTCGTTAACTATACATGGAGGGTGAAGCTCTATCTTCTTCGATCTCCCATGTGAAACTTAATCATTGTTTATTGCATACTGAATTTTCTTGGATGCCATGATGCAGGAAGACTATCCGAATATTTCAGCAGCTGCTGCTGGTGACAGGAAATATGATGTCTACATGGGAATAGATGTGTTTGGAAGGGGCACTTTTGGTGGTGGACAATGGAATGTACGTAGTTGATTAAATTTATGAGCGCGGGGGGTTCATTCTAGCTAGACTGTACTCCGACTTATTAAATTCTCTCGTTTATCTATAAATTTGAGTGTGGAGGGTATTCTTTTTCTTAATAATAATAATAATAATAATAATTCTTTGGACATCAGACAAATGTTGCACTTGATGTGCTAAAAAAGGATGATGTCTCAGCTGCCATATTTGCTCCTGGATGGATCTATGAAAATAAGGAACCGCCAGATTTTCAGACTGCTCAAAATCGGTACGTAAGACACTTTCCTCTTTGAGAAATTCCATGAATTTGGCTATATTGTGTTGCTACTGATAACCTGATATATAATTTTAAGTTTTCTAGCTGCATCTTTGAGCTCAAACTTCCCTGTTTTCCGTATGTAGCTTGTGAGCTCATTTCCTTACACAAGCCAGCATCGTTATATTTTTATTTGTGACATCTCTCAGTGTGTTATTGATCACTCAATAATGATGCTTTGGTTCTCCTACCTGCATCCATGTCCTTGATTATGACGTTTTGCTTTACATTTAAGTTATTTGATTTTCATTTTAATGTCATTGTTCTTATCGCGGTCTGACTCACTCCTGCTTACTAGTTCAAAATAAATCTTTCATAATTGAGATAATGTAATGTAATTACATAAATGTTTTGGTGAGCTTCATTTTCGTATACTTTGGTTTTTACAGTTGGTGGTCCCTAGTTGAAAAGTCGTGGGGAGTTTTACAAAATTATCCCAAAGTGCTACCGTTCTACTCAAATTTTGATCAGGTTGCGGCTATGTTTAACTTCTTATCCGTTCTTATGTGTAACTAGCTAACCTTTGGCCTTACAAAAGCTACTAGCTTGAATTAATTTTAATAAATCACTATCAACATGGCACCTTGCAGTCATCTTTACCCAGCTGAAAGCTGTAATATGGTTCTCCTCTACGAAAAATTCTCCATTTAATCTCATTTGAGTGTAGGGACTGACCATTTAATCTCAATTTATAAAGATGCAAAACTTTTGAGGAATTTTTGAAGATATAAAAGAATAAGAGTATGCAAGTTTCGTTAAGATCCATTGGATGAAATCAAATTTGTTCCTTTTGGAGACTGCGAATTGCATCTCTTGAAATGTTCAATATGCCAATTCTGTAAATACTGACTCTCACCGATATGTTTCAGGGTCACGGTTCACATATTTCTATCGAGGGAGAACAAGTACTAAAATCTACTTGGAACAACATTTCTTCCCAGGGATTTCAGGTATGGCTCACAGATAGGATCCTTTTCTTTTACGTTTACTCTTTTTTCGGTTCTTCCATTCATATGTATTGAATTCTTCACAGAGACTTTACAGATATCGTTATATATTTCTTCATCATTTGGAAATTTGTTCTGTGTTATTACATGTAACACTGATGTTCATGCTATGGCTAATAAGAAAGCTTGTAATGTAGTTTGGTTTTTGTATGTTGCTGATGTTGATCTAGTTAGAAAACTTCTTTTTGCCCCTTTAACTTTCTCCTTTACTTGTGACAGCCTTTTCTTAAGTTTGATGACAACGCTAATCCGGATGGTATTCAAGTCATTGTTGAGTAAGTTTTACAACGCTAACAGTACTTGTAATTTCGGATTCGCTTGGTAACATAACCTCAGTAATGCAATACTCATTTTGGATTACCACTGTTTTCAATCGATATCATTTTGATACTACTACTATGCATTGAAGATCCTACCTTAATCAAATGTATATTTGCGCACTTGTAGCTTTAAGCAAGCGTCTTATAGCGGTGGAGGGAACATCACATTTAAAGGCACTCTTGAAAACAATACTCATTTCACCGCAAAACTCTTTCAGGCAGAGCTTCTTTTGGGGGATTTACCCGTCATCTTTACATATTCTGTAAGCCCTTTCTTCCATGCATTACATTTGCAGAAAGAAAAATATGTCAAACAATTATTATTACGTGGTTATAGAGTTAAAATTATATAAATGTGCTTACGTTACTATCATTTTGATGACAACAATGTTATTGAAATTTGAAGAAGATTAAGTTCACATATTGTGTGTATCTTGCTACTACTTGCTAGATTAACTTGAGCACTACTGCTGCAGGTTCAATCAGAAAAAAATTCTCTCGTGGGACTTCATATCGAGCTCTCTTCTGCCACAAAAGAAACAAAGTCGCTTCTTCTTGCATCCAAGGGAGCAAATCAATTCTCAGGGAAATTTGGTGAAGTGATTGTGCCACGTCAAGTTAAAAACACACCAACAGCATCAGGATGGGTCATACTGGAGAGTGGCATTGCAATGAATGGATACACAATAACAGGAATCAATGCTTTATGCTACCGGCCAGAACCCAAAAATCGTAGCCTGATACTAGAATCTGGATCAGATGGCCAAGCTGAATACTTTGCAGTGCTTGGTGATATCACCATTAAAACTTCTGAACAGAACTCGGACTTCTCACCGTCTAGTTCTTGGCTAGTCGAAGCTCCAGCTGAATATATCAAATGGACTTCAGGTTCTCAGAATTCCAAAACCCTGAATGTCAAGCTCATTTGGAAATTAAAAGACGGTGACAATAATCCTGTCTTCCCAAAGTTCAACATCTACGTCAAGAAACTAGCGAAAAATCCGGTTGGAAATCAGGATGGATTGCTTGAAGGGACACATGAGTATCTTGGTTCAGCACTAGTTCAAGCGTTTTATGTTTCTGATCTTCTTGTTCCTTCAGGAACTGACAGTCTCAAGTTCAGTATTCAACTGTGTTCTGTTGATGGCAGGACCCAGAAACTTGATGATGCTCCATTTTTGGTCCTAGGGACGGACATTTCCCCCTAAATCCCCAAATCTCAATCCCCATTTGTGGGCTAAAATCATACCCAAATGGGGAATATTGAAATGGGGATGGAGATGGCGGGACCTCCTCCCATCCCCGTTTCTCCATTTCCCCCAAAAACCTTGGTATTTTAATAATTATTATTTTTCTAATTTACCTCATTTTCCTCCCCAATTTCCCAATTTAAACCCGAATCATATGTAATTTACATTTTCTGTTTTTTTTTTAAAGTATTACACTATTATATAAATTCGGAGTTTTTTTAGAAGGGGAAAAAACTTGAAACCTAGTGGTGTAGGTGTGAGGGTTTTACCACCGGATCAGCGTCATATCGTCCGATCATATATACTTTTGTATTTGTATTGGAAATTTATTATATATATATTATAACTTATAAACATGGAGTGTTTACAAATCTTTTTTAATATGAAATTTTTAGTCAATAATGATCTATTGAAAACGTGGGAAACCAGAAAAAGGATTGGGATTTATTTTCCTTTTTTTATTTTCCCACCAACTAACTTTTCCGACGACCAAACAGAACATAACAAAAGTACAGCTTCTTAGCAAAAATGCCCTATTTTAGGGGCTTAATAGCAAATCTACCTTAAAATCTAATTCAATTGCAAAACTATCCTATTCTTCCCCAAAATGCCCTCACTCATAACTCACAATATTTATTATCCTTATTTATTACTTTTACTAACTATTTACCAACCGTTTACCAACCAACTTATTAAACAAATAAACTAAACACTATCTAATAATTTTACTACACTACAACACATTGTTTCCCTCACATTTGTTTTTCAATTTTAGGTTTTTAAAAAATTAGAGAAGATTATATCAAGTCATTTGAAGGTATGTATTACATTTAATTTTTTTTTTCAACCTCATTTGCCTTATTTTGAGAGTTTTGTAATATATCTGATTTTTTTTTTCTTTTCATTTTTTTATGAACAGAGACTTTTTTAAGGCTTGAAAAAAACCTCGAGACAAGGTGTCCTGACATCGGGTCACCCCATCCCGAGGATTTAATTCCTCGGGACAGGGTGTTTCGACATCGAGTCATCCCGTCCCAAGGAAATAAATCCCCGGGAAGGGGTGACCCGATGTCGGGACACTATGTACTAAGGTTTTTTTTCAAGCCTTGAAAAAGTTTCGGGATAGGAATCACTCGGGACTGGGTGACCTGACGTCGGGACACCCTGTCTCGAGCTTTTTATTCCTCGGGATGGGGTGACCCGATGTCGGGACACTTGTCCCAAGGTTTTTTTCAAGCCTTGAAAAAGTCTCAGTTCATAAAAAATGAAAATAAAAAAATTCGGAGATATTACAAAATAAGGCAAATGAGGTTGAAAAAAAATAAATTAAAATGTAATACATACCTTCAAATGACTTGATATAATCTTCTTCAACTTTTTAAAAACCTAAAATTGAAAAACAAATGTGAGGGAAACAATGTGTTATAGTATAGTAAAATTATTAGATAGTGTTTAGTTTATTTGTTTGATAAGTTGGTTGGTAAATAGTTGGTAAATAGTTAGTAAAAGTAATAAATAAGGATAATAAATATTGTGAGTTATGAGTGAGGGCATTTTGGGAAGAATAGGGTAGTTTTGCAATTGAATTAGTTTGAGGGTAGATTTGCTATTAAGCCCCTAAAATAGGGCATTTTTGCTAAAAACCCCGAAAGTACTTCTAAACTAAAATAACCTGTCAGCTTCTTCACTTGCTTCAACTGCTTCACTGTCAAAAAGAAGAAAAAAAACATCCTTGAATATGTTAAATATTTCTCATCTTCTTCGCAACTATATTAACCGCCAAATCCTTGTAACCATCCGCAACTTTCTCAACACAATTCACCAAAAATCCCACTCTCTGTTTCTCTTCATTACCAGGTCTGAATCTCCATCCAACGGCCACCAATCCTCCTCTCTCGACCCCCCACCACCACCTTTCGATCCATCAGAGCCGTCCGTTCCCATATCCTATCCGATCAAGAACCTCCAGGACCTCGAATCCCGGGTCTACTTGGATTCCTTCCACTATCCTTTTAACAGGTCCTCTGTTCCTCTCCAAAACGCTGCGTTTCCTGATAGGCCTAGGATTCTGGTGTGTCATGACATGAAAGGTGGTTACGTGGACGATAAGTGGGTCCAGGGTGGGACCAATGCTGACGTGTACGCTATCTGGCACTGGTATTTGATTGATGTTTTTGTCTATTTTTCACACAATTTGGTCACTTTGCCACCTCCTTGTTGGACCAACACTGCTCACAAACATGGAGTCAAGGTATTATTTTTTTTCTTAATTTTTGGATTTTAATGTCAATATTTAGTGTTTAAATTATTGTTTTCATGTTAAAGCTTGTAACTTTTTGTGAAGTTTGAGGTGGGAAATGGTTGTTTTGAAGAAACAAGAGTGCTAATCAGCTGAATTTTAGCTTGATTTGTCATAAATATAAGCTTCACTTAACGACTGAACAAGTTCTTATTGACATTTAACCAGTTATTTTTAGCTTAATGTTTTTTTTTAATCATATTGAACATGTGGTGGTGAGCTAAATTTCTAGGTATAGGTTTATTTATCAATGAGTTTCGAGGGAAGACGGAGGATTTGATAGAAATAGGTTTTCCTCGATTGTTACTGTTATGTGCTGAATGGATAGTTGAAAAAGATTGTTTCTTTTGTTCTCTTTTATATAGCTGTTGATTGAAAGATTAGTCAATTAGGAGCAATAAATATAATTATTGAGCGAAAAAAATGTGAAAGACTGGTGCAATGCTCGAAAGTTGGTGTTGTGTAAGCTCACCAAAGTTAGATTCAGATGTTGATGTTAATGTACTATGATTTTCTTGTTTTCTTAGATAGTTGACGTTGTGTCGTCTTGATGCTTTGATTGATTATCAACTTAAATAAATGGCTTAAGTAATTTTTATGGTATGTGATGTTCTTCTTGTGCCCGTGGAATCGTAGGTATTGGGGACTTTCGTTGCAGAATGGGATGAAGGGAGCATCGTTGCTGATAAATTGGTCTCTACGAAGGAATCTGCTCACATGTATGCAGAGCGCTTGGCAGAGCTTGCTGTTGATTTAGGCTTTGACGGGTGGCTGGTATATATTTCACCTGCAATTATCTTGTTTTTCAGTTATATGTGCAAGTATAGAAACTGTAAATTTGGACTGGAATAAGGACAATTTCAGACATGAGCATCATGAGCATGTACGTCTGTCGGAGTCTCATCCGTGCACTCCTTTTATGTAGTTGACCTAGGAAATTTTACTTGCAGGTTAATATGGAGGTTGGAGTGAGTAAAGGGAAAAGCTGTAATTTGAAAGAATTTGTCAGCCATTTAACTAATACTATGCACTCCTCGCTGCCTGGATCGTTGGTTATTTGGTGAGTGTCTGGACTCTGGAGATTACAATGATTTTCAAGGTGGCGAACCATTTTAAATTCATATTTTATTGATGATTGTTTCTTTTATTGACTTTGATTTCACAGGTATGAAAGTGTTACAATTGATGGGATTCTCAGGTGGCAAAATCAACTGAATAAAAAAAATAAACCTTTCTTTGATATATGCGATGGCATATTTGTAAACTATTTATGGACGGTGATGCCTTATCCTTTATCTCCTGTGTGAAACTTAATCATCGTTTCTTGCATACGGATTTTCTTTGATATCGTGCAGGAAAAATATGTCAAGCATTCAGCAGCCGTTGCTGGTGATAGGAAATACGATGTCTACATGGGAATAGATGTGTTTGGGAGGGGCACTTTTGGTGGTGGACAATGGAAGGTATGTATCAGGTAATTTTTTGAGTTGAGCGAATCTTCATTTGATATTACATTGAATATATAGCAGTCTAAGCTGTTATTTGATTTTCCTGTTTGGTTCTTCAATTCTAATTTGATTACAGCATGGACGGTTTTCTTTTTTGTGATAATAACGATTCTTTGCACATCAGACAAATGTTGCACTTGATGTGCTAAAGAAGTTTGATGTCTCAGCTGCCATATTTGCTCCTGGATGGGTCTATGAGACTAACCAACCACCTGATTTTCAGACTGCTCAAAATCTGTAAGATGCTTGTATCTTGTCGTAAAATTCTGTATATTTGATTATATTTTGAGTTTGATAAGGCTATGTAGCGGCTTGAGAGATCATTTCCTTATGCTGGATGTTTTCCGCATAACATTTTGACGCCATAGATTTGAAGACAAACAAATACAGATCTGCATTTGAGTATATAATGTATATTGTTGCCTTATTGTAGAAGCGTGATACTATTCTTACTGCCAATTATATCCTTGACTATGAAATTTACCTTCGGTTTACACTATTTTTAGTTTTTTGATTATCTTTTTAATGCCGATTTTTGTATACCAGTGTGACTTTGTATTTTTGTAGGTTCAGAATTAGTTCTTTCATTACTGAGATATATTGTATCATATAAATATTACAGAATTTTGTGGTGAGCTTGTTTTTCATATACTTTGGTATTTGCAGTTGGTGGTCCCTTGTTGAAAAGTCCTGGGGAATTTTACGAAAATATCCAAAAGTACTACCATTCTACTCAAATTTCGATCAGGTTGTAATGAAGTTGAATTTCTTATTTACTTCTTAAATTCAACTTTTGTAAGCAATGGCCTTGTGAGCTAAGCTGTTAGCTTGAATAACTTGTAGTCATCTTTAAAAGTCAGCAGAAAGAAAGCATTCTAAGACTTATACAGTTATACCTCACATTAAGAATCTTATGTCATTACCTATCGATCTTCAATACTGCCAATAGGCCGTTGTTTCTGAGTTTCCTTTAGAGACCACTAAAACTGAGCTTGATTCGATAATCATAGCCATTTGATCCCATCTGAATATAGAGGAACCTACCATTGTATACATCCATCTATGAGGTCATGTGTGGAAGATATGAGCTTGTGTGTTAATTTTGTCCGGTTTGATTCTAAACTATAGTACTGATTCTCGCCGATATTGTTCAGGGTCGTGGTTTACATATATCTGCCGAGGGAAGGCAAGTGTTAGAAACTCCTTGGAATAATCTCTCTTCCCAGGGCTTTCAGGTATGCACTGAATAGAACTGTTGTTTCTTTTAAGGTACCTTGGAGTTTTTTTGATTTTTCAATTTATATGGTTTTGTGTAGGAGTACCGGATGAAATCTTTATGGCAACTTTACAAATTATTAAAAATTTGAGCTCCATCGTCTGTGTACATGGTCATGATTATATTTCTTAGCTATGTATTCAATGCTTTTGTGAAGAAAATATCATAATTGTTTAGTGTGTTATTGTTGTTCATTGAGTCGGGCAAGACTTTTTTCCCGCATTAACCTTTTTTTTGTGTATTTGGCAGCCTTTTCTTAAGTTCAGTAATGACACTAATTCAGATACAATAAAAGTCGCTGTCAAGTAAGTTCGAATGCTCATACATATATATCTCTTAAATATTCTGAATTTGCATAACTCTTTACAGTTTCCATTGCTGCTGATAGTTTGGCAAATAATGTGCTCACATGATTTGATGTTGATAATATGTAGAATGATAAAACTTTTAGAACACTAGCTAACGAAATCTGATTTCAAAGTATTTGGATTTTTCTGCAACGCTTCAGATCATACATCGGATTGATACTCTCAATCATGGGTTCTGACTTAATCAAGCACATATTCTCAAATGTAGTTTTAAGGAAGCCTCATATAGCGGTGGAGGAAACATCACATTTAAAGGAACTCTTCGAAATGGTGACCACTTCATTGCAAGGCTCTTTCGGAGCAAGCTTCTTTTGGGGGATTTTCCCATTCACATTACATATTCCGTAAGCTATTTCTTCTATCAATTAAAGCATCAGGAACAATGATATCTAGAAAAATTGTTAGGTCTAGTACAAGCCTACAAGGTATATAAAATCCTCTCGCCATTTGATGGCGATGGGCTTATCTAAATTCGAAGGAGACTTGACTCGATGCATACATTTTGAAATCGAATCTTAGAACGTATTGTGCACATGCAGCGGTATAAATATTCCTACTTCTGTCTAGATTAACTTGAGCACCACAACTATTGCAGGTAAAATCGGAAGAAAATTCTTTAGTAGGCCTTCTTCTCGAGTTCTCTTCTGCCATGAATGAAACAAAGTTTGTGCTTGTTGCATCAAGAGGAACAAATCGATTCTCAAGCAAATTCAGTGAAGTGATTGAGCCAAGACAAGTAAAAAAACAAGACACGGCTCCAGGATGGATCATACAGGAGACTAGCATTGCTATGAATGGATGCACGATAACAGGAATTAATGCTTTATGCTACGGGCCGGAATCTAAAAACAGTATACTGAGAATACAATCCGGATGTAGCCAAGATAGTACACTAACTCGCGTTCCAGCAGAATTTTTCGCGGTGCTTGGTGATATCACTATTAAAACTTCTGGCCAGAACTCAGACTTCCCACCGTCTAGTTCATGGCTAGTCGAGGCTCGATATCTCAAATGGACTTCGAATTCTCAGGGTTTCAAGATCCTTGATGTTAAGATCAGTTGGAAGTTGAAACATGGAAATGTTTCTCTCTTTCCAAAGTACAATATCTACGTCGAGGCAAAACAAACTAATGGAAGTCCAGAGCGAAGGCTAGAAGTGACACGAAATTATCTAGGATCTGCACATATGGAAGCGTTTTTCGTTTCTGACCTTGACGTTCCTACCGGAACTGACAGTCTCAAGTTCATTGTCCAAGTCTGTTCTGTTGATGGCACAAGCCAGAAGCTGGATGGCTCTCCATTTCTTCAATTGGATGTGGAAAACAAGTAATGTCACTACCTTTAATTTGTGTTATCAATTAAGGTTGATTGATTTTTTTGCTTGCATCTGGCAACTGTTACAAATTATGACAATTATATATATACTTACAAAAAAAAAAGTGGTAAAGAATATATTTATCTTTGCAATATGTGATGTTTCTCTGCAATATAATACTTCCAACAATATTATTAATGACGCGTTTACTAACAAGAATCCTAATAAGTAAAACAGAACATAATTCATGATTTGTGATTACAGTCAGGTTTTAAGTTATCGATTCTCTTTTTGATGGAACTTGGTTTCCTTTTATTTTTACTCTTGATTAGTAAACGTAAAAACAATCACGTGTACAAAAATCGATCAAATCCAGGACTTCTTAATCGAACTTAGTCAAATGTAAATTAGTCTTCAGGTAGTCACAGAATTCTTCATGGCACAATATGTCAAACTTATTAATATGGCTGCTGCTTTTACTGAATATTAGTCATGGCTGCAATATCAATAGATTCTATTGAGTTTCCTTGTTATATGTGTTCAATAATTCAAATCTTTTTTAATCAAACTTGGGGATAATATTTCACTTTTTTTTTTCAACTTTCAAAAGCATGAAAATCTGGACTACCATGGAAATAATTTTAAGCAATCGAGTACATAAAATCAAGTACATAATCATAATGTTTTGGCCTTTTATGGTTTTTGAAGCAAAGAAAAATCGGAATCTAATGACTTGGACAAGAGAATAGAAATAAAAAAGAAAGGTCATGAAGAAAAGATAACTAAAAAAGAAAAAGAAAAAAAAAAAAAAAAAATCTTTGAATGAAAACCAAACTATCCCCTTTGTTGTTGGAAGTATTATATCCTCGAGCCCTCAAAAGAGAAAATAAGAAGTATCTATGATCTCCCTTTCTCTTTTCTCCATAAAAGAAAAAATAAAATTTGAAATTGATAAGATAGAATAGAATAAAAGAGAAGAGAAGGGCATTTGTCTTGTAATGGAAAAAAAAAAAATCTAAGTGAAGTGCTTTTGTCTTGTTATGGTGAATGCCTTCTTGTTTTTTCTTTTCTTGTTTGGTTTCAAACTTCAGTTGATCCTGTCAAATCCTGTTGCCTTGTTTGCTGGATATTTATAATCTCCCGTCAACTTATCAAGGTTTAAACGTGGGAAAATTGCACAAACTTATTCTAACGTTTCCCATTATGGCATAATATTCAACTAATGTATTTAATTACACAAACAACTCCTTCTGTTAGTCAAATATAGTTAAAAATAACCATTGACCATTATTTTTTTTTGAAAGCCCCAAATTGCTCCTGCACTTTATTACAAAAAAATCTTAATTACTCTTTATTTAAAACATTATCTACTTTAAATTATTATAATATAAAAAATAAATACTAAACATAATCATTTTTAAATAATAAAAAATTCAAAAATAATATATTAAAAACAAAAAAAATTTAGGAAAACTTTATTTTGAGAAAATACAATTAATAATATTTTTAAAACAAAACAAACAAAAAAGTTATTTTGAGAAAATATAATTTAAAATTATGCAAGTCCAATATGAATAGTGGTAATGTGCTATATATTTTTGAATTTTTTTTGTTTTTATTATATTATTTTTGAATTTTTTTTTATTTAAAAAGGATTATGTTTAGTATTCTAAACACAAATATAAATAAAATCATCAAAATTTTGAAATAAAAATATAATTATTTGTCATAATAAAATACAGTAGCACCGAAAATTTGTTCAATATTCATCTCTATAAGACAAAATAATTTGACTAAATATAAATTACGCATTATATTTTGATTCAAAAATAAAAAAAATAAATACTAAATATAATCCTTTTTAAATAAAAAAAATATGTTTTAAATTTCAAAAATATATAGCACATTACCACTATTCATATTGGATTTGCATAATTTTAAATTATATTTTCTGAAAATAACATTTTTTTTAAAAAAAAATTATTAAATTGTAGTTTCTCAAAATAAAGTTTTCCTAAATTGTTTTGTTTTTAATATATTATTTTTGAATTTTTTTTTATTTTAAAAGGATTATGTTTAGTATTTATTTTTTATATTCTAATAATTTAAAGTAGATAATGTTTTAAATAAAGGGCAATTAAGATTTTTTTGTAATAAAGTGCAGGGGCGGTTTGGGGCTTTCAAAAAAAATAATGGTCAATGGTTATTTTTAATCATATTTGACTAACAGGAGGGGTTGTTTGTGCAATTAAATGTATTAGTTGAATATTATGCCATAATGAGAAACGTTAGAGTAAGTTTGTGCAATTTTCCCTTTAAACATTGATATCTTGTATATAATATTATTTAATCATTTCTATAAAACCGTAATAATTGTGGCGGTGTTGGGAGTCAACTTCTTCCGATTATGGAAATAGACATTTAAACTACGTTTATAATGTTTTATTTCGGTAGGTCCCAGTAGATCATCATTATTAGAAGAAAAAAATTTCAGTTGAACCCCACTTTGTCTTTCTAATCCAAAACTCTGCAAGCTTCATGTATTTAACAAGATTTTTGAGTCTGGTTTTCTAGGAATTCTGTGTACAAGTTTTGTCTTTTATTTATTTTATATGTCAAATCTTAGAAACTACCACTAGAATATATATATATACCGGCAAGACCCTTCTTCATATATGTGTTTTTTATATCCAAATTAATTGAACTAGCACTGCAATCAAATCATACTAAGATAATCCAGTTCTTTTTTCTTTTCTTTTTTTTTTGTATTCAATCTTATAACCACTCACAGATCACTAGTAAATGCATGTTTTTTTTTTTATAGAAAATATTTTTACTAGTAATCCATATGTTTCTCTTAGGCTTAGCAATAATTGATGAATACATCAATATTGAACGAATCAGAAGTTTGATGGAATCTATAGAGATAAGTACTGAAAAAATAAGATAATCCGGTTTTTTTTTTTTTTTGTTTTTTTTTTTTTTGTTGTTGTATTCAATCTCATAACCACTCACAGATCACTAGTAAATGCATGTTTTTTTTATAGAAAATATTTTTACTAGTAATCCATATGTTTCTCTTAGCAATAATTGATGAATACATCAATATTGAACGAATCAGAATTTTGATAGAATCTATAAAGATAAGTACCAAAAAATGTTGTACATATTTGTAAAATAAGATACAACTCAAATATTTATCTCTGCATGTGTATTAGCCACTACTTAAAAGTCATTTTAATAACTATTTGAAAAGTACTTTTTCACCATATCACAAACAGTGAGATATATATGTGCACTTAATTATATATAGTCATTTGTCAATGACATGCAAAGCACCACTACTTGAAAAAAAAAAAAAAAGTGCTTTTTCTCATGATCTTTCCTCTATCTTCTTGAGACTTGAAGTGTATATATATATCCTCGGAAGACCTGAAAAAAATCAGAAAAAGATGATCTCAGTGGAATCACTTTTAAATATTCATCATAATCAAACAATACTAAATTTGACAAACATCAAACTTAATTACTATATAATAAATTGAGCAGTGATCATTCATTTTTTTTTCTTTCTTTTATATATATATATAGGTATAGTTAGCTAGATAATATTACCGCTTCGAAAATCTACGGAAAAGGTGGATTTGATAAGGATTAATATTGGAAAATTTCAAGTTTGACTTGAGGAAAAATGCTTTGATTAAACAAAAGGTAATGTGGAATCTTCCGGTCAGTTCTTGCCCCCTCTTTTCATTTTTTATTTTTTTATTTTTCTTCATGACCAACTAAACTATTACTTTGATTCGACACATAATTGTATGGAGAGATGGATTTAGAACAACTATATAAATATATTAGCTATAATTATTAAAATAAGCACTTCCTATGAACAAAAGCACTTCCCTTTCCCACTGCCCCACGTGAACTAACTACACCACCAAGTTGTCTGTTTATGCCAATTTTCTGCTTTTTAACAACCCTTAATTCTTTTTGATTAATTTGATCCTATGGTTACACATAACTTGTTTGATATCCAACGTAGTACCGTCAATAAAATGAATTATTTTTTCTTTTAATGAACCCTAACGAAACAAAGACAAACTCAAGCTCATCATGTAAGAAATTCGTTAAAATAACGTTCAATGCTATGCATGGAATTGCATACGGATTTCAATAATTTTAAAATTCATCAAAAATTAACCTTGAACATAGTTAATAGGTCTCGAAAACTATTACATAATAAGTATCGAAAATACAAAATAAGTCTCGAAAACACCAAAATAAACCTTGGAAACACAAAAAAACACGAGACTTATTTTTATGAGCATGTTTTAAAAGCATTTTTATCATATCAACATTTTTAAAATTCTTCAAAAATTAACCTTGAACATATATGCATGCCTGGTTCTTCTCTCCATCCTGTGCGTTGTTGTTGTTGTTGATATCATTGCAAGCAGTAGTCAAGCACCATAAATTGCTGTAAATAAGCAAGAATTTATGTCTCATAATATACATATATTAGATTTTTTTTTTTTTTTTTTTTTTTTAAAATTGATTGAGAAGCCACCGACCGGCCTGAACCTTTTATAAGTTAATTAAATTTGTTTAACTAGTAATTAATGAACTTACTAAGAAAATTCCAGTTTACTTTCACTTCTCAATTCTCACATGCTAGAGTTGACCGTACCTAATCAACTTACCCTTGTTTTAAGACAAATTCTTCTTTCTTTCTTTTTATTTTTATTTTTATATATATTATTTGATTGATCTATATATTTAATTTGATTAATTATTAACCACATATTAATAAAACAAAGAAACATGTGTACAAAAAACCAAAAACAAAAGCGAACAAAAAACTTTGTCTTGTCAATGATAAGAAGAAGGTGCTAGACTGCTAGGGACTAATTAATTAATAAAATAAAATAAAATAAAACAAAAGGGAAATTTTTTTCTTATTAATTAAGTAATTAAGAAACCAAGTCATGTACTCCAAAAATGCTCTCTCTTTTCAGAGAATAATCATGGATTACATTGTTAGAAGAGGATGCAAAATTGAGGTACTGAGGAAGATCAAGAAATGATGATGATGATGATTTCTGATGATGGTGATGATGATCATGATCATGATCATGATGATCATCAGGGTCTACGATTTGTGGCGTAGGCATCATTGGCTCTTGATGCATCTGGGTGCATAGAATCTCTGCCTGAGCTACTGCTAATTGCATTTGAAGCTGAGAAACTTGGTTTTGAAGGTATGATATGGCCCCAACACATCCATAAACAGGGTCTCTCACTCTAGCATTTGCTTCATACACCAAACTGCTGACTGCGTCTGCTCTCTGATGAACTGGAAGTTCCTGCTTGATCATCAAATAGACAAGCTTAATTTTAAAATAAATCATAAAGATTTTGTAATAATCATCGTAACAGACGCGTGTATGCAGTCATGTGGGAGAGATTTGAACCCATCAACAACTATAAATGTAGTCACATGGGAAATAGCTGGGAATCCAGAACCAGGCACACTTGTAAAATGTATACATTTTGAGTACAAATATATATGTATATATACAGATTCTGCAAGAGATACCGATGATTTTATCCCTATACCATGCATACGCAATAATCGATGATGTGGTTGGATAAAAATCAGAACGGTCATAACCAAAGAAAAACCACTGACGCGCATATGCATGTTATACAAATGAGAGTTAGAGAGAGAGAGAGAGATCACCTGTAACATTTTGCTAACATTGCTAGCACCAAAGACCTTGTGAACAATGGCAAACTTGTGGGGGTCATCGGAAGGGAAGTAAGGAGCAAAGATACAGTCTTTGGCGCAACGGCGTCGTAGCAACTTGCAAGAAGCACATGGTGAGCTTCCACTACCCATATTGTAACTGCTAATCGAAGAAAACAAAAATCTAAAGTGAAGAAGAATATGAAGAATGAAGAGCCAGAGAAATGAAGAAGAAGAAGAAGAAGAGAGCTAGAGGGAAGAATACTGGAGTTGGAACTTGGAAGGAAAATTAATTATAGATTGAGAGATCACAAGAGTGTTAAGTGGGTGTGTGTATTTATAATAATAACCTAGAACGTGTGTTTGTGTTTGTGTGTGAGACCTTGATAGAGTGTACTATAGATCAAAAAGGGTTGGCCCTTTAGCTACAATAATATAATTTAATAGAAGGGTTTGTTTGATTAATTTAATTTAATTAAATTAGTTAATTATAATAGTATCTTAGAGAGAAGTTTAATTACAGGATTGAGTTTTGAAGAAGAAAGGCTAACTAGCTTCAAGCCTTCAAGCTCATAGAAATTAAGGACAAGTACAATTATATAAGGAAAAATCTTGGATCCTGCAACACGGTAAATTTCACCACGTGGCGTAATCACAACGGTAGCAACTTTGCAGCCGAATTTCTCTCTTTATATAATGGAAATGGGTCATTTCAAAGAATTTCAAAGAATTTTAAAGGCTTTTTTTTTTTTTGGGAGGATTGACAATAGGTTGATTGACACAAAAGTGAACATAAAAATATAATGAAATTCTCTTTAACCAAAATTAATTATTATTATTTTTTTTTTGAATTACAACAATTGCTGGGATATGACGAGATTAGACTCTACAAACACAGTCCGAAATACTACTCCCACTATCGGGGAGAGGGTACAAATGAATTACAACTTTCACAATGGAAAGAGAGTTGCTTACTATAGAACCAGGAGAGGGCACCCACACTTGGGATTTAATAGCCAAGGTAGGGCAAATTATATACATACCAAGGTAAGACTTGAACCTTGGTGGTGGAACATCCCTTGGGAGACTCCAACCAGCAAGGTAAAAAATAAAAATAAAAATAAAAAATAAACTTCTTCTGCTTAAAATTAACTCAAGACCTGAGAATCTATACAATTTATTTCTCATTTTCAATCTTTGCACTTAAAATTATTATAATGCTGAGAACCCCTACGATACTATCCAAAAACGATAATTATAAACGAATAAGTACACATCCTAATAATCACTAAATTATAAACAATAAACATATCCCAGTTCATTTAATTCTTATTGTATATATACATACATATATATATATGTATGTATACGATAAGAATTAAAAAAAAAAAAATTAACTATTCTTTCAAATGTATCAATGCACACTTGTATGTGATTGGAAAAATAAATATAAACTTTTTTTATATATATACCTTGTCGATTTTAATGTGTATCCTAACGTACATGTCCGGAGAATATACAGTAAAGGTGCTACTTGCCTACTTGGTACACAGCTCAGCATCAAAGTTTTTGAGTGAGACCAACGGCTATGGTTGACCAAAGCCAAACCGTGTGTTAGTTGGCACCTACGTTTATATATATATTACTCTCTATATGTATGGCTTCCACGTTCTCTATTATTTATTTAATTTTTTCTTCTTCTCCTCTTTAAAAGAAAATGAACTAGCTTTGATCAATTTGAAAATGCAAACCAGATGATGCGAACATTATAGCAGATGTTAATTGTATATGAATATTAAAATTCTTTATAAAGATGTTAATGTTGTTTCATTTCTATCTATTTCTAGAGATAGAAATGGTATGGCACATACATAAGCTTTTGTTGCTTTATCTTTAAAAGAGAATCATATTTGGCTTGATGTAAGACATCTCTGTACTGCTTTTTTGCGATCAATGAAGTTTATTTCAAAAAAGAAAAAACAAATTGAAAGTGCAAACTAGTTAGCTTTTGTGTGCATGCGTTTGGGTTTCCAAGCTAGCTAGTTAGTCTCTTTTAGAGATCATGATAAAGATATGAAAGATCATGATAAAGATATGATATGATACAATTGTCCATTAAAATTATGTCACGAAACATGATCATGACGGATAATAACATGTGTATTTGGGTCTGCTCTGAATTTTTCCGAAGTCGGGGAGGGGTTGTGGACACCGAGTTATGAAGAATAATGCAACAATTGAGAAACCCTAATTAATCAATTAAAGACCATGATGATAATGAGAATGAGGATGAGGAGGATGAGGAGGAGGCTCAATGTGAATGTTTTTTTTTTTTTTTTTTGATAATATATCCACCTATTTAGATCAGATATTTTTTTTGAAGGCTTTTTATCATAAGATTCGAGCCGCTAATTTGAAAGTCATTTGTCCAAATCTCAAACTTATCTCAAGTTTATCCATCTATCAGCTAAGCTACGTCCTTGTGGGTAACGTGAATGTTTGTTAGCTTCATCACACAAGACACAAGTTAACACATACAAACATTCACGTGAATACAAACATATAAAAATATATAAATACAATTAATTAATGACAATAACATCGATCTTTTTTTTTTTCTCTCTCTAAGAACACATGGCTTGACCTAAAATCATTAATTAGATTCAACAGTGGTCTTAAAATATATGTAAATTAATTAAATTATTAACTTCAACATCATACAATGAATGGAATGTGGGGACTCATAATTTGGTGATACATATATTCCACAAGAAATTATGTGGTTTTCATTCCATGAGATCTTATGGACATGGTTCAAAGGTTATGATCATGATTTCATAAAAATTTGTAAAATCTTATAGATTCTCTATGATTTTGTAAAAAAGACTTGATCAGGACATATATAACCATGAAAGTCGATATTGTTTTCGGTAAAAATTTCGGAGTCCAAAATTTTGAAAATTTCGATAGAAATAACAAAAATATAACCTATAATTTTAAAATATCGAAAACATTTAAGAGTACACCATATTATAGCAAACATATTCTATATATTTTTCTTTTGAAGCTACATTATAATCTTCTTGTTGCTTCTGTTTTGTTTTTTGTGATTAAACAAATTAAGACATATCTAGATCTTCCATATTAAATAAAATTACAAGCTCAAAAAAAGAGCAGCAAAATCTGCCAAAATTTCATTTCATTAATTTCTAATTGTTTCAACTTTTTAAATTTTAGTAGCTCATGAATGGATTTAGATTGATCCCGTGACCTAATCTTATTCAAAGTAGATATTCTGGATATATATCCACATCAAGAGATACAATTTTTCTTGAACAAATTTGATCACGGTTAGGCTTTAGTGATAATTACATTGAATCATATATCTATTCATCGAATTTGGAATCGTTATCATATAATTATTATTTTTCTTACAAAAATATATCATTACAATTACATTACAAGAGATGTCCTCAACCTTTTTTTATATAGCAATTAATGAAAAGGGTTTTGTTACGATTTCGTGATAATAAAATAAAAGTATCATTCCATGTTTTATAAAATTTACATTAAATTATATAGATTTACTTAAAAGTTCATAGATTTAGCATTTAACTTCATTGTATTCGATCATTGCATAGATGCCTTGAGTCATTGAGTCAATTCTCGTTGTCCTAATTTATCAGAACCAGGGTCTGGTTTGTGATGATATGAATATGTGTCTCCAAGGAGGGATGGTAATGGGGGTTCATTTGGTGCCAAGACAAGCGAATACGGTGCTCATAATTTTTTTATTTATTTTTTATTTTTTATTTTTTTTACGATATCTATCTATTTACCCATGAAGCTTTTTACCATTAGTAGGATTGCCCAAGTCTCAAACTCATCTATCTACTAGCAAAGCTACACCTCTGGGGGTAAAAAATAGATAAAATATTTACAACTACCAAGGCTTAAACCTTAGTTGTAGAACTTTCATTTGAAGACTCTAATCACCAAGACAAGAGACCATTGATATCGATTATAATCTCACTAAGATGATATTGTCTATCGATTATGATAGGTTTAGGTTGGAAGACTTTCAACCTTGAATGTATAGATAGCCTTCTAGTCGTGTTTGGCTTTGTGTTTTTCCCTTGTTTCTTTGCTGCGGTTTTGCTGCTTACTTTATAAAATTCGCCGTTCAAAATAAAAAATTAAAAATAGTAACTATGTAGAGATAGAATTAATGGAGATTATTGAATTAGGTAAGGACAATAAGATATGAGGAGAGGAGAGGATGAGATCTAAATCCGTATATAAAGTTAGTGTACACAATTTTACTAACACAAGACTTGTTAAATTCTGTAGATTTTGAGAATCGATAACACATGATTAAAATTTAATTTCGCAGTCCTAATATAATGTTGGTATTGGTCTCAAATGGGAATTAAAAAAAAAAACCTAATAGAAAAGTTTTTGAGTACACATGATGAATCATGAAATTGCATCAATGAAAAGACAATAAGAAATTGATAGATACTATTATGCAAGGGACAACACGCTTGGGTACTGACCAATCAATAGGATTTTACCATGTGATCCATTTGTGAAAAAAGCAATGATATAAATATAAAAAATTAAGAGAAAAAAGCCACGTGATAGCACCATAATGGTAGGGTCAGTACCTTGGGTATTGACTAACCAGTAAGTACCCAAACAATTTCCTTATGCAAGCTAGTCTCTGATGACGAGCATCGATCAATTTAATAATGATGATGATAATGGAAACCAAAAGAAAACACACCCCACCAAGAAATTAATGTGATCCTGACACCGTGAAATTAACTTGTATAATTTAATTGGTTATAAAAACGAAACCAGTTTCGCGGAGAGAGATTAATATAATTAATTAAAATTTGCTGTAGAAATATATTGTATAACCCTAAGTCCTATCATCTCTCTCTGTCTTGCATTGCAATTTGCATGCATTAATGGCTTCTCTCTCTCACATGATTCCAAACTTCTTCTTCCAACATATAACAGCACTCCTTTCATTGAATATGTTGGTCTCTCATCAAAGTATTCATTTTCTATTAAATACTATAGGTACTTCCATTTATAATTATTAATCATTAAAATATATATACTTGCTAATAGCCTCTAATTAGGCAATTAATTATCAAGTTGAGCACCTTGTCCTTCTTTTTAAATTTCAAAGACAGACGCATCAAGGGTCCACCATCGCTAAAAACATGACCTAGAATGTAACTTCAATTATAGGAGATGAGTCTCTCAACAATTTCCGATTTAATGAGTAAATGTAAGTTACTAAGATTCGAACCCCATCACATAAGTCTCACTTTTTTGAATTTGAATCCTCTACTGATCTGATCTTTTTCATAACCTCACCTAATTTCATAACACATAAACATTGCAATGAATGAATGTTTAATATGTGATTTGTTTTCATAACTACTTTATCAACAATCAATCATATGTTTTAAAAAAGGTCAGGATAAAGATTAGATTAGTAGAGGATCCAAATCCCACTTTTTGGGGCGATTTGTCACTTTTATAAATGTCTTTCCATATTTATCACTTTGATCCCTATTTTTTCCAAAATTCATCACTTTAATCTATTTGACCAAATATTTGAAAGTCAATTATTTTAAAACTTGTAAAAATATACTTTTGCCCTTATTACTACTTAATTTAGCTAAAATGATTATATTATCTTTAAATTAAAATGAAAAACAATAAAATACTCAATAATAAAATCTTAAATAAATAGATTAAGAAAATCTTAAATAAATAATAAAAAAAAATCCATCAATTTGTTCTTATTTTGTATATTTTTTTTTTTTTCATAATGGATTTTTTTTTTAGCTAAAATGATTATCTTAGCTTTAAATAAAAATGAAAAACAAATAAAATTCTCAATAATAAAATCTTAAATAAATATATTACAAGAAAATAATTATGAAAAAAATAATCATTCAAAGCTAAGATAATCATTTTAGCTAAATAAACATCCATTATGAAAAAAAAAATACAAAATAAGAAAAAATTAATGGATTTTATTATTATTATTCATTTATGATTTTTTTTTTTTGTAATCTATTTATTTAAAATTTTATTATTGAGAATTTTATTATTTTTCATTTTAATTTAAAGTTAAGATAATAATTTTAGCTAAATTAAATAGTAAGAAGAGCAAAAGTGTACTTTCACATGTTTTAAAATATTCGACTTTCAAATATTTAGTCAAATAGACTAAAGTGATGAGTTTTGGAAAAAATAAGGACTAAAGTAATGAATATGGAAAGACATTTATAAGAGTGACAAATCGTCAAAAAAAATAAAAAATGGGACTTTCATGTAATTCTTCCTTAATTAAAATTCTTGGTGTTGTAGAAATTTCTTGTAGAACCCTAAGTCCTACATATACATATATATATATATATCTCTCTCTCTCTCTTGCATTGCATGCATTAATGGCTTCTCTCTCTCCCATGATTCCAAACTTCTTCCAACATAAAACAGCACTCCTTTCATTGAATATGTTGGTCTCTCATCAAAGTATTCATTTTCCATTAATTACTACAGGTACTTCCATTTATAATTATTAATCTTTAATATATATATATATAACCTCTAATTAGGCAATTAATTATCAAGTCGAGCACCTTGTCCTTCTTTTCAAACTTCAAAGACGGACACCAATCGTGTTAAGGGTCTACCATCGCTACTAACATTATCTAGAATGTAACTTCAATTATAGGAGATGAGTCTTTCAACAATTTAATTACGATTTAATAAGTAAATGTAATATTCCAACCCCATCACTGAAATGAAGGGGAAAGTGGTAGACCACTTTACTAACTGTGGTTGTGCAAATTCAAAGTAATTCTTATACAAGTAAAAAGCTAAAGATGTTTTTAGAGATTTTTTTTTTTAATCATTCTTAGAGATATTTATAGACAAAATAGTATTTCATGAATATCAGGCCTATAAAAAATTAATAAAAATAAAACTTAACTAAAATGGTTTCTAAGAAACAATTAAAAATAATTGTTTTTAAAGTTAAAAACGTTTTAAAATTGAGATGGAATCAAAGACCTTTGTTATCACAAAACCCTAAGCTTCATAGGAAGTAGAGAACGAATATAGACAAAGAGAGTTAATTAATTATAATTAGAAGCTTTGTAGTTTGGATTTGTGTGAAATAATTTACAAAAATTGAGACAATATTTTAGGAAGAAAAAACAGACATCTTTACTACCTTTAAACGAAAAACATGAGACGTCCAATGCATGCATTAAATTAGCAGGGCATCACGGCCGTTTGAAATTTTTTTCAAATCTGATAAAAATGTGTACGGTGAGACTTACATTACATTAGTAATGTGAGAGTGGATTGGACACACATTACATTAGTAAAATGGATTAAGTTGGATATATATATATATATATTTATTTATTTATTTTTTTGCTACTATATTTATTTTTAAGGATTTTAAAAAAAAAAATACCTCTATTTTGAGTTAAAATTGCATAGTTACCTCTTGCAAGGAAAAAATTGCAAAAATACTTCAAAGTTCCCAAAATACCCTCACTTATTTCACAACCACATTTATTAAAGCATTTTTTTTATATAAAAAAGTATTATACTACTGTCTATTACATAAATTCGGGGTTTTTTTTGGAAAAAAGGAGAACTCGAACCTATAATTTCGTGGTATAGATGTGAGAGGTTTTACTATCAAACCAACATCATCCCGACCTCATTTATTAAAACATTGGTTATGTGAATTAGAGAGAGAGAGAGAAAGAGGCACAATCTACGATCTAAAAAGCTGATAAAGTTATTGATATATGTCACAAATTTCTATTCTACCACAAACTGTTGTGTAGAGCACTCTGAACTTTGAGCATACAACGAATTTTTTTTTCTTAGCTACATTGTTTCTGTTAATAAGGAAAATTGGTGTAATGAGAAAAATGGGTGCAATGAGAAAAAATATATGTTTAAATTTATCCATATCACTTAAAGGATCCTTTTAGTTTTTTAAAGGTTATAAGGTGTGAAAATAATGATTTTAAATTTTTAAAAATAATCATTGTAACTATTAATGGTTTTATGTATTTGTATTTAATAGAATTATTTTCTTGTTTATAAATTTTAATTAATTAGATGAATATTTGAAAGTATGTATTAGAAAAAAACATTTGAAAATATGAATTATTTTTTTCTTTTGAAAAAAATGTAGGAAGTGCTTAAATTTATATTTACGAATAAAACTGATAAATATTTAAAATATAAATTAAATTTATTTAAAAATTGAGAATAGAGGGACGTTATTTATCGGGTGCGGATATTAACATCCATAAATATGATAAGCACACACATATTTATAAATATACACATGTCTAAAATTTAAAATTAAATCATTACTATAAGCATACATCTTAATGCCAATAATACCCTTATTTAAATGAATGTATTCATTTAAATACAATTTATTTATATACTCTATTAAGTTATTAACACATCCAATTTCACAAATGATAAATTCTTAAGTTCTCCAGTCTTGAAAACACAGTACAATCGTAGTAAAGAGTTCCTTGCCATCAACAATTGCATCAGATATCTTCTCAACATTTACAAATCTCAAGCATTGTTCATGTTGATAATAAGCAAGTTGATGATATCTATTACAACAGATTTCACATCCTCATATTAATGTTGATCTCCTAGATACAAAACAATATGTACTGCTATTTTTTTATAAAAAAAATTACTTCACGCTTTTTGTTTATCAATAGAGTTCTTAATTAAAAAAAAATATATACGTATCTATGTATGATCAGAGTCCTCTAAATTCTTTTTCCATTACTTTGTTATATGACAATAGGAGATTTTGATACTTGAAATAGAATTGGTGTTTAATTTTTATTTTTTTTAATAAAGAGGTATAGGTGTGTAATTAATGAGTGTACATAGTATTTTTTGGTAAATTTGTATTGAGATATTTTTGTAATTAAATTTTTTATTAAAATATGAGTGTATTTATCATATTTATAGGTGGTAATATCGACACTCTTATTCATCTTCTTTGTCCAACATTGGTGGAGAAGGAGGTCAACCTTTGGATTTTGTTTTTTGTTTTTTGTTTTTTTTTTTTTTTTGGAATTGGGTTTTGATTTTACATTTAGCACAATAATGTTGTAATTGTTGAGTTCTTTAAGGGTGATTTTGGAAGAAAAGTGATAAATACATGTCAAGTTATCCACAGTATAATATTTCAGATAAAAGTCAACTTATGTAACTTAATTTTTTTTTTTTTTTTTTTAAAGTATTACAAATATTACAATAAGATTGTTGGGACCTATCAAGATGAGATAATACATGTGGATCCGGATATCTACTCTCACACACCAGAAGAAAACTCCCTATACATGTTTCTAAAATGCGTATAGAAAGACTCGAACCCTTGACCACCAAGTGTGGAAGGGAGGTGCACAACTAGAGATGGCAATTAAACCCGAACCTGTGGGACCCGTCCGAACCCAACCCGCTTAAAGAGGATTTTGGTTGGGATAAGTGTACCCGTGGACGGGTTTGGGTTTAAAAATTGTACCTGTCACGGGTTCGGGTTGGGTATGGATTTGGAAAAAAAATCCATACCCGAACCCGCGTACCCGCGAACAATAAAAATTATATAATATTTTATTATTTAAAATATTATAAATTTAAACTCCAATTAAAACTTTTTAATTATATAGAGAATAAAATGTAAACATTTCAATATATTAAGTGTTTTTATTCTTTAAAATTATAATATTTCATATATTTAAATAATATAGAAATAATTTTCAAAAAAAAATTGACGGGTTCGCGGGTTTTACCCGTTGACCTGCTTGTTTCACGGGTTCATGGACGGGTTTGATAGATACAAAATTTCACGGGTTTAGGTTTGGATTTTGCCAAACCCGTCCGAACCTGCCCCATTGCCATTCCTATGCACAACCACTATACTCTTTAACTACACATATAGCCTACTTTATAACAAGAGTCTATCCTCTACGGAAAAAATGTACAAATCCAAAAAAAGACAAAAAAATGATATTAGGAAGTTCCCCTAAGTTCCCCTGATTATATGCATAATTGCATCAAACCGAAAACAATATAATAATATAACTCAAATACCCCTCCAACCAAATTTTAAAAATAAAAATTTAAAATTTAAATTTGAAATAATGGTTAAATAATAATAATATTCTGAATTTTTTGATAAAGAAAATTAAATAAATAGAGAAATGAAAAAAAATTAAATTGATTTAACAATTATTATCGGGATTCAATCAGACCCTTGTTGCTTGTTCTTAGTATATGGATTCAACTGTATAGATTGATATTTGAGATTTGAGAGTTAAATGATTATATGCATAATTGCATCAAACCAAAAACAATATAATAATATAACTCAAATACCCCTCCAACCAAATTTTAAAAATAATAATTTAAAATTTAAATTTGAAATAATGGTTAAATAATAATAATATTCTGAATTTTTTGATAAAGAAAATTAAATAAATAGATAAATGAAAAAATTTAAATTGATTTAACAATTATTATCGGGATTCAATCGGACCCTTGTTGCTTGTTCTTAGTATATGGATTGATATTTGAGATTTGAGAGTTAAAAAAAAATAAAAAATAAAAAATAAAATAAAATAAAAATAAAAATTTGGTAGAAACTGCATATGGAATGGAAGATGAAATGAAGTTATAAACTAGTGTTTTAATTTAATTTGAACATTTAAAAAAGTTTGCCATGTGGAACAATATAATTGGTTAAAGAAAAAGTGGAGCCTTGTTTTAGTAATCGTGCCACGTGGCACTATTCTGTTAGTCTGTCTCACCAACATCACCCATGAGACAGACCCATAGAAGATTTTCTCGTATTATTCATAAAGATTATATAGAAAGAAAAGTTTTTTTCTTTTAATAGTAATATATTCATATGCATTAACAATTATCCATTCATTACAAAAAGATAAATCCGTGAAGAGAACTTAAGAAGATTGATCTTTAAAAAATACATTTAGCATTCGATTGTAAAGGCTAAGAAAATGTAAAGAAAAAGAATACACTATTGAGAAGGGAATTCATGTATTTTTACTACAATATCACTATATAAAAGTAATAATAATAATAATAATAAAACAACTAAATGTTTATTTTGTCATTTTCTTTAGGAATTGTTAGTTTTCTTTTGTTGAATTTTTCTCCATATTTGATATATATATATATATATATATTCTTGAATTTGTTATGTATATATTTTTTTTCCATCAAATCTCCTATGAAATTATGTTTTGAAGATCTTATATTTATATAAACTGTGAATTATAAAAAAAGAATAACAATATAAAAATAACAATTTTTATGAGAAAATTTGATACTTGAAATAAAATTAGAGTTTAATTAGGGTTTATCGTAAGTTTTTTTTTTTTTTGAAAGGTAAGTTTTTTTTTTCTTTTTAATAAATAAATATAGTAGAAGATGTTGATATAATTAGAGTCCATTTGGGAGAGCTTCTCAAATAGATCTTTTTACGGTATATCTTTTTGAAGTAGAACTTCCACAAGTAGAACTTCCAGGGAGTAGATGTTGGTCGTTTGGTTGTTAATTAAAAAACCCTTTTAAATCGTAGATCGTTTGGTGAAAGAAAATTTAAAAGCTCTTTTAAATTATGGAATTACCAAAAAGGATATATAAAATAATTTAACACTTCACTAAACAAATATAAGATTATGAGAACAAATCATTTTTTTTTTTATGTTTTTGAAAAAAAAACTGTATTATAAATTAAATTTATAAACAATACAAGTTCAATTGAAACTTCAAATAGAAAAAGATACATAAGAGTTGAAAAATATAAACAATACAAGTTTGATTTGGACTTATAGGAGGAAGTGAGGAACAATAATGAGAGTCTGAGTTTTCATAGTTGCAAAATTGTTCAAAAAATTCCAAATGAACACAGCACATTAGGGATTGAGATCCCCTACTCATCTTATTTATGCTCAACTTTCAATAATCAGCTGACATGTGGCAGACAAGCAAAACAAGGGTTAAGATCAGTTTTTTTTTTTTTTTTTTTTTTTCTCTCTCTTTCCTCTAATTACTTTATTTTTTATTTTTTTTCTCCCTCTTTCTACTTATCAATTACTTTTATTTTATTTTTTTTGCCTCTTCTCACCTAACGGACACGTTTACTATCCTACGATCTACATCTAAATAATTGGTTTTAGATAATAATAAATAAAATAAAAAACCTTTGTAAAATATACAAAACAATTGTAACTTACAAAATCTTATTTAATGTTGCATTCTTACAGCTTTGAATACAAATAATACTAAAAATCATTTCAATAAAGAAGAGCTATTTGAAATCTAAGAGTCTTGAAATGCAGGTGTGAAATTCTCCCTATTTTGTTGAAGCATTGTTTGAAAATTTAGCTGTTGAGATCACTCTTAAAGAGTATTTGATATTGGATTGGATGCAATACAACTTTGCAATTGTTGTTGGAACCGTGAAAGCACATGTGATAAATAATTATTAAGTAAGAAAAATAAGCATGAATAAACAAATAGATTAATTCCTCTTTCGTTGTGGCCAAAATGAAATATGAAAAAGAAAATACAATTTGGGAGGAAAATAAAGACTTTCTATGTTCGGCTTTAGATTCCAAATTGATTCTCTGTCATGGAGACTACATAAAGTATTGAAATAATTGACAAAATCCTTTCATTTTGAAGTTGAAAAAAGAATCATGAAACCGTGTCATGGTATGTCATGTGTCAATCAAAATTGATCATTATTATATATTCAAACTAAACCTGGATGTTAAAATTCCAAACCCCGATTGTTTAAGAGAACCCATGAAAATCAACACTTCTGTACCTTTCAGAAGTGTTTGAAGCAGCTCCTGTATCCATTTAAGTCAAATAAAGAAATGCCACTATAATAGGTGGGAGGCACATCACAGCAGGAGATTCAATAAACAGAAGCATCTAAAGAGGGAGAAAAAAAATATGAAAAATAAGCAATCAGTGGAAAGAGAGAGAAAACAAATAAAAAAAACTGATCTCAGCCCTTGTTTTGCTTGTCTGCCACATGTCAGTGGATTATTGAAAGTTGAGCATAAATACGATGGGTAGGGGATCTCAATCTGAACAGTAGTTGTTTGAGAATGAACACAATTTTTCAATACTTCAATCTAGATGAGTCCAAATCTAATTTTGCAACTAATATATTACTTTGTTTGCTCATTGCTCTTTTTCAGTCCAAATCGAATTTCTAATCTTCAATAGTTTGAAGTGAAACAGAAGCCAAAGTGAAATGTTATTGTTGAGAAGCTTAACGTGTAAAAGAAATATTTGATTAGGGTTTTAAAAAGATATTGTGTAATTAATAAAATACAATAGGGTTATATTATACATTTAATGTTTTTTTTAAAAAAACTCAAAAATGTCTACTTGAAAAAGCCAAAAATTTGAGCTTTTCCAAGTAAACGTACAACAGCTTTTTTAATCGTCGAAAGCTCTACTAGAGTGTCAACCAAACAATATGAAAAAAATTGAAAAGAACTTTTTTAATTAAAAATGTTCTTTTAGCCAGTAGACAAACTCTTCCAAACGGACACTTAATGTATGTATATAGTATTTGATTTATTTTTAATTAAACTAATTTGTCTTTGTTGGTAAATTTCTATTGGGATATTTTCATAATTAAATTTTTTAATAAAATATGGATATACTAATAAGTTTTATGAGTGTCAATATCGACACCCATTATTTATATATACGTTTTTTTAGAAAAAAAAAATTAATACCATGAGATTCAAAGTGACGAGCTTTTATTTTAGACGGAATGTAGAGCGTTTGGAACAAGACTCCAATACTCAAGTAGATAAATAGAAAAGTGTGATTTACCTAGATGGTAGAATGGTAGATTATGGGATCTAGATAATCGAATATAGGAGATAAGGAATCTGGTTGGTGGATAGCTACTAAAATAGATGTATGTATATCACTTTCGAAACGATTGACAACAGTGGCCGTTAGACTTAAGTGTGAATAATATATTTAGCTTGTATAACTCTTGCACAAGTTAAGTGTGAAGAAAATTGGAACTCCATCACAGGGATGAGGCTTACTACTTATAGGAGAGAGGCTAAAATGGTTGGTCCGTTTGTGAGATCCTGAAAATCACGGGCCGAGATCGAGGGCCTATCCACGATTCTTGAGGATGTAGTCGGTGGCTTATTTGAATCGGTAGTGACGATATTTACATCCCTACAAAATTGTATATACGTAAGGTTAGACCTAGGGGTAGGCCCACAAGGCAACCACCTAGGGTACCCGTTTTCAAAGGGCCCCAAATTCCAGTTTTAAAATAAACATTATGTTTTTCAGTTTGAAAATAAGTCTTGAGGCCCACTTACAGTTTTTTTTTTTAAAAAAAACAGCCCATATTTCACTTAAAGGCCCATTATATATATATATACAGTTTTTCTATTGTCAGTTCGTCATGATATAAAATATATCATGACAAAGAATGTGAACCATTAGATTTACATATTTTGACTCAAAGTGTATGCACTTATCAAAACTTCTCCATAATCTATGGACCACATTCTTCGTCCTGATATATTTTATATCAGGACGAATTGACAGTAGAAAGACTGTGTATATATATTTATTTACTTATTTAAAAAAAGACCTACCAAAAAAACACAATTATAATACTTACCACATCCATAACAAATCAAATCCCGTATCAGAAGAAAAAACAATTTGAAAACAATTTGAATTATTATATTGATTTTTATAGAGAAAAAAAAAAAGGTAATTACCTCGGTGGCCATCAATTTGGGTCACCACTATCAAAATGACCATTAGATGGGGAATTAGTTTTAAAATGGCCATTAGAAGGGGAATTGGTTTCAAATGACCATTTTTGGCGAACACTGTTATACTAATAACGATTCCATCTAATGTCATCTAATTAGTGGTATTTTGGTAAATAAGAGAATGACATTAATTTATTTTAGATGTTTTTTTGGAAATCAATTTTTTCTTTTGCTTTTTAAACCGAATAATTATATTTAGTGTGTGTATATACGTATATCATATAACATATCACACACACATATATTTCTTTTCAACTTATCTCAAATATATTTTTTAGAATTTTTAACCTTAATCTTCTCAAAAAAGATATATATATATATATATATTCAACTTATCTCAAATATATTTTTTAAAATTTTTAGATTTTGTAGCCTTGATCTTCTTACAAAAGAAAAAAAAATTATATATATATATATATATTAGTTTTTCTATTATCAGTTCGAATTGATATAAAATATATTAGTTCCTTGAATGTGGGTCATTGGATTTAAATGCTTTGACTTGACTGCATGCACTTGTCAAAGCATCTTTTAAATCCAATGGCCCACATGCAAAGAACTATATATTTTATATCAGTTCGTCATGTTATATCATGACGAAGAATGTGAAAGTATGGAAATCCAATGATCCACGTTCTTTGTCCTGATATATTATATATCAGGACGAACTGACAATAGAAAAATTATGTGTGTGTGTGTGTGTATATATATATACAGTCTTTTCGAACTGACAAAATATATATCAGTTCCTTACATGTGGGTCACTGAATTTAAAAGATGCTTTGACAAGTGCATACAATCAAGTCAAAGTATTTAAATTCAATGGCCCACATGCAAGGAACTGATATATCCTTTGTCAGTTCGAACTGATAATAGAAAAATTATATATATATGGAGGTTGTCTAGTAAGGACATCCTGAAATTATTAAGTAAGAACGTCTAATCAAAACCACACATTTATATTGGGCACACATTTACATTGGGTGTGAATATTTGTTAATGTGAGACTGATAAATCCTTTATTTTTTTAAAAATTTTATATCCTTTATTAAGTCAGGACGTTCAATCACAGCCATAATTGTTTTTGAAAATTTTTATTTTGTATGGACACCTCATTTATTACCTGATATATCCTTTATTTTTATTTCTGAAATGCATGCCAAAAACTAATAATTTATAACATAGAAAAGAAATTAAAATTTTATGAAAAGAATTGTATCGCCACTTTAGAGTCTTGAGTTGGTAATGTTTGATTGGGTGGTGGTCTTCTAACTTGGCCCACGATGGGTTTTTAGAGCCTGTTTCAATATTGAGATCATGAAAATCACGGGCCGCGATGGAGGGCCTACCCATGATTTTTGAGTATGTAGTCAGTGGTTTATTTGATTTTGTATATACAGCTCATTTATTACCTGATAAATCCTTTACCTCAATTTGAGAAAAAACATGCCAAAAATTAATAATTTATAGAATTATTATATTTTGTATCAACAACTTTTTTTAAAAAATTAAAAAATTAAAAAATTTAGGAAAAGAATTTTATCGCCACTTTTGAGTCTTGAGTTGGTAATGTTTGATTGGGTCGCCTGGTGGTCTTTTTTTTTTTTGGGTAAAAAAGAAGGCTACAAAGCCCAAACAGAAAAAAAAAAAAAAAAAAACTAAGGACAAAGAACCATCCTAGTAATGGTGACACCATTACAATCATCCCCCAGGATATCAGACATCTGGGGGGGACCTGGTGGTCTTTTAACTTGGGCCATGATGGGTTTTAAGAGCCTGTTTCAATATTGGATTGGACACGTATACAGTAGTAATTGTAATTAATATTGAGTTACCCAAATCCTAGTAGGATTAATACTCAAAATCATAATTAGACTAGGAATTACAATCATTATTCTATTCTAATTAAAATTCCTTTTCCACTTAGTAAACGAATTCCTGCACGTACATCTATGTGCACCTTTGTGATACTATAAATTCATCACATATATCAGCTCCTTAGTATCTTCAAATTTTTAGCAGATTTTATTACTTGTTCATCAACATCAATAATGGCTAATTGGGCTGAGCTTGATCCAAATCTGTTGGCGGAAATTTCTCGGCATATAACATTGGAAGACGATTTCATTGCTTTTCGCGGGGTTTGCATTTCATGGCGATCTGCTGCAACAATCAGAGAAACATTCATGTACAAAGATTCTCAAATGCCATGGCTCATGCTTGCACCTAAAAAGAGCACCAGTCTACGTGATTTCTTCAGTATTTCAAAAGGTATTTGTCGTCAAATTAACCTATCCGACCAAGTTATTGGTAGCAAATGTTTGTCTTCCAAGGGTTGGCTTATAGCGATTTGGCAAGATCTGAGTATGAACCTTGTACATCCTTTTTCCGGTACTCAAATTAAACTCCCGCACATAAAAAGTTTTCAGCCATTGGTATTGTCTTAGAACTTGCAAAATTTATACTTCTTTCATTCATAAATGTGTTTTATCATCTAATCCTTTATCGACAACGGACTTTACGTTGATGGTTATCCAAGGATCAACAGGGGTATTGGCATATGCTAAACGAGGCGATAAAGCTTGGACAACAATTAAGACATGGTATAGTTCTTATTCTGACGTCATCTATTATAAGGGGCAGTTTTACGCCTTAGATTGTCGCGGTCGTATAATGTTATGTGATGTTGGAGGCGATAACCTGATGGAAGCACGACAAGTTGCAAATATGTCATGTGAAATTTTTGAAAAATATTTTATGGACTTATATATTGTAGAATCAGGTGGAGAATTTTTGGTAGTCTCGCGAGAAAAAACAGAATCAAATCCAATTAAAGAAGGAAGTCGTTTGGCTACTTATGATACAACTTTGCACTTTCACGTTTTCAAAGTGGATTTAAGCACCAACACATGGACCAAGATCTATGAGTTGGGTAATAGAGCACTGTTTTTAGGTCATAGTTCTTCAATCTCCATCGAAGTATTAGATAATTCGTTTTGTCAACCCAATTGTATCTATTTCACCGATGATGCATTAGAACAATACAGTTATGGATATGAAGGAGATCGACACGGAGGAGGAAAAGACATGGGTATATATAACTTGGGGGATGGAAGCATTACACCTTATTTTAAAGGCAGTATTTCTTACCATTGCGTAACCCCACCTATGTGGGTTGAACCTAGTTTCGGTTAGATTTTGCTTAATTAGAAGTTTTACGATCTATGATTTATATATATATATATAATTATGATGTAACCTTTAGGAATTGTTCTTTAGCATTTTCTTTTGTTGATTTGTTCTCCATATTATATATATATATATATATTCTTGAATTTGTTATGATATATTTTTTTAGAATTTTTAGATTTTGTAGCCTTCATCTTCTTAAAAAAGAAATATATATATATATATAATTCAGTTTTTTTATTGTCGGTTCGAACTGATATAAAATATATCAGTTTTTTTTTTTTTATTTATTTTTTAGATTTCACTATAACAAACTAAGTAAATATTGAACTCTTATAGTGACTACTTATATTATTTATTTTGTTAGGTTAATTATTAATATGATTTTGATAAATTCATTTTATTAGTATATTATTTAAATTTTGTTCAAAATTATTATAAGTTAACTAGGTTTGACATGAATATCATAAAATTAAGTTATAAGTATGTAAATAATATTGATTTAAATATAGGAATGATATAATGATATTTTAATTAAGCTATTGAAATTTATACTTTATAAGTTAAAGTATTATTTTCAGTTATGCATACCGTTAAGAATAGACATAGGTTTTGCAACAAAATAAAAGATGTTTTCTCATACTCTCTTTAATTATGTAATTGAAATGAAAATTAGGAAGAAAATTAGACTGACTTGGTAATTATAAATAATTTCTAGATATAAAATAGACGTGTTACATTTTAACTGGTTAATGTATATTTTATTTATTTATTTGTATCATTACTTTTAATATCAAACGATATCACCATTGCTATATCATTATACCATTGCTATATTTAAATCACAATTATTGTTTTTTTATTTATTATAATTTGTGATCTCATAATTAGTTGTATATAATTTTAATTTTAATTTTTAATTTTTTATATTCTATCAAAATTAATTTATAATCAAATATTATAATTACGTATATAAATTAAAACACGTGCAAGACAAAACCTAGTATTAGGAATAAGAATCACTTTTTTAATTTTCTCCCATCAAATTGTCCCATTACAATTGCAGACTTTAACATCGTATCTTCAATAAATTTTACTCGAAACAATACAACATTGTTTTTATTTCAACTCTTTTTTCGATAATCAATTCGCATATAATAATTGAATAAAATGTACTTAAAGAATTTTTTTTTTTTTTTTTTGAAGAATTCTTTTTCTTCTTATTCTTCAAAAAAAAAAAAAAAATTTGTGATTCATCAACAATAAATAATCTCAACATAACATAAAATACAGAACTCTGTCTTTTTGCAGCAATCTATCCTATGTCTGACCGAAAACTAATGTGCATGAAATCAGGAGATTGAAAGATCTTACGAATCAACGCCGCAATCTTCTAATTGCTTAAGCTTTGCGTTCGAAGTGACGAAGAACATTTCTGAAAAAATCCAGAAAAAAATTTGTACCACAAAAAATAGCAAACAAATAAGCTACCATTCATAAAAATCCAGGAAGCTGTAATAAGCCACATCCCATAGCCAACTTGCCAATCTCAAGTTCTTTCCATCTGTAAAATACCAAGGATGACCATAAAGATAGAGAAAGGAAAACAGCAAAAAACTAAGGGATAAAATATACGAGCAGTGATGCTCTTTATATGCACGCATATATGAAACAAAACTCTTTGAGTCCTTTCTACATCAGTAACGTCATCAGAACATTTCCTCTCTTGAAGGGGGACTCTTCTTATCTGCAGGAATTCTACATAAGCTTCCTCCTGCACAGATACATCTGAATCGATTGCGACGTATGAACGAGACCTTTGGAGATAGAAAAACAGTGGAACTTCCTTGTCTACCCAACCTAGCAGCTCAACCAACTCTGTGAATGAAAACATCTGGATCTTGATGGGGATCATACTACAAAAAATAGCAAACAAATAAGCTACCATTCATAAAATTACAGAGATCACATAGAATCTATCTATGCATTTTATCAAGCTATCTGCACTACACAATCCACACCAGGAATGTCAAGTCCACGTGCTGCAACATCAGTACAGAGAAGAATGCCACTTGATAGAGACGAGAATGAAGCTTAATGCTTTCTCCCGAGTAATCTATTGGGTGAAAATTATTAAGCCGAGTCATAATAGATAACAGCCAACATCTAAAATTATAATCTTTAACAGTGACAATGTATGCCAATATCCAAATTATACCTGCTTAATTCATCTTCCCGTGAAGTGGGATCAAAGAAAGGCCCTCTTCACGTCCCGTGACTTTGCTTCTGCTCGAACTTCAACCCTCACAGGATTTGTCATTCCTGCTTTCGATAGCTCTTCAACTGCGCTGAAAAATAAAATAAAAAAAAACCTCAAAGTTGCGGAAATCCTTCCATGATGTCAGATATCCTCCCAGGAGTGCCAATCAATAAATTTGCACCTTCCTTCTCAATCATCTTCATCTCTACACCCCCTACAAGAAGCATAGACTTAACATTAGACAACGTCGAAATGAATGGCTGTGCAACGTGATATATTTCATATTTGCGACGATAGCTCTCTTGTTGGCGAAATATAAATTTTATATATAAAGCAATTTAACATAAAAATAAAATCAACATTAAATTAAAACAAAACAATTTAATCAAATACTATATATTTGCTTTTTTTGAAAGGAAAAAGAAAAAAAGAGAGGGACCTGTTGAGGTTTTGGAGGAGAAGTGGCAGGCGCGGCGGAGGATCTCGACGAGAGCTAGGGTTTTCGGCGGCGTCCTTGAAGCTGCATAGCAGAGGGATTGTGATTTGTGGCGGCCTGAACCGGCTTGCAGAACTCGAAGTCGGCTTGAGCCAAGACTTCGAGAACCGGCTCGGAGATGGATTGGCGGCTTGAGGTCGGAAAACGGAAAAGGAAAACCGAGTGTGTTGTTGTTCCAGTCCTCCATGACAGTGAACCGCGTCTTCGAAAGAGATTTTGGGGCAAACAAAACGGCACCATTATATGCCGTTTTGCCAATGGGAAAAAAGTGGTCTAGAATCTAGATTGTCTTGACCCATCTTGGGCTTGAAACAATAACAACAAATGTGATAAGATATGGGCTTGGTCCGCTTGGAAGTTAAAATTATTGCATTGCAAATTACAAAAAAATTATAACTAGTTAGAAAATTAATTAGTGGTATTTTGGGTGAGATTATCTAAGAAGCTAAGAATAAAGAATAAAATAATGGAGAATTGATGAACAAAAAATATTATTCCATGAACACGTACACGTACACAAAAATACATTGCAACTAACCCCCATGCCCATATGGTGAGACAAGATTCAACAACAACAAAATGGTAATTAATTGCATTTTGCATGCATCATTACATCACGTAATTAGTACCCAGAAGCACCATTACATTGATCGATCTATGAAATTGTAGCTAGTCGTGATGACGACTACTTTGATCAATGAAAGAATCGAAGAGTTGAATCAAAGAAAGAAAAGAAGAGAGAGAGAGAGAGAGATATGATCTAGCACAGGGAGATAAGATTGCTTCATGCATCTTCAATTAGAGCATCTCCGTACGTGTTCTTTCACGATCGATCAATTGCCACCGTGGTGGTGGTGCTGCTGCCGCCGAAGCTTTGGCTTCTTGTGCCTCTTCTTCATTCCGGTAACGGCCGCATGAACCAGCTCTTGGTGAGTCAGAAGCTCTCCGGTGCCATGAAACACGTTAAAACAAAGTGAACACTTGCATTTATGTTGTGGGTGACTACATTTGTTGTGTCCCTCCAAACTTTTCTTGCCTTCGAAAGATTTGTCGCATTCGTAGCATCTGGCCGCCATTGTTGATATTCACTTCTTGGAAAGAAGAAGAAAATGAGAGGAATTAAAGAAGAAGAAAATGAATAGGTGAGGTGGGAGTGATGCGCACTATTCACTTTTTATAACCGAAATAATTAACATAAACAAATTTAACTAACTGTAGTTTAATATTAATTAAAATTTGAGAAATTATGCTAATTATTTGATAACATATACTGCATGCAGTTTCACATTCACATATTTCTTTTTATATATAATTCGCGCGCACTTTATATATATATATATATAAGATCTTCAAAACATAATTAATTTCATTGGAGATTTGATGAAAAAAATATATATATACATAACAAATTCAAGAATATATATATAATTAAAAATAAAAAATTCCTAAAGGTTACATCATAATTAAAAAAATAAAATAAAAAAATAAATCATAGATCGTAAAACTTCTACTTAAGCAAACAACTTCTAAATTCTAATTAAGCAAAATCTAACCGAAACTAGGTTCAACCCACATAGGTGGGGTTACGCGATGGTAAGAAATATTGCCTTTAAAATAAGGTGTAATGCTTCCATCCCCCAAGTTATATATACCCATGTCTTTTCCTCCTCCGTGTCGATCTCCTCCATATCCATAACTGTATTGTTCTAATGCATCATCGGTGAAATAGATACAATTGGGTTGACAAAACGAATTATCTAATACTTCGATAGAGATTGAAGAACTATGACCTAAAAACAGTGCTCTATTACCCAACTCATAGATCTTGGTCCATGTGTTGGTGCTTAAATCCACTTTGAAAACGTGAAAGTGCAAAGTTGTATCATAAGTAGCCAAACGACTTCCTTCTTTAATTGGATTTGATTCCGTTTTTCCTCGCGAGACTACCAAAAATTCTCCACCTGATTCTACGATATATAAGTCCATAAAATATTTTTCAAAAATTTCACATGGCATATTTGCAACTTGTCGTGCTTCCATCGGGTTATCGCCTCCAACATCACATAACATTATACGACCGCGACAATCTAAGGCGTAAAACTGCCTCTTATAATAGATGACGTCAGAATAAGAACTATACCATGTCTTAATTGTTGTCCAAGATTTATCGCCTCGCTTAGCATATGCCAATACCCCTCTTGATCCATGGATAACCATCAATGTAAAGTCCGTTGTCGATAAAGGATTAGATGATAAAACACATTTACGAATGAAAGAAGTATAAATTTTGCGAGTTCTAAGACAACACCAATGGCTGAAACTTTTTATGTGCGGGAGTTTAATTTGAGTACCGGAAAAAGGATGTACAAGGTTCATACTTAGATCTTGCCAAATCGCTATAAGCCAACCCTTGGAAGACAAACATTTGCTACCATTAACTTGGTCGGATAGGTTAATTTGACGACGGATACCTTTTGAAATACTGAAGAAATCACGTAGACTGGTGCGCTTTTTAGGTGCAAGCATGAGCCATGGCATTTGAGAATCTTTGTACATGAATGTCTCTCTGATTGTTGCAGCAGATCGCCATGAAATACAAACACCGCGAAAAGCAATGAAATCGTCTTCCAATGTTATGTGCCGAGAAATTTCCGCCAACAGATTTGGATCAAGCTCAGCCCAAATCGCCATTATTGATGTTGACGAACAAGTAATAAAATCTACTAAAAATTTGAAGATACTAAGGAGCTGATATATGTGATGAATTTATAATATCAAAAAGATGCACATAGATGTACGTGCAGGAATTCGTTTACTAAGTGGAAAAGGAATTTTAATTAGAATAGAATAATGATTGTAATTCCTAGTCTAAGTATGATTTTGAGTATTAATCCTAATAGGATTTGGATAACTCAATATTAATTACAATTACTACTGTATACGTGTCCAATCCAATATTGAAACAGGCTCTTAAAACCCATCATGGACCGAGTTAAAAGACCACCACCCAATCAAACATTACCAACTCAAGACTCAAAAGTGGCGATAAAATTCTTTTCATAATTTTTTTTTTTTAATTTTATTTTTAAAGTTGGTGATACAAAATATAATAATTCTATAAATTATTTTATAACAGCCTCCTCCTTTTTTTCAATTTCTTTTTTATGTTATAAGAATTCTATAAATTATTAATTTTTGGCATGTTTTTCTCAAATTGAGGTAAAGGATTTATCGGGTAATAAATGAGGTGTCCATACAAAATAAAAATTTTCAAAAATAAATAAAAATTATGAGATGAACTAATTAAATAGGTATATATACAATTTTTTAAGGAGTGTAAATATTGTCACTCCCGAATCAAATAAATCATTGACAACATCCTCAAAAATCATCGATAGGCCCTCGATCGCGGCCCGTGATTTTCGGGATCTCAATATTGAAACAGGCTCTAAAAACCCATCGTGGGCCAAGTTAAAAGACCACCACCCAATCAAACATTACCAACACAAAACTCAAAAGTGGCGATACAATTCTTAAAAAAAAAAAAAAAAAAAAAAAAAAAAAAAAAAAGTGGCAATACAAAATATAATAATTTTATAAGTGCTTGTTTGGTTGGGTTTTCTACTGTCTTAAAAGGTTTACAAAAGTCGAGTTGTTTAGTTAAACTTTTGAGATTGTGTCATGGGGAAGTGCTTCTTCAAATTGATTTTTTTTTTTTTTTTTTTAAGTGTCCATTTGAGAGAGATTGTCTACTGGCTAAAAGAGTTTTTTTCAAATTTTTTTGTATTGTTTGGTTGTCATCTAGTAGAGCTTTTAGATGATTAAAAAAGTTGTTTTGTGTCTACTTGGAGAAGCCCAAATTTAAAGTTTTTCCAAAATAGATATTTTGGAATTTTTTTTAATAACACTAAAATCTCCAATATAACTCTATAATTTAATATTTGCTAGAGTATTTTGGTAATTCTATCATTAAAAAGGTTTTTTTTTTAATTGGCAACCAAACAACCAATGACTTTTATTTAAAAGCTCTACATCTAAAAGATTTATTGCAAAAATATCTACTTGAAAAACTCTCTCAAACATATTCTAAGTCTACCAACCAAATAATTATAATTTTTTTTTTCAAAAACTCTAGTTATAATAGATCTACTACAAGTAGATCTTTTACCAATATAAGTTTTTTAAAAGCCGAACCAAACAAGCTCTAAATTATTTTATAACAGCCTCCTTTTTTTCAATTTCTTTTCTATGTTATAACAATTCTATAAATTATTAATTTTTGGCATGTTTTTGAGAAATTAAAATAAAGGATGAATTAGGTAATAAATGAGGTGTCCATACACTATACAAAATAAAAAAATTTAAAAGAAATTATAGGATTAACTAATTAAAGGAGCATATATACAAATTTTTAGAGGTGTAAATATCGTCATTCATAAGTCAAATAAACCACTAACTACATCCTCAATAATGATGGATAGGCCCTCGATCGTGGCCCACGATTTCGGGATCTCACAAACGGACCAATCATTTTGGCCTCTCTCTTATAAGTAGTAAGCCTCATCCCTGTGATGGAGTTTCAATTTTCTTCACACTTGACTTGTGCAAGTTATATAAGCTAGATTATTCACACTCTAGTCGATAGGTCGTTGCTGTCAATCGTTACGAAAGTGATATATATACATCTATTTTAGTAGCTATCCACCAACTAGATTCCTTACCTCCCATATTCGATTATCTACATCCCATAATTTACCGTTCTACCATCTAAGTAGATCACACTTTTCTATTTATCTTTTACAAGATACCTACTTGAGCGTTGGAGTCTTGTTCCAAAGGCTCTGCATTCCGTCTAAATTAAAAGCTCCTCATTTTGAATCTTAGAGCAACTCCAATTTATCATTGTATTGTATCAAATTTAGAGTTGAATGAGAATCTTCTGGGAATAAGCTTGCACTAAATTTTTTTCCATTCAAATGTTTAATACCAAATTTTATACAAAAAAAAAAACATGTTTAAAGAATATTCTCTTAATAAATATTTAAATTATTATAAAAGTTTAATATTATTTTAATAAATGATTGATAAGTAAATTAAATAAATTGAATATATATATATCATTATTGGTGTTATTTTAAAGATTTCAATGAGATCTTTTTAACGATATATTTTTTAAGAATACGTATTATTTTAATTAAGTATAAAAGGGTTATATTAGGAATTTAAAAAAAAATTAAAGAATGATTTGACAATTAAGGAATAAAAAATAATTAGTGTTGTTTGGCACTTGCAGGTCACAAACACCAAAAGAAAACAAAAAAAAAAAAAAAAAAATCATGGGAATTGAAATATTTAAAGTTGGTGCTGTCTTTGGGGAACAATGACAGATACCCAAAATAATATCTCCACGAATAAGAGTATAGCACGTGGTATTTTTTTCTTTTACTTTTTATATTATTTATCTTTGGCGCGTGGTTGGAGTTGACCTTATTTTATTGGTTTTTTTTTTTTTTTTTTTTTTTTAAAAAACGCTTATATAAATAATATATTGAAGAAATAAACTTTTTATTTTTATCTAAATGGGTATAAAACCTCTGGCTCAGCTATAAACTCAGATTAACTGATTAAGATAAATTTGAAAAATTAAAAAAAATTTCCTATAAAAGGTAGAAAATTGAAAATACAAGATAATCTGATAATTCATTGATATTCCAAAAGCCATCCACGAGCAAGACACGCACCCACCTCCACCTCTCAATCCTCACCGTCCACGTGTCTCCGTCCAATGGCTCTCCACATCTCTAGCCATTTGCTCTGTTTCTCTAATTCTCTGTCAAAACGGAAAATTCTTCAAACAGCGCCGGCCATCTCCCTTGAACCCACACAAGGAGGAGCTGACTCCAAATAAAATTATTTGTATAATAATTCTATACATTATTATTTTTTTTTATCAATTTATTTTTTATGTTATAATAATGCTATAAATTATTAAATTTTGGCATATTTTTCTAAAATTAAGATAAATGATATATTGGTTAATAAATTGGGTGTCTATACAAAATAATTTTTTTTTTTTTTTTAACTTTTATAGGATGAACTTATTAAAAGAGGTTCGGTGAATAGTACATTAGTACCTGTGATGGGTTTCCAATTTTCTTAACTCTTAACTTATGAAAGAGTTATATAAGTTAGATTATTCACATTCTAGTCGAACGACTGCTACTATTATTCATTTCGAAAGTGATTTTATATTTCATTGAGAGCGAGTTTTTAACCGAGCAGGTAATTAAAGTACAATTGTTCCTTAGACCGGAAATAGTTGTGTAGATTTTTATTTCGCAATTGTTCCTTTTGTAGGTTGAAGCCATCAAGATAATCTCATAGTGCATTGTTCAGCTAAGACGAGTGGCCAAAGGACATGGTAACAATCAAAACTTTGTATTTTTTCTTTCACCTTCTAATTAACTTTAGGAATTTATTCCAAAAAGAAAAAGAAAAATTAACTTTAGGAAATCCAATCTCTATCTGCTAAATATATCAACCAATAAAGCTAAAATTCCAAATCATCCGCGTGCCTACCCACTTTATTCACAATCACACCATATATTTATATTATATAGATAAACACATATATCAATCATGTGAAAAGTTGCACACATCTATTTAGATAGCGACTGTATACTTTTTTACTCGCTTGCATTTGTTAGTCTTACTGGATAAGAGAATATAATGTATCTCTATGATTGTCTTTCTTAACTTTATGCACTGTATTTTTCGGTGGAGTAGAAAGTTTTATTTTTGACATGTATACACTTTTTCATTTAATAAAAAGCTCTAACTTTTTATTGCAAAACTTGTTTATGTTTCTACCTTTGATGACTGCTTCTATCATTTATTTAATAAGGGGTAAAGACGTAAACAAGGTTTGCAGCAAAAAGTGAGAGTTTTTTTTTTTTTTTTTTGGTTTACACCATACGGTGCAATCAACCCAGACCACACCCCGACTAATCTGGACTCGCACTGGGTCGGTCTACTAAGGGGTAAAGTACTCCCAATATGTGTAACTCCGTTCACAAGGGGAGTTGAACCCACGACTTTGCTTAAGAGATGAGAGCGCCGAACCACTCACACCAACATATGATTGGTAAAGTGAGAGTTTTTTATTAAATGAAAAAGTGTACACCTGTCAAATAATAAGTGGAAAAGACAAATGGGAAAGATAGATAGCATTCCCCTTTATCTTTTACATTAATAACTTGTTGGAGTCTTGTTCCAAATGCTCTACGTCCACTTTCTGGTTTTACAGGTTGCTGATCTCTATTTCAAATCAATTGTAAATCTGACCATCTACAATAAAAGCTCCTCCATTTTGAGTCTCGTAACGACTGTATTGCAATATCTTTAAAAAAAAAAAAAAACGCATATATAAATAATAGGATAATGCTTAGGTACTGACTAGTCAGTACTTAAGATACTGACCCACCAATGGGATGTTGGCATGTGGTACTTTTCTTTCACTTTTTATATTTATCTCCTTGCAATTTCCCAAAATGGGCCACGTGCCAACACCTCTTTGGTTGGGTCAGTACCTTGAGTACTAACCAGTCCATTCTTAAGCATGGTCCTAAATAATATACGGAAGAAATACAAATTTTACTTTTATCTAAATGGATATAAATCCTCTGCTATAAATTCAGATCAAGATAAAATTGAAAAAAAAATAAAAAGATATTTTCTATATAAGGAAAAAAAACAAAATACCAGCTACCAAGATATATTTCATTGGTATTGCAAAAGTCACCTCCCTAGAACCAGAAAAACACACCACGAGCATGACACGCGCCTACCTCCACTTCTCAATCCTCACCGTCCACGTGTCCACCATCTAATGGCCCTCCACATCTCTAGCCACTCTATATTATCTTCACCCTCATACCACACAGGCACACACTCAACACACTCACTAACCCTACCATTTCCTCTGATTTGCTCTGTTTTTCTCCCAATCTCTCTCTCTGTCTATCGCTCTCCTTCTTATTTGTTTCTCTTTCGAACCGAAAACTAAAACAGAAAACATGTTGCTCGAAGCAGCGCCAGCTTTTTCTCTCTTGAACCCACACAAGGAGACTCTGTTTCCCTCTGTTTCTTCGAATTTCCATCTGAACCCTCCAGTTTTTTCGTCGAATTCCAGTCTTCGGTTTTCTTTAGGCAAAAATGGGACTGGGGTTTTGGTTTCTGCTTCAAAGAACGCTAACAACAGCCCCTTAACCGGTGTCGTTTTTGCTCCCTTTGAAGAGGTGAAGAAGGAGCTTGATTTGGTGCCAACTTTGCCTCAGGTGTCTCTTGCTAGACAAAAGTACTCTGAAGAGTCTGAGGCTGCAGTCAATGAACAGATCAAGTGGGTTTTTTTTTTCTTGCTTTAAAATTCTATATTGATCTGAAAATGTTTATATTTAATTCGTTTTAGTATTTGGCTTCTTATATTTACATGGGTTGTTTAGGATAATTTTTTGTTGTAAATTTTATATTTTGTATTCAATTTTGTGTTCTTGATGCTAATATGTGATTTTTTGCGATTCTTTCTTGTGAATAACAGTGTTGAATACAATGTCTCGTATGTGTATCATGCCTTGTTTGCCTACTTCGATAGAGACAACGTCGCGCTCAAGGGTCTTGCCAAGTAATTTCTTTTTGGAAATCTTCAAGTGCTTTATAGCTTTTTCGATTGTTATTTTTGATAAAGCTCAATTCCTTTTTGGGTTGTGATTGTGAACAGGTTTTTCAAGGAATCGAGTTTGGAAGAAAGAGAGCATGCTGAGAAACTGATGGAATATCAGGTTTTTGATTAGTTGTTTCTGTGAATTATTTTTATTGTATGTTTACCAATTTGTTTGCGGTAATTGAAATTTCATTTGCTTAATTCTTGTAATTCTTAGAACAAACGTGGCGGAAAAGTGAAGCTGCAATCAATGTTGATGCCCCTTACCGAGTTTGATCATGTGGAGAAGGGAGATGCATTATATGGTAACTTTCATGATATTTGTTTGTGATCTCCTTACTGTTATACTGTATTAACTAGATTACCGAACGGATTCGCTTTGCTTGAATTCAATTTATTGAGTAGTATTGTATCACATGATATCTAGTGATTCTCAGACGCTGGTTTGAGTACAAATATTGGTGAAGCATTTATGTTCTGTTATTTTTGTGCAATGTTGTCTTGGATGGATAAGGCCTGAAGAATCTGTTTACTTTTAAGCCTATCATGCTTGGTTTGTTTACTCATGTCTGTCTAATGATGCTTTACATTTCTTGTGGGACCTGCCCTTTTTTCATCTTGTATCTTGTGGAGGACTCACATATTCTACAAATGTTCTTGATGCATTTTTTCAAAAAAAGGCTCAATTAGCTTAAATCTATTATGTGGATTTGAGTGTCTAGTGATAACATTGATGACATAAATAGTTGATATTTGGACAAATTATCTGTTTTTACATGTGTGAGCAGAAACGTGCCACGACAAATTCTTATGTTATTTTTGTTGCCCTAATGACTTGTTAAGGGTTAAATTAAGTGTCTTGAAGTCAAGTTGAGCAGTTGTTCTTCTCCTTGTGGAAATTTCATTGTGATGCACTTTTTGGTATTGCTAGTTTCCGTACTTGACTGTAATTGTCTTTAACTGCTTGATTCAGCGATGGAGCTTGCATTGTCTCTGGAGAAGCTAACAAATGAGAAGCTCCTCAATGTGCACAAGGTAAAAACATCCTAGTTCTCACTACTTATTTTACAATTTTATGTATCCATACGATGTTTGACTTGGTAGATAGGGACTAGACCTTGCCTATAGAAACTATAAAATATGGACTCATTCTCTTATATCTGACCAACAGGTAGCCGATAAGAACCATGATGTGCAGTTGGCTGATTTCATTGAGAGCGAGTTTTTAACCGAGCAGGTAAAGTACAATTTTCCACATTTTCATTTCTCGTAGGCTGGAAAGAGTTGTATATGTATGATTTTGATTTTTCAATTGTTTCTTTTGTAGGTTGAAGCCATCAAGAAAATCTCAGAATACGTTGCTCAGCTGAGACGAGTGGGCAAAGGACATGGTAATAACTGAAAACCTTGTTTTGTTTTCTAACGGTTTCTTCACCTTTTAATTAATGTTGGCTTGTCATAGTTTGTTTCACATTCTGAGCCGGTTGTCATGGTGTGATTTCAGGAGTTTGGCATTTCGATCAAATGCTTCTCAACGAAGAAGCAGTCGTTGCATGATGATCGGCACACTACGCTTTTGCTATTTGGGTATCGTTTTGGAGGCTTGTTTTGTGGTGTTAGTTTTTCACGTTTTGAGACTTTAGGGCATGCAGTTGTAGTGCAGAAAGTTTGTGCCGATGAAAATAGATGAATGCAGATGTAATATTTTCCGACGTTTCATAGTTAATTGTAGTTACAAAACTCATGGAATAATTACTTTTTTTTTTTCTCTATAGGAATCTTTCTCTTTCAATTTTTGTTCAATTTCAGTCTCGATGTTTCTTGATTTCATATGAAAGAATAGCTTTCATGAGTATCTCTAAAGCTGATACCATTATCATATTTGTAATACTTGTTCTTTAGAAGAGACTGAGGTGGTAGTTGATTTGTTAGGTCTGTGGTTTGCTCTATAGTTCGATTTTTCAGGTCACCTATCTCGTATAACAATTGACGGAGACTTCGAATTCGGTTTCGTAAAACGGGTTCGAATTCGATTTTGTTAAACGGGTTCGAGGGATTTTTGGATTATGAATAGAAAAGGACAAAATAATAGCCCTTTAGAAGAAGACCAAAAGTCTTGGTTGCTAACAATTTATTTGTCAAGTTCATTGGATATTTGGATGGCACCTGGTCCCGGTCCCCGTCCCCGTCCCCTTTATGGGACTGGTTAGGTAGCCTTGGTCCGTGAATCTGTGAGGAGTTGGTCATTGTGGTCCATGACACATTAATATAAGACAAGGCTTGAAGAGGACTAGATTATATTGGTGGTCCTGGTCACTCACAAGTCACAAATGGTCAGCTTAAATTTTCAGGATATCTCCTATTTTTGTAAAAAAAATAAAATAAAATTGGTCATGATATTTTCATTGAATATTTATGAGGTCGACTAATGATTGGTTACTCATTTATACTTTGGTTCAATTGGTCATGATTCACAAATGTCGGTCAATATCACTATCATGGATTGATCGTGTGAGCCCATTAGAATCACAAAAGGCCCCGTTTCTGTCGGCTTAGCTTTCCCAGGCCCTACTTGTGGGCCACCCTTGGGCTTTGGGTCAATTTTGAATTAAGTATTTAACTAAATAAAAATGATGTTTTATTTATTTTTGAAATCGACATCACGATCAAGTCAAGGGTCATCATGATTTTTCGAGATCAAATACTATAAATGCCGTCTTGTTTTTTAGGAGCAATGTACGACTAGAACCCCACATGTCAAAAGTGTGGTGATATATAAAATCAACTTATTTTATTATTTTGATAAAAAATGATGTTTGGTAAAATTTTCAAAAGTGATTAATTGATAATCTGATAAGTTTTTACTGTGATTTTAAGAAGTAGGTGATGAGTTTCTTTTTAAAAGTGATTATAGAATAATATATTTCAGCATTTAATGAATATTCATAAGTTAAAATCATTTATATACCATATTTCGTCTTAAAAATATATATTCTACTTAAATATTGATTTGATCTACAAAATCTTTTAAAAATATTTCTATTGTTTTTATAGAATTTTTTTTTTCTAATTAAATATTATACTTAAACATTGATTTAATATATATATATTTAATTAAAAAAAATGAAATAAGGTTATAAAATCTTGTCTATTTTAGTCATTGCAATTAATCACAACAATTCTGTAATAAAATTATCAAATATATGTACACTGCTTTTAAGATATACAGTAGTTTTAAAAGTACAATTAACCAAACATTTACTGATAATTTTTTCAGTACAACTAACAGTGATTATAAGAAAAGTTATAGCAATATCAAACTGCCTCTTAGATAATGAAACTATTTTTTCGTTTCTACAATGAGTAGTTTTAACAAAATGCTCTTTTGAAGGCTTGAAGCCATTGCTAGAGTTGTCAAACTTGTGGGCCGAAGTAGACCAGCTCATGTTTCTTTTAAGTCCAATCGGGTATGCAAGCTTAGTCCAAATATTTGTTGCTGGATCTATTCGCGCCCCTTAATACTTCTTAATATGACTTTTACTTTAAAATGTACGGTCTTTATATTGTCAGTTTATCCTGACAGTAAATATATTAGGACGCAGAATGTGGACCACAAATTATGGAGAAGTTTTGATAAGTGCATACACTTTAAGTCAAAGTATGTAAATCTAGTAATCCACATTCTTCATCATAATATATTTATTGTCAGGACGAATTGATAATAGAAAATCTGTTAAATTGTAAGGGGACATTCACTAAATATAAATGAGACAGCATCACTTTTACTATGGATTTTAATGCAAGGAAGATTGATATTCTTATGTATCTTCACAACAAGATATATAATTAAATGGATTTTAATCTCCTTGAAAATTAGATTGTCAAAATATAGTAATCGTAATCAATATTATACCATTGAAAGGTACTTTAAAAAAAAAATGACCAACCATATTTTACGGAAAACTATATCTAAATATTAATTGTTTAGATTTACCTTTTTATTATTTTTGTTTCATCTCGAGTAAAAAATCTCTATATATTTGATGTAGTCGGTAGCGTTTTCCTTCAAACATTTGAATTGAGAAAGAAAAGTTGTAAAATTGGTGGTAATAAGTTTCAAAAAAATGAAAGAAGATGGTGAAGAAGAAGAAGAAGAGAAAGATAAAGTAGGAAAAGACGCACCGAGGGTTAGATTATATCGGATTAGCAATTTACCAACCGGTTACCAAACAACCATGTGTTTGGGTGCCATGTATCACCCATCAAGCTCTCATTTTTTCTCAAGATTCTCCATCTAACGTGGTTATTATCACGTGGTTGTCTTGTGTTTGTAGAGGATGGACTCGATCGTGGTGGTGGCGGGCAATCTAACTTCCCGTTGGCACACGGTGGCATGTGCGACTTCGAAGATGATCCCTCGTTGTTTCAAGAATTTCACAAAGATAAAGGGTCGTTATTAGAATTCTTTTTGTAATTTAATATGTATGTAAACTATTGGATCGTATACAGTAACTTGATAGTAAATTGTTTTAGTATTGTTATATATTTATTTTTGGTCTTTTATGTCCATCCCACAACAAGTTCGAGACACGGCTCGATTTTTCGAAACGAATACGAGCTCGGAAAGTCCGACCCATTTGATACCTCTAGGACCCACAGCTGCCTTGCTGGTGTTGCTAGTCTCTTCTATTCAGCTTTAGATTGTCCTTTTGCTTTAGGAAAAAACAAAAAGAGCTGGCCTTTTTTTTTTTTTTTTTTTTGGCATGATAATTAATTAATTTATTCCACCAAGTCTTTATTTACAAAATTTGTGGATGAAATTTTCTTTTATATTTTATCAAAAAATGTTTAAAAATCATAGAAAACATATATTATTTGTATTATAATATTATATCAAGTTAATTTTAACAATAGACGCATAACATACACATTTCTTATCACATTTATATATTATTTTAATTATAACCGGTTACTTGTTGTGTATAACGAGTGACTGATTATCCGATATATACAAGAAAACGTCTATTGTTTAAGAATTTTAACTAGCCAAAGGAAACTTAATTTTGTATTTATAATTATAGTGTGAAGAAGATAACTTTACTCCTAATCCTATCGAAGAAATTAAGTTCATTTTCCTGATTATCTTTCAGATGAAACTTGATTTCCTTTTATTTTCATTAAGGATTTATTTTTTCAAAAAAAAAAAAAAATTGCAAAAGAGAAAGAAAAAGAAAAATTATTTTCAAAATGTCATTGGTGCAACGCGTGGCGGTTCCAGATGGAACCGATGGCGTCACCGTTTTCATTTCATTTTTTTTTTTCACACATATAAATTCATTCTCTGAGCAGAAACAAAAAAGAACAAAACTGAAGCCAGTCATGTCTCCTGTTCCGATCCTCATATCCTTTTTCTTCTTCTTCTTCTCTTTAACGCTATTAAACGACATTCAAGCCTTCGACGTACGAAAACACCTCTCAACTGTAACAAGGTTTCTCTCTCTTTCTCTATTTTTATTTTTATTTTTCATGTTTTTTATTAAGATCATTAGAATTTCACATGTATTTACTATTCTTTGCATGGTTTATTCGAATCAAAATGAAGCTGTAATCTGATTATTCAAGAAATGCGTTGATTTGCTAGGTTTATTCTACTTTTATTTTAGTTATTTGTTATTTTATTTTATTTTATTTTAAATTTTGTGTTGCAGATACAGTGTTGCTGAAAGCGATTATGTGCCGTCTGATATTCCCAAAGAATGTACTCCTATCCACTTGAATCTTGTGGTAATTTATCTCTATCGAGTTTTGATTGCGTTTGCTTGAGGACTCATTGTTGTGGTTTTTTCGATTTTCATCATTTGAGGAATTGGTTGGTGTACACATGTTAGGTTTCAAATTGATTTTCGATATTAGGACTTTGTAATTTATTAGAAAATCTTCAATACACTAGGTGGAATGGCATGATATTATTGGATTGGGTGCGTGTGTATTGGAGTTTTTTCGTGTAATTAATGGGAAAGTTGGAGAAAGAATCCATTTTGTTCAAAAAAAAAGTTTCTTTTTTGAAACAAGCATTTCAATTTATTAGTTTATTTATTATTGTTTTGGTTTTTGTTTTCTGAAACTTATTGGTGTGCAAGTGAAGTGTTGAGTGCACTTGCTATTGCTTGCTTGAGGCATTGCACCTTTATTTGATATTGGCAATGGTTGAAATAATGAGTTTGTAAGACAAAAGTTAGTTGCCTGTTATCTTAGACCTAAATGACGAAAAAAGAAACTAACCCAGTGTTGGGTTCGTAGGCAAGACATGGAACTCGATCTCCTACAAAGAAACGGATGAGGGAATTAGACAGTTTGGCTGATCATTTGGAGGTACTTGTAAAGGAAGCCGAAGAACATCATTCATCTCTGCAGAAAGTTCCTGCCTGGTTACGGCAGTGGAAGTCTCCTTGGAAAGGGAAATTGAAGGGTGGGCAATTGATCAGCAAAGGTGAAGAAGAATTGTATGATATCGGAATCAGGATCAGGGAAAAATTTCCAGATTTGCTTAATGATGACTACCACCCGGATGTCTATAACATAAGGGCTACTCAGGTGCGTTTTCTTTCCATGTAATCGTATAACATGGTGTTATGTTGAGATATTTCTTGAATTCAATACTACAATGAGATATATGTTACAGGTGGCAAGTACTGTTTTTCTTATGTTCTTTCTATTGTGAATATATGGATGCCTCTTTATTGATTCTGATGTAAAAACAATGGTTATGATGCGATAGGTTCCTCGGGCATCTGCTAGTGCAGTAGCATTTGGGATGGGGCTTTTTAGTGAGAAAGGAAGTCTAGGACCTGGGCGACATCGAGCATTTGCTGTTATAAGTGAAAACCGTGCAAGTGATATAAAGCTGAGGTTTCATGATTGTTGTGAGAACTACAAGGTATTAATTTAGCCTTGTCTTCTTGAGATAAGAACATACACGGATTAACTTATGTTTGTAAGTCATAAATTTTAAGTTTCAAAGTTCTGTAGATGAGTATTCAAAATGCATTATAATTTTAAATCATTATGATGTGTGAAGAGGAAATTACTTATTATCTACTGAAATTGCTCAAATATTCATCTTTGTTTCAACCAGTTACTGTCCATGGAGTTGTTTTCTGAAATGCCTCAACCATTTTGGTCTTACTCTTGCTTACATATTGGTCCTTTTTTTTTTGTTGGCTTGTTGCTGAATGTAGAAAGCCCAGTTCAATAATTTTCCCTCTTCTCATTCTTGAATATTGCTTCCTCATGTTCTAAAAATTGGAAGAATCAATCAGAAGTTGTAAGATAAATGAAGGAAACATTTTGGGTTCAATTCTTTTTCCCTTACCTCGTCAGTTTATCAGTCAAGCTGTTCATTTTCAATAATGTAAATGTTAAAATGCATCTCTGGTCCCAGCAGCTAAGATGAAGTCCTTTTTTTCCTTTTTTAATTGCTTTAGATATATTATGGATGCAGGATTTTAGGAAAAAGCTAGAGCCTGGGGTTGATAAACTCAAGGAACCAGTTCTTGATGAAATTACATCTTCCTTAGCAAGGCGTTATGGACTGAATTTCACCAGACAGGACACTTCTTCTCTGTGGTTTTTATGCAAACAGGTACCTTTTCTTGCAAATTTCATTACCATATATAATACCCTCTCAGCAGTCCAGAATCGATATGCAATCAAGACTTACCTATGTTGCAATGTCTGAATTGCTTTTATTTTTACAGGAAGCATCCTTGTTGGATATAACTGATCAAGCTTGTGGTCTTTTCAGCCATTCTGAGGTATGGAGATTTGGCTTATGACTTATCTATATGATATATCTATTTTATTCTCATTTTTCTGTAGGCTTTTCCTGCTGTTAAATCAATATGTTGCGTGCAACTTTGAACTTCAATTCTGATTATATTTTAAATTTCAGTTGTTTCATAATCTTGTTGCATGTGTAGAGTAGATTAGTAGAACTTATAATGGTCTTGTTGGGTTGTCAGGTAGTTGATTAATATAGCATATCGTTGAAGAAACAATCATTTATGTTCTACTATTGAATATTTGCATAAGTTCCTGTTATTCTGTGCTAATTCAGTAATACAAGAATTGTTGTCTTCCCAACGTTGTGTTATTAACTAGCATATTGCTGCATGTTTTAGGTTGCTTTGCTGGAATGGACAGATGACTTGGAGGTGTTTATATTGAAGGGCTATGGTAAATCATTAAACTATCGAATGGGAGTACCGTTGCTTGAGGATGTTGTTCAGTCAATGAAAGAAGCTATTAAAGCTAAAGAAGGTAACTTAAATTATCAGAAATGTTAGCGTACATATTTAATCCTTATATATCTATTTGTTTGTCAATTTTCCATGGTCCTTTTAATTTTTGTGGATAGAGGAGGTTTGGACATTCATGTATGTCATGGCAGACGGGGAATCCTTGTGGAATGATGCTCTGTTAGAATAGCCAATTACCATGAAACATGATTTAAAATTACTGGACTAGGAGTGCAATTGGTGCCTATAACACTTAAGGGCTGTTACCCTAGGGTTTACCAACTGGCTTGTTAATAATTCTTTCCTTCTTTTACCTCTCAAATTATATGTCATGCATTTATTTTCCCTTGATTTATCCAGATGTATATTTATGTGAGTTTCCAATAATCAATGAGACTACTCCACCCCATCCCCATCACAAATATTTGGTTCACCTTGTAAAAAGCTGTTGCTAATGGCATCACTTCTATCTCTGGATTCTGATTTGCCATTAAATCTTGTAGAGAATCATGCTCCTGGAAGTTACGAAAAGGCAAGACTTCGATTTGCACATGCAGAGACCGTGGTCCCATTTTCGTGTTTGCTTGGGCTTTTCCTTGAAAAATCTGGTCAGTGACTTGTCATTTCATGCTTGAATTTCCTCTTTGTGATATTTAGATGTGTAATTGTAAACCATTTAAATACCGATTTCTCAGCGATCTTTTGAATTTTTCAGAATTTCAGCAAATACAACGGGAGGAACCTTTGCAACTCCCTCCAAAGCCTCCACAGAATAGAAGCTGGCGGGCGAGCACTGTGGCACCTTTTGCTGGGAATAACATGCTGGTTTTATACAGCTGTCCAGCTAAGTCTTCTAACAAATACTTTGTGCAAGTACTGCACAATGAACGTCCAACCCCCATGCCGGTAAGCTCTTGATTCTTATTTTTGTTGTGCCGTTTTTATCATTATCATTGTTATTTAGCTATCATTATTCTTTTTCTCCCTCTGAATTCGGATATGTGCTTATGTTGGTTCCACATGATTTTTTTTTTCCTGACAGGGTTGTGGCGGTACTGATTTTTGTCCATTCGATGTTTTCAAGGTATTGTCATCTTCCAAACGCACATATTAATGATTGTCTATGATGTGTTTGTGAAATCCATTTTTCTCTTTTTATAGGAAAGCATTGTTGCACCTCATTTAAAGCACAACTACGATGCAGTATGCAAGAAGGAACAACCAATGCCGAAGCCTGAAACCAGTAAGTTATTGCAACTGTTCCGTTGGCTGTTCCCACCGAGGAATGATGATACAGGATCCAGTAAAGTTGAATTGTAGTTTTGTTTTTGAACAAAAAATATGCCGTAATTCTTACTAGTTTTTTTTTTTTCCTTCTCTTGGCCTTCCCTTAACTTGATTTTCAGCCACGGCCAGTTCCTTCTAGCAGAGTACCATTTTGGACTGATCCCCCATCTTAATTTATGGACACCATCAATCTTGTCACACTATGACCTTGCCGCTTCAATTCCATTCTCAAATCCGAATTTTTTTCCGTCACATCCGAGCTGGGATTGAACATTATTATCTGTTTTTGTTTGTGTTTTGAATATTTGACATTTGACAAGTAAATTTTGTACCAAGATTGCTTATATGCTATATGATAACTCTTCTAGGTTGTATCTCTCTCTCTCTCTCTCTCTCTCTATCTATCTCTCTCTCTCTCTCTGCGCGTATAGATGCATGTATTCGTATATTCGTATGGTGGATGTATCATTTGCCATTAGCTAGAGCAAAGATTGTAAAAAGGTGTTGAAAGTGAAAATTAGAAGATCGTTAACATCATTGAACTCAACAGTCATTTGCCTACCAAACTGATATTTGTATCCCCTTTATAAAATTGCTTGTAATACCCTCTTCAAATTCTCATTTTACATTTATTGCCACTATAGAATCAAACTAAACAGAAGGTCTCACAGAGTCAACACGCGAGTCAAGTTCGACCTTACGCCAGGTCAATGATAGTTTGATGATGTGCCCTGCCACATCACTCTTAGGTTCAGGCACGTCATTTGATGTCGTGCCCGGGCACAATATCAAATAGCCTAATCATGTCACTGATGGGTTTTATTGTTAATGGATCTAAATCGAACTTGCGGAAAAATCAGATTTTTATATTTATTGTGTAAACTCGACAGATTTGGGCCTTTAATTGGATTTTGGGCCCAATTCAAATCCACCACCAAATCTCGTCTTCTTCATTCATGCCAGTGCCACAACAAACACTTCTCTTATATGTTTTTTACAGCAGTTTTGACGACATTTTATATCACATATGAACCAACTCTGCCTCTATTTGTTGAACCAATGCAAGACCCTAAGAACTGTCGATCACATCCACGCTTGTCTGCTCAAAACGGGTCTCTTCTCGGATCCTTACATTTTCGGGAAACTCCTCCATCATTGCTCTGTCACTATCTCCGATTCTCTTGACTACGCGACCCGATTCTTCCTTCACTACCCGAACCCAAATGTTTTCATGTACAATACACTCATTCGGGGATTCTCAGAATCCCCACGGCCTCAAAATTCGATCACCACTTTCATCGAAATGCGTAGAGAATCGTCGTTGTTTTCATCAGTAGCTCCCGACAGTTTCACTTTCGCGTTTCTTCTTAAAGCAGCTGCGAATTACGGATCGTTGATGACTGGTATGCAGTTGCATTGTCAAGCTCTGCTTCACGGGCTTGATGGGCATCTCTTTGTTGGGACGACTTTGATTAGTATGTATGGAGAATGTGGTCGTGTTGATTTTTCGATGAAGGTGTTCGATGAAATGCTTGAACCAAACGTTGTTGCCTGGAATGCGGCAGTCACCGCATGTTTTAGAGGCGGTGACTTGGAGAGCTCTGAGAGATTGTTTGAAAGTATGCCGTTCAAGGATTCCACTTCGTGGAACTTGATGCTTGCTGGGTATGCGAAAGCAGGGGAGATGGAGATGGTGAGGAAGGTGTTTTCAGAGATGGAAGTGAAAGACGATGTTTCGTGGAGTAGTATGATAACTGCACTTACTCAAAATGGGTGCTTTGATGAGGTTTTTAGTGTTTTCATGGATTTGCAGCGATTGGGGTTGAGACCAAATGAAGTGAGCTTGACAGGAGTGCTCTCTGCTTGTGCACAAGCCGGAGCATTTGAGTTTGGGAGGGTTGTACACGGGTTTGTAGAGAAATCCGGATTTAGTTGGATCATTTCAGTGAATAATACACTAATTGATATGTATTCTAAGTGTGGAAATGTGGCCATGGCTCGATTGGTACTTGAAACAATGCCAGCGATGAAGAACATTGTTTCGTGGACATCAATGATAGCAGGACTGGCGATGCACGGGCATGGAGATGAAGCGATACAACTTTTGCATGAAATGGAAGAATCTGGAATCAAGCCTGACAGGATCACCTTCGTTCCGGTTCTATATGCTTGTAGTCATGCTGGATTGATAGAGCAAGGACACGAGTGCTTTTCAAAGATGAAGAATGTGTACAACATTGAACCATCAATTGAACATTATGGTTGTATGGTTGATCTATATGGTCGAGCTGGTGACCTTCGAAAGGCATATGAATTCATATGTCAAATGCCAGTCCCGCCTAATGATATTATCTGGCGGACTCTTCTTGGGGCATGTAGCATACACGGGGACGTTGAGTTGGCAGAACAAGTGAAGGAAAGATTATCCGAGCTATGCCTTACTGATTCCGGCGACTATGTATTATTGTCCAATGTTTATGCTGTTGCTGGGAAATGGAACAATGTTGAAACTGTGAGAAGATCAATGACCAACCAGAGGATCAAGAAGACTCCCGGTTGGAGCATGATTGAAGTTGACAAGATCATGTATAGATTCGTTGCAGGCGAAAAACAAAATAACATAACGAAAGAAGCTTACGATAAGCTAAGAGAGATAATGTTGAAACTAAAGGTAGAAGGAGGTTATGTTCCAGAGGTTGTTGGGAGCGTTTTACATGATGTAGAAGACGAAGAAAAAGAAGATTCAGTAACTAAGCACAGTGAGAAGCTCGCGGTTGCTTTTGGGATGGCAAGATTGTGCAAAGGAAGAGTTATAAGAATAGTGAAGAATTTGAGGATTTGTAGGGACTGCCATACAATGATGAAGCTGATATCTAAGGTTTATCAATCAGAGATTGTGGTACGAGATAGGAGTCGCTTTCACTCTTTCAAGGATGGTTCTTGCTCATGCCGAGATTACTGGTGAAAACATCACATAATGCAAAACTAAAACGAAAAGAAATCCCGGTAAATGTCCCGAAGGGAATAGCCAAGTTGGTTAGAATTCTTGCAGGGGAAGCTGAGAGAAGGAAGATGGAAGTACTGCAAGGCTATGAGCAGACAGATTTTCCGAGCAAAAGATTTTACGACTTAGATTTTATGTTCTACCAACTGATAGACTGCTAAATGCATAGTATATTTGTAACTTATAGAAGTTAAATGTTGAAATTAGTGTAACTACAAGTTTGAAGATACAAATATTCAATTGATTTTGATTGCTTCCTTTTTTTTCTTTTTCTTTTTTTTATTTTCACAGGAAACTGAAGGAAAAAAAAATACAGAATTCAGTGCATTTCTTTATAATTGCTTGTCAAACTGCTTATAAGCAAAAAACAAAGAAATGCACCTACATTACATTATCATATTTAACTCTCTACTGCTTGATAATTCTTTCTACTTCTTTCCTTCAAATTCAGCGCACTTCATTGTTGCTTGAAGAAGGATTTTCCTGGCCGATTGCAATTCATGAACAACATGGCTTATGTTCATTCGATTCAGTGGCGACTCCAATTCTGACCATAGAAATCAGACATTCCTTTCGGCAGTCGTTTACTGCTTCCCTCATCATCTCTTCATTTACAAGCATTGGATCCACAATATCCAGCACTTGATCAGGCAATGCCATTCTAGCAAAGCTATGAAGATTAAGGTCTCCCTCGAACATAGCGTCTAGGGGTTTTGACATCCCCGTTTGTCGACACCTCATTTCCAAGACCATACCCTGCCGTACACAAAAATCCCATGAGAAAAGTATATGGAATTTGAGAAGTGAATAAAATCAAACATACTTAGAAGCTAGCAAGCGTTATGTTAATTACCTGGAGCTGCATATCCAGTTGTTCCTTTCACTCCAACAGAGCTGATTTGATTAGGATTTGGGACTTCTGGATGAAACCTTGCTTATCCGAAATCTCCAATATAAGCAGTCATGTCATCATCTAGAAGAACATTGCTTGGTTTTAAATCTCAATGAAGGACTGTCTCATGACAGTGGTGATGGTGATATTCCAGTCCAGATGCTACATCAATTGCAGTACTTATTCGTCGAAGAATGGTAAGGTTTTGAATTTTGTATTGTTCTTCCTCTGAATCTTTAGTTGGATGCAACCACTTCTCAAGACTTCCATTTTCCATGAACTCATAGATTATAGCTTTGAAGTCGTTGGCTTGAAAATCAATACTTGAAGAAGAAGTTATGACTCTAACAATATTTCTATGACGAATATTTCTCAATGTTGTACGTACACTCGGTCATAAAACTCTTGGAAGCTCCTTGGTGTTGAAGGTTAAGTACTTTGACCGTAACAATAGCTCCTTCTTGATTAAGAATTCTCTTATACACTGAGCCAAAGCCGCCTTCACCAACCAAGTGTGTTGGGGAAAACCCATCAATTGCTTTGAGTAGCACTTCATAAGACACTTTCCAAATTGATTTATCCATTGTAGACCCAGAAGCTAGTTCTTCTCTTCTCTTTTTGCGCCAACAAAAAATGAAAGACAACATCAAGATTAATCCCAAAACAACACTTGCAATTGAGATTAGAATCTTGAATAGCAAAGAGAGATTGTCTTTTTTTGGATCACTGTTGGGGCATTTGGGCAATTGCAATTTAGCAATGCCTCCACAAAGTCTATTATTACCCGCAATTGATATTGTACTTGCGTTAGTGAAAATTCCTTTCATTGGTACTTTGCCCTCAAATGACAAGTTTAGTTTCTCCAAAGGAAGAGTCTCCAAGAATTTTGGAATAACACCAGACAAGTTATAGCTTGTAGGTTTTGAAGTTGACCTATTTCTCTAGGAATGTGTCCTGTAAATTGATTCTCCCTCAAAGTCCACACGTTTAAGTTGACAAGATTAGCTATCCATACAATTGATTATTACCCATCTCTAAACGTTGGAGTGGCCAGTTGTCTTTTGCTGGAAAATTTGGTCTTGAAAAGGATTAATCAACAGATTATTATCAAACCTTTCGCTATCATGTTCTAAATTCAAAATCATGCACTAATATAATGTTATTGTAGTCTTAAATTAGTCAAGACAATTTAATTGTCGAATCTAAACTTTGTGGAAGCCGGCTTTGTGATTTTTGTCAAATTTGTTTCATTTGGAGAATTTTTGTTTATAACATTTTCGTTTTCGGTGTTGTCATTGGATTTCACTAGAATAATTTTTGTTTATAACATTTTCGTTTTCGGTGAAAAGGATTCAAAACAATAATTTATCAAAAAATTATTATCCAAGCTATCATTGGTTGTTATCGTGGTTTAAAGATGTCATTCAAAAAATATAATTATACCGATACCGGAAACTAAGAGACGGAAGATTTTCCAAACAAATATTTTACGTTCTACAAAACAATTGACGGTCAACATCTCCCAATTTGATTCTTTTTCTCTTACTTTTATTTGTTTATATTGGCCGTTTTCATTTTTTTTTTTTTAATTATTTGTTTACAAATTAAAATCATGGTATCATACACTGGTGCTCATATAATTTTCTCAGCTTATAAAGAAAGTCTGTAGATGGAAATTGATGTTTGCTTTGTGTTGAGAAAATGGATGGTTCTACAAGAGAAATGTTGTTCAAAATCATGACTCGCAGTCAAAATTGCTGCGTATCAAAGAGAAACGAAGGAAATAAAAACAGAACACAGTGCACTTCCATGTAAGGATTTCAACTTCATTGCCTTCTCTGCATGTTGAACCCAGTTGAAGCTTGAAGAAGGATTTTCCTGACCGATTGTAATTCATGAACAACACAGCTTATGTTCATTCGATCATGTGGTGACTCCACGGAACATGCCACTCCAATTCTGACCATAGAAATTAGACATTCCTCTCGACTGTTGTTCAATGCTTGTCTCAGCCTATCATCAGTGGCGGCCATCTCTTCATTTATAAGCATTGGATCCACAATGTCCATCACCCGATCAGGCAATGCCATTCTAGCAAAACTATGAAGATTGAAGTCTCCTTCGAATATAGCGTCTGTGGGTTTTTTTCTTGTCACCATTTCCAACAGCAAGATCCCATAACTGTACACATCCCCGTTTGTTGACACCTCGTTTCCAAGACCATACTCTGCAGAACACTAAACTCCCATGAGAAAGCATATGGATTTTGAGAAGTGAATTAAGAATAGAAAGTGTTATAGTTACCTGGAGCTGCATATCCAACTGTTCCTTTTACTCCAACAGATCTGCTTTGATTAGGATTTGGGACTTCTAGATGAAACCTTGCTAGTCCGAAATCTCCAATACGAGCAGTCATGTCATTGTGTAAAAGAACATTGCTTGGTTTTAGATCGCAATGAAGAACAGGCTCCTGGCAGTGTTGATGAAGATATTCCACAGCATATGCAACATCAATTGCAATGCTTATTCGTTGAAGAATGGTAAGACTCTGAATTTTGTTTTCTTCTTCCTCTGATTCTTCAGCTGGATGCAACCACTTCTTAAGGCTTCCATTAGCCATGAACTCATGAACTCATAAACTATAGCTTTGAAGTCGTTGCCTTGAAAATCAATACTTGAGCAAGAGGTTATGACCTTGACAAGATTTCTATGACGGATATTCCTCAATGCTTTACACTCAGCCATAAAACTCTTACTAGCTCCTTGGTGGTGGAGGTTAAGTACTTTCACTGCAACAATAGCTCCATCTTGATCAAGAATTCCCTTATACACTGAGCCAAAGCTGCCTACACCAATCAAGTATGTTGGAGAAAACCCATCGGTTGCTTTTAGGAGCATTTCATACGACACTTTCCAAAGTGATTTTTCCGGTGTAGATCTAGAAGCTTGTTCTTCTCTTCTCTTTTTAAGCCAACAAAAAATGAAAGACGACATCAAGATTAATCCCGAAACAACACTTGAAGCTGAGATTAGAATCTTGAATAGCAAAGAGATCTTGTCTTTTTTTGGGTCATTGTTGGGGCATTTGGGCAACTGCAGTTCAGCAATGCCTCCACAAAGTCTATTGCTATTTCCGACGACTGATATTGCACTTGCATTTGTGAAAATTCCTTTCGTTGGTACTTCACCTTCAAAAGCATTGAAGGACAAGTTTAGTTTCTCCAAATGAAGAGTCTCCAAGAATTTTGGAATATGACCAGATAATTTGTTACGTGAGAGATCCAACTGTCGAATACCTTTCAAAGAACTCAATGATGGAGGAATAGATCCATTGAAAAAATTGCCCTCCAAGTTAAGGTATTCAAAACTAGAACAAAGACCAATTTCATTTGGAATTTCACCAGATAAGTTATTATTAGACACATCAAATGTCGTTAGAACTTTTAGAATTCCAATGCTTGGAGGTATGGATCCAACCAAATGGTTTTGAGCCAGATTTAGCGAAACCGACAAATGAGGTATATTGAAGATTTGTTCAGGTATAGTTCCACTAAGATCATTTTGTGAAAGATCTAAATATGACAGGTGTTTCAAATTTCCAACACCGGAAGGGATGGCTCCTAATAATTTGTTATGCCCCAAGTAAAGTTTTTCCATTAAAGACAAGTTTCCTATGGAAGAAGGAATTTCATCTGAAAGTTGATTGTAACTAAAACTCATAAATTGTAGGTTTTGAAGTTTGCCAATTTCTCTAGGAATAGGTCCTGTAAATTGGTTATTGGACAGAGAGAACCAATTTAAATTGAGAAGATTAGCTATCCCCGGAGGAATGCTTCCATACAATTGATTCTTTTGAAACACTAATTTTTGGAGTTTAGTAGAAAAATTAGCAATGGAATGTGGCAATACTCCTTTTAACTTGTTTGTCCCCATGCTTAGAGTCAACAAATTGCTGCAGTTTGCCAAAGAATTGATAAAATTCATCTCATCAACTTCATCACTTCCTAAATTATTTTTGTTTATATATAGATTTTCCAGATCTTGCATGCCTCCAAAATCAACTGACAATTTTCCAGAAAAATTGTTACCTGACATAGAAACGAATTTGAGTTTTGAAGCATTGGATAAAGATTTTGGAATGGATCCACTAAACAAGTTAAATGAGATTTGAAAAAGTAGGAGATTTGGAAGAGTTAGACCTAAATTTGATGGAAGAGTTCCATGAAGTTGATTCTCAGCGAAAATGAAAAATTGAAGGGAAGAAAGATTGTAGAATGAAGCGGGGACTGTACCTAAGAGGTTGTTGCCACCAAGTCCAAGATGCCATAACTTTCTCAATCGATCTAATGAATCTGGAATATTTCCCCCAAGAGCATTGTGAACTAGAGATATAACTTCCAAGGAGGTAAGGTTCCCAAGAAATGACGGGATACCTCCAGTCAAATTGTTATTCTCTAAATTCAAAAGTTTGAGGTTGTACAAGGAGACAAACTCAGGCGGAATTTTCCCTACTAGTTTGTTTTCTCCTATACCTAACTCTATGAGCCTAGAGCAATGAGACAAGTTGGTTGGGATTTCTCCGACCAAGAAATTATTTGACAAAGATGCAACTTCTAATCTGAAGAGTCGGCCAAATTCGTGAGGGATTTCACCTTGGATATTGTTGTTACAGAGTTTGAGCACTTTTAGAAAGCTAAGGTTGCCAATATAAGGAGACAGAGAGCCAGACAAACCTTTTGAAGTTAGGTTTAACACGGTGATCCTTCTATGAATGCGACCACATGTGATCCCCTCCCACTCGCAGAAATGGCTAGAATCATTCCAAGATTTGAGGACTCCTTGAGGATCGTGGGCGATCTTTGACTTGAAGGCCTTCAACGCAACTTCATCGGTCTCATTCTGAGCTAAGTTTCTAGTTACGAAGGTGGTGGTGGTAGAGGAGGCAAAAGGTACAACAAGAATCACTGTGATCAAAAAAAGAAAAAGAGATTGAAAGCAAACTGAGTAGTAATAGCTTGCATTCATCTCTTGAAGTAAGCAAATTGCCTCTCTGTTTGCTGTGTGTGAGTTTAACTTAGTTTTGCTTCTAGTGTCTACCATATATATAGTAGTCAAGAAGTCTGTCCATTGTCACCACAATTCTTATTTATTGGTGATGGTGCCTCTTAGTGAAATTTTTTTATTGGTATCTCAAACAAAAAAATATCGTTCTTTCAGGTATTATTGGTGATGGTGCCTCTTAATCCAGGTCTTTTAGTGAAATTTTTTTATTGAAAATGTTTACGATAGCATTTTTTGGTATTTTGTGGTTGGCTTTTGCTTGAAAACTTTGTCTGAAAAGGCATTCAAACCATTAATTAATCAAAAAATTATTATTGGAAGATTTGGTTATCATGTTCTAATTAAATTCAAAATACATGCACTGAATCTAATACATAAGACTATCATATTTTAGTCTTAAATTAGTCAAGACAATTTAATTACTGAATCTAATAAAGTTTGTGGAAGCCGGCTGTGATACTTGTCAAAAATGTTCTTTATATAAAATTGGGTGGTATGGTATAGTATATTTAACAGATTGAAAAATAAAAGAGTTTTATTTGTGAAAAGGCCTACGACATCATTTTTTGGTGTTGCTGTTGTCTTTTGCAAGAAAACTTGGTCTTGAAAAGGATTCAAAACGTTAATCAATAAAAAATAAATTATTATCATTATCAAAGCTTTCGTTATTGTGGTCTAAAGAGGTCAATCAGAAAATTATGCCGATACTGGAAACGGAGAGAAACAATAGAATGCAAACTTTATTGCATATACTTGTAATTGATCAAAGTTAAATGTTGAAATAGGTTTAACTACAATTTTGAAGATACAATATTCAATTGATTTTGATAGCTTCAAAATTTTGCTTCCAATTTCTTTGACAGAAATTTATCTATATATTTGAATGTTCATTTCTATTATTCTATACAAATGATTTAGGTGGAAACATACGAGTAAGACAATCACACACAAATCACAAAACAGTTTGTTTAATCCCTATTGATTCTACAGAATACCTGGGAAAAGAACGATAAATGAGTAAAAACCCAAAATAAATTTGTATTCATCAAAGTCTACCTCAAAACTAAAAACAAAGCCCAATAAATAACAAAAGAAATCTGATTCTTCTAGGATTCGGTATCTCATAATTTCCTAAACAAAATAGATCTCTAAAAATCCTAAAACAAAAGGGAAAGAATCTCAAACGAAAAAAGATCTCAATCCTAAACGAAAAAGGGAAAAAAAAAAAAACCCCAAAACTTGTGCAAGAAAACAGGAGTCCTCGAACAACAATCAAAATGGCCAAATTTGGGTCTTCCACAGATACACTTGTAGGGCTCGGCTGGGGCTTTCCGAAAACATATTATATTAGCAATTCTGACACCATTTGCCACCTATAGAGGCCCACGAAGTTCCAGCCCTGTTTTGGGTGCTCTACGCGACCCAAATATGAAAATGTCACCCGATCTGCATCAGAAAAGAACTAACAAATTAAATTCATAAATCATAGTGTTTGACTATTATATATAAAAAAATCATTTGAGCTACAAAACTGTTCTTAATAATCATTAATCACTGTGCCTTTTAAGTCTCTTATCTCCGATTCAACACAATTCCAAGTCTCAGTAAATTCATTCAAGGGTCATTTTATAAATGTAATTTCTCTGTTCATAATTTGAAAGAAAATCAGCAAACATAAACTGACCCGAAAACTTTATAAAAAAATTTCCTTTCTAGTATTACGTGTACAATCAAAATCATTTTAAAGTTGAAAATTAATTCTTTTTTTTTTTTTTTTTTTTTTTGAATGTTCTACCAAACAATTGACCGCAAAAAATCTTAGGGTATTCTTGCCTTTGCTTAGTCCAGGTCTTTTATTTAAAATATCTACGGTATATTGGAAATGTCTACGATAACATTTTTTTGGTATTATGTGGTTGGCTTTTACCAGAAAACCTTGTCTTAAAAGGATTCAAAACAAACTACAGCCCAATGTGGCTTGGCGGAAATGAGACGTTCATGTTTAAGTAGCCGCCGTTGTAAATGGTATATAAAAAAATTATTAAAAAAATAATAATAATAAAAAGGTTATATACTGTGGTAGCAAAAAATGGCCCTTAGGCCCAACGTTTAAGGCCTAGACCATTTTATGTTAAAACTGGTCCAAACCCACATATATCGGATCGATCCAAAGCTCCAAATCAGTTAAAGTGGCAAGGCAAACGGTCGTAACCACCGGATTTGAATAGGAGTAAATTGTTGGGTTGGGTTTCCTCCAACCGTGGAGATGGCCCAAAATGAGTTTACCATTCTTTTATGGTAAATCCCACATAATATATGTGGATGGCCCAAGGACTTTTAAGTCATTTTACACGTGGTATAAAAGGGTTAAACCCTAGCTAAAAAGATGAGATTAGCTGGAATTTGGGTTTGGTAAAGAGAGAAAAGAGTGCAGAATTTGGGTTTGGAGGCTGTTGTCCAGAAATCTTCAGAGGGCTGATCGGAGGTCAATTCGTGGTCTGATTGACCTCAAATTTGGCAGGTGTATTCACCATTCAAGGATCTACATTCTGGTCGGTGGAATTGTCAAATGGAGCTCCCTGTTGAGAGATTTGCGGTTCCGAACAAGGCTGGACAGAAAACAGGGGAGGTATTGCGCAGTCTTCTTCAAAGAGAGATATTTCTTTGATTTGTTGTCCGTTTGAGCTGAAATTTGGACAGATCATTCTCCACTCGTGGTTATTCTATCTGGCCATTTGGATCGTTGTTCGGAATTTTCTGCAGTGAGATACACACCCAGAACAGAGGATTCAAGTTTGTGTAATCCAATATCTCTTGTTTTACTTGTTGATATTGCATGTGTTGCCAAGATTAGTTAATCTTGAGATTGTTGTGTTGTATGCCTCTAGTTTTACTAGAGAGAACTTATGTATTCCCATTATATTATTATATTTTGATAGTGGAGATTTCAAAGGACCCGTGGTTTTTACTTCTCAAATTGGGGAGGTTTTCCACATAAAATTCTTGGTGTTCTTGTGTTTGTGATTGAGCTTGTGGTTGTGTTAATTGCTGCTCTATTTTAATTGCTTTCTATTAGGTTCACACAAGAGAGGATAAATATTGTTGTTGTTGTTGTTATTGGTGTGTTTTATCCTATCATAAATCTCTCCTAAAAATCCTCCCACAATCAAATCTTCATGTGGTGAACGTTGGAGAAAGCTCTTGGCCTATAAATATCCCCTCTTTGGCTACATAATTAATCTTTTTAGACTTGAAACAATGGACATGAAAAAATAATAATAATAATAATAACAAGAAGACAGACTTGATACAAGGAATTCTGGGCATGCAAATTGCAACTCATCCACATATTGAGAGTTTTATTGTTTTTCATTTTAATTTAAAACTAAGATAATCATTTTAGTTAAATAAATATCCATTATAAAAAAAAAAATACAAAATACAAAATAAGAAAAAAATTGCTCGATGGAGAAGAGTCTGCATGGGTCCTATAATTAAAGGTGTAACAGAAATATTGGACTAAATAAAAGATATGAAGTCTGAACATAATTAATCTTTTTAGACTTGAAACAATGGACAAGAAGACAGACTTGATACAAGAAGACAGACTTGATACAAGGCATGCAAATTGCAACTCATCCACATTTATTTTATTTTATTTTTTTATATAAACTCATCCACATATTCTATTGCCGTGTCTTAAAGGTGAAGAAACTTGGCAATTCAAATATCAATCTAACTTTATTTCATAGAGAAATTGGGTCATTCTTCCACATGCAATATGTTATATATGTTTCACCATTGATTATATAGAACCCCTACAGACTTTTCTCCCCGAGCAATTTTTTTCCTAAGCATGTGAAATATTATTATTATTATTGTAGAAAATGAACATATTGCATGTGGAAGATTGGCCCAATTTCTCTATCAAATAAAGTTATAATGATATTTGAATTGCCAAATTTCCTCACCTTTAACTCTTTAAGACACGGCAATAGAATATGTAGATGAGTTTGCATAAAAAAATTATATGTGGATGAGTTGCAATTTGCATGCCTAGAAGTCCTTGTATCAAGTCGATCTGTCTTCTTCTTCTTATTTTTTTTTTAAGTCCTAACTACCGAGGGCGGTTGGTTTTCGGTATTTAATTATTTATATATCAATTTCACCTTTATTGATAGGACTCACGCCGACTCTTCTCATCTTCTCATCAAGCGAATTTTGTCGAACCATATAAGATGTTATTGATGGATGACTAAGAGTGGTATCCGGTATTGAGAAAATATAAATGTTGAAATATGTTAACCACAATTTAAATGTTGAAATAGGTTTAACTACAATTATGATTTTCATTGCTTCACATTTGCTTCCAATATTTTATTTAACAGAGATTTATCTATATATTTGCATGTTCATTTCTATAAAAAGAAAACTTTAATCACGAAAAAAACCATTTTTTTTCTACATAAAAGATTAAAATCTCATTTTGTTTTTAATATTCAATTGAATTATATTTATATTATAGTAGCTCTCTTTTAAAATCATTATCAAATTAATGATGTTTATGCTGGCTTCTTAACGAGATGGGCTTTTAAAATGGCTGGTAGATCAAAATCAAACTGGGCCATTAAACGACCTATTTTTCCATTGATTAGATGGTTACGTGGATCAAAATCGAAGTAGGACGGGCCACTAAACGGCCCAAAATCTATTGACTGGATGTTTAATTTGGGCTGATTTGGATACATATTGGATTGAAGTGGTCCAAATCCACCCACCAAAGGTCATCTACTTCGTCTGGTGCTTTGTCACCATCTCTTGTTTATATGCATCTCTTGATTTGGATACAAGCATCTTTTTTTTTTTTTTTTCATAAAGATCAATCATGGTTTTAGCTTATAAAGAAATGTTGAAGATGGCAAAATTATTTCGTCCCATTTTTCCATTGACTAGATGGTTAATGGATCAAATCGAACTTTTACGGGCCATTAAACGGCCCATAATCTATTGACTGGATGTTTAATTTGGGCTGATCTGGGTATACATATTGGATTGGAGAAAGGTCCAAATCCACCCACCAAAGGTCGTCTTCTCCGTCCGGTGCTCTGTCACCAATCACAATTCCTGATTCTTACATTTACTTGTTTATATCAATTGTTTTCATTTTCTTAAAGTTTTATTTGTTTAACAAATTAAACTCATGATATAATATACTGGTGTTCATATAATTTTCTCAGCTTATAAAGAAATGTTGAAGATGGCAATTAATGTTAGCTTTGTGTTGAGAAAATAGATGGCTCAAAAAGAGAATTGTTATTCAAAATCATAACTGGTTACTTGGCAGTCAAAATTGCTGCCCGATAAAAGGGAAACAAAAGCAGAACACGTTATTACACTATCATATTTTAGTAATTTAACTCTCTACTGCTTGATAAAAGATTTCAACTTCATTGCCTTCTCTGCATGTTGAACCCAGTTGTTGCTTGAAGAAGGATTTTCCTGACCGATTGCAATTCATGGACAACACGGCTTATGTTCATTCGATCCTGTGGTGACTCCACAGAACATGCCACTCCAATTCTGACCATAGAAATCACACATTCCTCTCGACTGTTGTTCAATGCTTGTCTCAGCCTATCATCAGTGGCAGCCATTTCTTCATTTATAAGCATTGGATCCACAATGTCCATCACCCGATCGGGCAATGCCATTCTAGCCAAACTATGAAGATTGAGGTCTCCTTCGAACATAGCGTCTGTGGGTTTTCTTCTTGTCACCATTTCCAGCAACAAGATCCCATAACTGTACATATCCCCGTTTGTTGACACCTCGTTTCCAAGACCATACTCTGCAAAACACTAAATTCCCATGAGAAAGCATATGGATTTTGAGAAGTGAATTAAGAATAGCAAGTGTTATAGTTACCTGGAGCTGCATATCCAACTGTTCCTTTTACTCCAACAGAGCTGCTTTGATTAGGATTTGGGACTTCTAGATGAAACCGTGCTAGTCCGAAATCTCCAATATGAGCAGTCATGTCATTGTCTAAAAGAACATTGCTTGGTTTTAAATCGCAATGAAGAACTGGCTCCTGGCAGTGTTGATGGAGATATTCCACAGCATATGCAACATCAATTGCAATGCTTATTTGTTGAAGAATGGTAAGACTCAGCATTTTGTTTTGTTCTTCCTCTGATTCTTCAGCTGGATGCAACCACTTCTCAAGGCTTCCATTAGCCATGAACTCATAAACTATAGCTTTGAAGTCGTTGCCTTGAAAATCAATACTTGAGCAAGAGGTTATGACTTTGACAAGATTTCTATGACGGATATTCCTCAATGCTTTACACTCGGCCATAAAACTCTTGCAAGCTCCTTGGTGTTGGAGGTTAAGTACTTTGACCGCAACAATAGCTCCATCTTGATCAAGAATTCCCTTATACACTGAGCCAAAGCTACCTGCACCAATCAAGTATGTTGGAGAAAACCCATCGGTTGCTTTTAGGAGCATTTCATACGACACTCTCCAAAGTGATTTTTCCGGTGTAGATCTAGAAGCTTGTTCTTCTCTTCTCTTTTTAAGCCAACAAAAAATGAAAGACGACATCAAGATTAATCCCAAAACAACACTTGAAGTTGAGATTAGAATCTTGAATAGCAAAGAGATCTTGTCTTTTTTTGGGTCATTGTTGGGGCATTTGGGCAACTGCAGTTCAGCAATGCCTCCACAAAGTCTATTGCTATTTCCGACAACTGATATTGCACTTGCATTTGTGAAAATTCCTTTCGTTGGTACTTCGCCTTCAAAAGCATTGAAGGACAAGTTTAGTTTCTCCAAATGAAGAGTCTCCAAGAATTTTGGAATATGACCAGATAATTTGTTGCGTGAGAGATTCAACTGTCGAATACCTTTCAAATAACTCAATGATGGAGGAATAGATCCATTGAAAAAATTGCCCTCCAAGTTAAGGTATTCAAAACTAGAACAAAGACCAATTTCATTCGGAATTTCACCGGATAAGTTATTATCAGACACATCAAATGTCGTTAGAACTTTTAGAATTCCAATGCTTGGAGGTATGGATCCAACCAAATGGTTTTGAGCTAGATTTAGTGAAATCGACAAATAAGGTATATTGAAGATTTGTTCGGGTATAGTTCCACTAAGTTCATTTTGAGGAAGATCTAACCGTGACAAGTGTTTCAAATTTCCTAAACTGGAAGGGATGGCTCCTGATAATTTGTTATGTCGCAAGTCAAGTGTTTCCATTAAAGACAAGTTTCCTATGGAAGAAGGAATTTCATCTGAAAGTTGATTGTAACTAAAACTCATAGCTTGTAGGTTTTGAAGTTTGCCAATTTCTCTAGGAATAGGTCCTGTAAATTGGTTTTTGGACAGAGACAACCAATTTAAATTGAGAAGATTAGCTATCCCTGGAGGAATGCTTCCATACAATTGATTCTCTACAAACAATAACTGTTCGAGTTTAGTAGAAAAATTAGCAATGGAATGTGGCAATACTCCTTTTAACTTGTTTCCCCACATGCTAAGAGACAACAAATTGCTACAGTTTGCCAAAGAATTGATAAAATTCATCTCATCAACTTCATCACTTCCTAAATTATTGTAGTTGATATATAGAGTTTCAAGATCTTGCATGCCTCCAAAATCAATTGACAATTTTCCAGAAAAATTGTTACGTGACATGTCAACTACTTGGAGTTTTGAAGCATTGGATAAAGATTTTGGAATGGATCCACTAAACAAGTTAACTGTGATTTCAAAAAATTGGAGATTTGGAAGAGTTAGACCAAAATTTGATGGAAGAGTTCCATGAAGTTGATTGTCACCTAAAGAGAAAACTTGAAGGGAAGAAAGATTGTAGAATGAAGGGGGGACTGTACCAAAGAGGTTGTTGCCACCAAGTCCAAGAAACCATAAGTTTCTCAATCGATCTAATGAATCTGGAATATTTCCCCCCAAAGCATTGTAAACTATAGATATAGTTTCCAAGGAGGTAAGGTTCCCAAGAAAAGACGGGATGCCTCCCGATAAATTGTTGTTGTGCAATGCTAATGATTTTAGGTTGTATAAGGATACAAACTCCGATGGAATTTTCCCCACTAGTTTGTTTTTTCCTAGAGACAAGACCTTGAGTCTAGAACAATGAGACAAGTTGGTCGGGATTTCTCCAACCAATAAATTATCATACAAATAAACAACTTCTAATCTGAAGAGTAGGCCAAATTCATGAGAGATTTCACCTTGGATACTGTTGTCATTGAGTATGAGCTCCCTTAAAAAGCTAAGGTTGCCAATATAAGGAGACAGAGAGCCAGACAAACCTCTTGAACTTAGGTTTAAGGCGGTGACCCTTCTATGCCTGCGACTGCATGTGATTCCCTCCCACTCGCAGAAATGGCTAGAATCATTCCAAGATTTGAGGACTCCTTGAGGATCCGGGATGATCTTCGACTTGAAGGCCCTCAATGAAGCTTCATCAGTCTCATTTTGAGCTAAGTTTCTAGTTGTGAAGGTGGTGGTGGTGGTGGTAGAGGAAGCAAATGGTACAGCAAGAATCACTGTGATCAAAAAAAGAAAAAGAGATTGAGAGCAAAGTGAGTAGTAAAAGCTTGCATTCATTTTTTATGAAAGCAAATTGCCTCTCTGTTTGCTGTGTGTGAGTTTAACTTTGTTTCGCTTCTAGTTTCTACCATATATATAGTGGTCGAGAAGTTTGTCCATTGTCACCAAAATTCAACTATCTCAAACAAAAAAATATTGGTAATGGTGCCCTCTTAGTCCAGGTCTTTAAGTGAAATTTTTTTATTGAAAATGTTTACGATAGCATTTTTTGGTATTTTGTGCTTGGCTTTTGCTGGAAAACTTTGTCTGAAAAGGAATTCAAAACATTAATTAATCAAAAAATTATTATTGGAAGATTTGGTTATCATGTTCTAATTAAATTCAAAATGCATGCACTAATACATAAGACTATCATATTTTAGTCTTAAATTAGTCAAGACAATTTAATTACTGAATCTAAAGAAGTTTGTGGAAGCCGGCTGTGATACTTGTCAAAAATGTTCTTTATATAAAATTGGGTGGTATAGTACTGGTAATCCGGTATAGTATATTTTACATATTAAAAAAAAAAAAAAAAAAAATCTGTGAAAAGGCCTACGATGTCATTTTTTGGTATTGCTGTTGTCTTTTGCCAGAAAACTTGGTCTTGAAGAGGATTCAAAACGTTAATCAATAATATATATATATATATATAATCAAAGCTTTCGTTATCATGGTCTGAAGAGGTCATTCAGAAAATTATGCCGATACAGGAAACGGAGAGACACAATAAAATGCAAAATTTATTGCATATACTTGTAATTGATCAAAGTTAAATGTTGAAATAGGTTTAACTACAATTTTGAAGATATTCGATTCCTCTAGGATTCGGTATCTCATAATTTCCTAAACAAAATAGATCTCTAAAAATCCTAAAACAAACGGGAAAGAATCCCAAATGAAAAAGATCTCAATCCTAAACGTAAAAGAAGAAGAAGAAAAAAAAAAACTCTAAAACTTGCACAAGAAAACAAAAGTCCTCGAACAACAATCAAAATGGCCAAATTTGGGACTTCTACAATCACATATGTAGGGCTCAGCTGGGGCTTTCCGAAAACATATTATATCAGCAATTCCGACACCGTTTGCCCCATGTAAAGGCCCGCAAAGTTTCAGTCCTGTTTTGGGTGCTCTACGCAATCCAAATATGAAAATGCCACCCGATCCGCATCAGAAAAGAACTAACAAATTAAATTCATGAATCATAGTGTTTGAATATTATATATATAAATAAAAAATAAATTTAAAAAAAAAAAAAAAAAAAAAACTGTTCTTAATAATCATTAATCACTGTGCCTATTTTTTTTTATGATTATATAATAACTTAATTTAAGAAGAGCATAAGACTCCTGGTATGTTAATATGTCGTTCAAAGTCAGATTTTGGATGTCTCTCTTTTAAGTTTAAGTCTTTTATCTCCGATTTGACACAATTCAAAGTCTCAGCAAATTCATTCAAGGGTTATTTTATAATGTCATTTCTCTGTTCATAATTTGAAAGAAAATCAGCAAACATAAACTGACCCGAAAACGTTATAAAAAAATTTCCTTTCTAGTATTACGTGTACAATCAAAATCATTTTGAAGTTGAAAATGAATTCATTTTTTTTTTGTTCTACCAAACAATTGACTGCAAAAAATCTTAGAGTATTCTTATTCTTGCCTTTGCTTCGTCCAGGTCTTTTATTTAAAATATTTAAGTTTACTTTCAACCTTACTAAAAAAAAAAAAAAAAAAAAAGTTTCCTTTGATGTTTTTCCACATCCTGTTGGATTTTCCTCTCAAAAAATAAAATAAAAAAATTTCAATTGAAAGGATATACAATAGCATATTTTGGTATTGTTGTAGGCTTATAATGTTAAGATCCCACATTGACCAAGTATGGGATTAGTCAGTGGTATATAACTCATTGGGCACCCTCTCCTTATAAGTCGGTTTTAAGGATGAGTTCTACCCAATTAGTAGGTATCAAGTGGTATCAGCCCAGCCGGGAAAGATGGGCTGCTGTGGATGACGGTTGCTGAAGCGTGGAATGTTAGGATCCCATATTGATTAAGTATGAGATTAGTCAATAGTATATAACTCATTGGGCACCATTTCCTTACAAGCCGGTTTTAAGGATTCCTAAAACTAGGAATTGAAAGTGATTTAAAACATTAATTAATCAAAAAATGAATATTATAATTATGCTAGGAACTAAGATATGGGAAATTTTCCTAGTAAAGATTCAATTGATTTTGATTGCTTCATTTTTGCTTAATTGTTTCCATTTTCTTTGTCAAAGATTTTGTCTATATATATATAAAAATGTTCATTTCAATACAAAAAACACTTTAAACAAGACAAAACCCTTTTTTGTTTTTAATATTAAATTGATTTATCGTAGCTCGTTTAATATTTAAATCATTATCAAATTAATTATTTTTATATGGGCTTCTTAACGAGATGCTATAAAATGGTTGGTGGATAAAAATCCAACTGGGCTAGGCTTAAACGGCCCATTTTTCCAGACTTTTATGGGCTTATTTGGGCCTTAAAATTGGACTTGGAGTGGGCCCACTCTAAATCCACTCACCAAAGCTCGTCTTCTTTATAAAAAAAAGTTTGTAGATGGCAATCCATGCTAGCTTTGTGTTGAGAAAATCAATGGCTAAAAAAGAGAATTGTTGTTCAAAAGCATAAATGTTTACTTGAATTGCTGCCGATCAAAGGGAAATAAAAGCAGAACACAGTGCACTTCCTTGTAAGTAGTTGCAACTGCTTATCATTATAAGGATAAACAGTGGACACACCACAAAAATGCAACTACTTAATTACATATATATTATTTAACACTCAAGTACTGCTTGATAAATTAAAGCTTTCAACTTCATTGCCTTCTTTGTATGTTGAACCTAGTTGTTGCTTGAAGAAAGATTTTCCTGACTGATTGCAATTCATTAACAACATGGCTTATGTTCATTCGAATGCCTCTCAAAGAATTCAATGATGATCAAGGAATAGATCCGTGGAAAAAATTGCTCTTCAGGTTAAGGTATTCAAAACTAGAACAAAAACCAATTTCATTCGAAATTTCACTAGATAAGTTATTATCAGACACATCAAATGCTGTTAGAACTTTTAGATTTCCGATGTTTGAAGATATGGATCCAACCAAATGGTTTAGAGCCATATTAAGTGAAATTGACAAATGAGTTATATTGAAGATTTGTTTCAGGTAATAGTTCTACTGAGATCATTTTGGGAAAGATCTAAGATTGACAGTTGTTTCAAATTTCCTATACTAGAAGGTATGGCTCCTGATTTTTTTTATTTTTTTTTGTGAACGGCACAGTATATTAGAAAACCCATCAGGGCAAAACAGGAACAGAGGTCATGCAGAGACGCGAAGAAACCCGAAAAGCTACAAAGCTAGCAGCTAGCACAAACAAACAAGCAAAAAAAAAAAAGAAAAAAAAAGCAAGCTGTTGTCCAGTAACAAGCGAGCCAAACAGCTGAAAAGTAAGAGGCTGTAGACAACAGAGACCCCAAGCAAGCAGATACAAAAACAAACAAACTTCCCCACTAAAGGCTCCATTCCAACGAGTCATCCAATTCAAGATATGGCTCCTGATAATTTGTTATCACCCAATTCTAGATATTTCAGTAAAGACAAGTTTCCTATGGAGGAAGGAATTTCACCTGAAAGTTGGTTGTCCCAAAGAGATATCTTTTGTAAGTTTTGAAGTTTACCAATTTCTCTAGGAATAGGTCCTGTAAATTGGTTCTCCCCCAAATTCAACTCGTTTAAGTTGACAAGATTAGCTATCCCTGGATTAATGCTTCCATACAATTGATTCTCAGGTAACTCTATAAGTTGGAGTTTAGTAGAGAGATTAGCAATTGAATTTGGCAATACTCCTCTTAACTTGTTTGTCCCTATGCCTAAACCCGACAAATTGCTACAGTTTACCAAGGAATTGATAAAATCCATCTCATCTACTTCACCGCTACCTAAATTATTTTCGCTGAGAAATAAAGTTCTAAGATCTTGCATGCCTCCAAAATCAATTGATGACAATTTTGCAGAAAAATTGTTACCTCCCATGTCAACTACTTGAAGTTTTGAAGCATTGGATAAAGATATAGGAATGGATCCGCTAAATAAGTTAATTGAGATTATAAAAACTGCAAGATTCGGAAGAGTTAGACCTAAATTTGATGGAAGACTTCCATGAAGTTGATTCTCATTTAAAGAGAACTCCTGAAGGGATGAAAGATTGTAGAACGAAGGAGGGACTGTACCTAAGAAGTTGTTACCAGAAAGTCCAAGAAGCCATGACCTTTTCAACCGACCTAATGAATTTGGAATATATCCCCCCAAAGCATTGTATGCTAGACCTATTTCTTCCAAGGAGGTGAGGTTCCCAATAAAAGATGGGAGGCCTCCTGTCAAATTGTTTTTCTCTAAATTCAATAGTTTGAGGTTGTACAAGGAGACAAACTCACGCGGAATTTTCCCTACTAGTTTGTTGAATCCTAAACCTAACTCTATGAGCCTATCAATAACTATGAAACAAAAAGCACTTTAAGACTTCAAACAAAGACTTTTTAGCATGCGAATTGCAACCGATCATCAACATGTTCTCATGCCAGAGTAAAAAAAAAATACATTACATGTTCTCATAGCATGTCTTAAGGTGTAGAAATTTGGACATTCAAATAAAAAAGACATTCTTCCACAATAAGTTCATTTTGACAAAGAAATATTGTCATGTACATGTATGTCAGTGTGTGTAATGAATCATTAATTGGTGACCCTGGCATTGTTGGTTCCACGTTTATGAGCAGTCAATGATTGGTGTGCTTCACACTTTGCCTTAATTAGTATATTCAAAGATATTGATCATATTTTTATAATATTATTAAATAATATAATATTTTACTTATTACACAATTATATATATGTAACCTAGCTTTCTGTTAATTCTTTCATTTAATTAAAAACAATAATAAATAAATTTAAATTTTGGCAAAGCATCATCTTCATCATCATCATAAAATTTTCTTACTACGTAGGATGTAGCAACATGTTTTTCTTTTAATTGTTCAATTTTTTTTTTCTATGAAAATGTTGTACTGAAATTGTTATTTCCTTGATTAATTATTTACTTACTTGCCAAATAGGCGAATACGAGCATGTGTCAAGATCTTCTATCACTCTATCAGAGCTGTGTGAGGCACACTAACTTTATCAACTTCTTTAGTGGATAACGTTAGTTTTGTGTTGAAAAATGGCTCAAAAAGAGAATTGTTATTCAAAATCATAACTGGTTATATTGGCAGACAAAATTGCTGCCGATCATAGGGAAATGAAGCAAATAAAACTATAAAAGCATAACACAATTCACTTCCTTGTAACTTGTAAGTACTTATTGTCAACAGCTTATCATTATAATAAGCAAAAACAGACCACAATATAATCCCATTTTCTAGGTATGAGGCCCTATAATTAAGTAACAAAAAAAAAACCCTTCCGTATTTTTTATCATTAAGACAATAATTTTTTTAATAATATCTTTAAAGTTTATAAATAAATGAGGCCCCTATTTTATTGCCATTTTTTGAGGCCCTAAGCATATGCTTTGTTTGCTTTGCCCTATAGCTGGCACTGTATATATATACATATATATATAGCGTTCTAAATTCAAATGCATTAGTGCTGTTACCATAACATTTCAACTTTTTATAGTCAAATGGGATCTAAAGGAGAGGATCACAGGGGTTCTGAGCACAGAAAATATTTAATTCCATATAGGGGTTCTAAGGGAGATTCAAATCATAGTTATGGTTGCTTGTCCCAAAAAAAAACTCTGGAACTTATAATGCAATTAAAAGAACTCTTGAATTGAAATTATAGTTATACACACACAAACACCAATTGAATTGAATGCAATTAAACAGCCATATACTTTTCCTATTTAAATTGAAATTATGACAGTAAAAGTCAAGATAGGTTACCAAAAATTTAAGTAGCAAAGAGCAACCTACCAACAAAAGCTCCAGACCGAGAGGACCAAGAAGCAACACCATATCACATATAAAGATAATTGTAGCAAAAATCTGATAATATAAGAGCACAGAGAAATAAAATCAAATCTAAACAAAGCCACAACAAGATATCTAAATTTGCATTTTACGAGATAAAACTCATGATCCAAGTAAAGCCAATAACTTGTGAGCACATACACAGATGCCGATAAAGTGATTACAGTTGAGTTAATATTTCTAATCATCTTGGTTCTAAAAATCTAAACCATAATGGAAAAAAAGTCAATTCTATAAATGGGGCTACATACTTTTAGAAATATTTAAGTTGACTAATCGTGACTCATTTAATAAATATTTCAAGGCACACCGACGAAGTGTTTCTTTCTTTCTGTTGTTACATACTTTCTCTTCTTCTAATTCACGGTCATTGCCAATGATCTGTGACAACGTCACTATCTCCAGAGACAAATTCTTTCATTTTCTATGTCCATTTCACCATTAGACAAACACCTTTTAAAGCCTAATCATATTTTAGTTCATTCTAAATCCTCTTTGGCAAATCAAAATTCAAAAATACATAATATTCAAAGTTGTCTTGCAACAGTAAGTTAAGCATATAAAAATTAGGAACATCATCCATGCATACTCTAAAACTTAACAATAAATGCAGGTATACCGGACAATTTAATGTTGCATAAAAGTTCCCTTTGAGCCAATGCCCGTATGCCAGATTGACTGTGTGAAATAAAGGAAAAAAAAAAAGTTAGCTCCAGAAAAAGAAAAACATAAAAGAAATCATTTACTTCATTAATGAAGAGCAACTTCCCAGTGAGTAGAACGCATTAAAAACAACTATGAAGTGAAATACGCAACCAATTCTATTTACTTCTTTTTTCACAAAATGAGTCATTCACAAATGCTCTCAACATAGATTATCAATTAATCCTACCAATTCAAATATAAAGATGAACAAGTCAGATAATATGCATTGCACTTCTGCATCATTACAAGATAGCTCTAGAGCTAACCATTTAATGCATGAGGAATGAATGAAACTACAGTTCTTAGACACAATAGTTTGACCTACCATAGAGTTTTCACATCAAATATTTTGTCACAATTCACAAAAGTAGGGCAGCACAAGAGGAAGCCATACAATTATACAAATGCATTCACATTTCTAATTAATAACTATCAAAAAGCCAAGAGAAGTTCCATCCACTTCAGGTGACAACCTTTACAGTGGACAACTGAAAAGCCAATTCACAATAGCCCAGCCTTCCTCCATCATACTTCAACAAAATGTGATATGAACAAAAGGTATAAGTTAAATTACAAAATAGCAAATTTCATAATTTTTTTGGGATAGGAAAACTGATTGTGAATAAATCAAAGTAAGCAAAATAAGAAAACTCTCATATGAAGCAAATGAATAAACATGAAAAATAAAAGAATGTTTGGGAAGTGAAGCCTTTCATTATTTTCAAGCAGATAGAAAAGAAAAGACCAACTACTTTTGCAAGGACAACAGAAATGAGTATAAACAGCATAAACACAAGTAATTACCTACAGCCAAAGCTAGTATATTAGGAAGAGGATGCGTGCAGTAGAACAACAAGTGAAACTGGAGCACTGTTAGTATCACGAAGAAAGCTTTTACTTGGTGTCCAAACTTGTTTCTAACCTGCTCAAAGCAATTTGAACTAAGTATCTCAATCCTTAGAAATATTGAACATTAGATTGTTTAAAAGGTAAAAGATAAAACAAACTCGGCATACCTGAATATGGAAAAAGCGCAAAGTTGACCTACAAGAATCATTGGTTTCACAGCTGGCCTTCTCTAAATCATGCCAAAGTTGTACAGTGAACATCAAATGTTTCAAAAAAAATTATAAAAAAGGAACCAACCTGCAATAAGACCATAAATTTTTGGCATGTGCAGCAAGTTCATCACCAACAACATAATTGGAAATGCCAATATCGACACAAGTAAGGAACCTATAAGAAAAACATTATATAATCAGTCAACTTCATAACCTTTCTGGGAATAATCATACAGAAGTAAATCAATTCATATCCTAGCATACTCTTTCAAAAAAAAATTCATATCCTAGTATACTGTTCACTGTGTTTCATAGAAGTCAAATGGGAAGCTCAAAGGGAAGAATCCATGTACTCAAGATATAAAACAAAAAAATAGGAACCCAATAACGAATCAAAATTTATCGAACAAAAAGTGTAACAAACTCTTACACCCCTAATGCAATAACTATGGGATTCTATAAGTTGGGGATGGTTGAAGATGTGAAGCTTACCAATAAATGTGCGAGGAACAACCCCAGGGAACTCCAAATGATCTACTGATATAAAAATTAAAAAAATTCATTACATACTACAAAAATAAAATAAAATAAAGAAATTATACAAGATAAACAACTAAATTTACATTTTCCAAGTGATGCCGATGATAGAGAATGTCATGCATTGCCTTGATAATCATTAAACGAAGGATGATATCAAACTAACTGACAAAAAATCAGTAATTATCCGGACACTAATCAGTCCCTATCTTACTTGTCTTTTAGTGATTTCGAATCATTCTATTTCGTTTCTAGTGAATTTCTCCCCAATAATTATCCACATTTGAAAAAATAAAAAATAGACAAGAAAATAACCGTAATCACAGAAATTTGAAAATCTATACGTCTTTAAATGTCAATTCTTCTTCAGTTCTTCTAAATTTTTTTTATTTTTTTTAATCTCCTACGAATTTAAAGTCAATAAAGTGAAAACGCACCTGAACATTGAAGCTTTCTTTAACCTTAGTGTAGGGTACCATGAAGACGTAAATGGCTGCAATTGATCCCAAAATGAATTTGGAATCTATATTCATTCAAAATATACACAAGAGATTTTGGATCTGGGCCATCCAACCAACTTTCCTCTGGCCCGTAGCTAAAACAAACGGTTGAAGGCCCAATTTAATTATATATAAAAAAATTAAAAAAAAATTAAAAAAAAATTAACGCCCAATTTGCTTTCTTTACGCACTCTTTTTCTAAAGTCACCTCATTTTAAAAATATTAAATTTTTTAAAATTTCCGAAAACACTTCGAAAATAGTTTTAGTACATGAAAAATAAAAAAAAATAAAAAAAAATTGTTCTTAAGTAGATTTCATTCATGTAATTGCTTTGAATGTTAATGGGGATTATATTTGATTTAGAGGGCAAATTTGCATTTATTTATTTATTTATTGTAGTTTTTGATTAGTATATCTTCTATTTTGATTTTTGAAGGATACTTTGTTGCCAATCCAAACAAGATTGAGTTTTTAGTAGTAATTGTTGAGGGTGCTAAATCTTCTATAATAATATGTCAATAAGGTCTAATAAAATTCTGTTGCTTTTCATATTGCAGGATTTACACCTTACACATCCTTATCAATGGGACTGATTCTACCTAATGTTGAGCATATGAATTTCATTGACCAAGATCGAAAATACGATGTGACAGTTGGGATACTTACAGTAAATTCTAGAGCCTGAAGATCAGTAGACGATACAAGTATTGTGCATCACTTTTGCTTTTTCTGATTCAATTTGTTGCTTTAATATATTTGCTATATTGTTCACGTTTATTAACAACTTGTTTATCATCGCAATTGTTGTGACCATATACAGATCTCATGTGACGTTTAGCGTAGCAGATGTGTATCGTGTCCTTCGAGATGTAAGTTACTTTCTTCTTGCTTTTTCATTTGTATTTTTGGATGTTTCAGCTTCTAGTTGTCGAGTATTGATATGATGCTCTTATATATTGTGCAGTTTCACGAATGCATGTGTCATTGTAGGTGATACTGGCAACGAACCAATTCTCTTACGCTTCCTTGTTGATCACTTGGTTTCGATTGGTAAAGCATTTTCTCTCTCGGAGATGGTATGGATATATGGATCTTACAGCGCGCTGCCCATGCTGCATTGCTGTGTTCCTCCAATTGGTGAACTCTCGTATTACTTTGTTTGAAGATGTAACAACTTCGAAAGTATTTTTCCGATCGAATTCTATGAATATTGCAACAGTCCTTGCAAGTTTTTGTTTCAGTAAGCAGGCTCTGGCAGGGCTGAAAATACATTTGGTTTTCATTTGGTTTTAGAGTGCTGACAGCATGCAGAGAGTCGATGAAAAAATTGATATGGATATTTCAGGATATGTAGCATATAAAATTTGTGCTTCTTGGTTGTTCCCATCAAAAAATTTATCTGTGATATAAAATTTGTTTCTCGTCTTTCTAGTCTGGTTTGGTTATTATTGTGCATTTCTCACTTATATTTCTATCACTTTTGTTGTTTATAACTATAGTGAACTTATGTTTGTGTTAAATCAATTTTATCCCTTCCTAATTGATTGATCTAAGTTTCGACAGTTTCGGTTTGACAACCATTAATTTGGGTTCGTGTGTTTTTATAATTGTAAATATTGTTTGATTTTATCACTTTGTTGTTTATAATCATATTGAAGTCGTGTTTATAATCATATTAAATTTGATTAAAATAATTATTAAATTGATATTTTAAATATAAATAATATAATTTTTATATATATATATATATAAAAGAACAAAAGACTGGGAGAAAAATAGTCCCAGCCAAAAAGTGATTTAAAAAAAAAAAAAAAAAAGGTTTTATAAAAAAATATGAAGCAATAATGTAAAAGGAGAGAAGGTTGTAAAAAAAACTGGACAAATGGGCCCCACCGTGGGGAGAGGACAGGACATAGTCCCACCGTGTGCTCAACAAACGTGGAGAGAGGACATACCAACACAGTACAATCCTGTCCAATGCTGTGTAACAAACACAGCCTTATATTAGGATAACACTTGGATACTGACCAATCAGTGGGGTTTTGTCATGTAGCATATTTGTGAAAAATATAAGGAGATAAATGTAAAAAGTTAAGAGAAAAAAGTCATGTGGCAACACCCCATTGGTGGGGTCAGTATCTTGGGTATTGATCAGTCAGTACCTAAACAATTTCCCTTATGGGTTCAAAAATTAAATAGCACTTTTTGAGGGGGGCCTTGCACAAATAGCACCACATTAATAAGTGTTGTTTTAATAGCACTAAAGTATGTGTTCGGACAAAAATACCCTCATATTAGGGCATCAACCATCTTGGATTTTATTATTTACTTTTAACTTTTTTTTTATTATTTTTTTCATCTCAAATTTTCTTTACTCGATGACTTAAGGAAAGAAAGAAAGAGTTGAAGCAAGACAACCCCATTGACGGCGACAACCGTGAGGTCTTCGACGGCACCAATGGCAACTACGTGGACTTCGACAGACAGCCCCATTGATGGCGACAACTGCGAGGTCGTCGACGGCACCGGCAACAACTACGAGGACTTCGACGGCAGCCGCAAGACTCCGGCGACACGTCGAACAAATTTCTCGCAAGATTTGAGGTATTTTCGTTTGGGTTTTGTTTTCAAATATGATATTGTTGATTTTCTGAAATTTATTTCGTTTTGTTTGGTTTTGATTTAGTTTTTTGTGAATTTGATGTTAGTGGTGATGTTTTGTTGTTTGAATATGAATGGTGGTGTTATACGAGTGAATCTATATTTATTTTGTTTTTTAGTTGTGTGGGTTGATTTGAATTCGTTTGAATCTATCTTTAAAAAAAAAAATTGCTTTTCGATTTTTATTTTTGTGAGTTTGTTGTCAATTTGATGTGAATGGTGAGTTTGCTTTTTTGTTTGAATTTGAATGGGATTTGTTTGAATGTGAATGGGGTTTGTTTGAATCTGGAACATTGGTGGTGTTGGTGGGTTTGTTTTTGTCGAATAGGAGAAGATGAACAGTGGTGGTGTTGGTGGGTTTGTGTTTGTCGAATAGAAGTTTATTCATTTCGAGACTTTTTTAGGATATTCGAGACTTTCTTACACTTTATCTAGACTTATTCATTTTATTCGAGACTTATTTAATTATTATCGAGACTTATTAGTGAATAATCGAGACTTACTGGAGGTGTGTTCATGTTTTCCCGAAATAATTTTTCCATTGGAGACTAACTGTAGTTATATGATTGTATATTTTGTTTGGAACTTTATGCAGATGGTGAATCTTAAGAGGAAACTGAAAACTCCCGAGTCGGCTTGGTTTGAATGGACTGATGACCAAATGGAACAGATGCTACTTAGAATGGCAATTGAAGTTTTTTCGAACTCCACCAGTGTTTTAGAGCAGTGAATATTATTGTGTAATGTATTGAATGTTTTTGAATCTGGCATTGAGTACATGTAGGCTTTTGAATGGAATTGAGTATCTTGATTTTTGTTTGTGAATATACTGTGTTTGATTTTCAAAAGATATGGCTTAGTAATTATCTTTTGAAATCTTTCAATGGAAACAAATTATATATGCCAATTAGGGATTTTTCCAAAAATATCAGCCTTTTTCGAGATTTAATTATGTTTTTCGAGACTTATTATATAGTTTGCGAGACTTATATATGTATTTTCGAGACTTATATATGCCTTTTCGAGACTTATTTAACATATATTCGAGAAATAAATAATGTTTATTCAAGACTTGTTAACATCTTACTGGTGTATATTTTCCAGAAACAATTGTTTTATTGGAGACTTACCGTGATGCGTAGTTATGATTGTATGTTTGGAATTGACATGGACTATATGTTGGATGTGCTTATAATGAATAATGAATTATGTTGCGTTTCTCGTAAGTCTGATCCAGGGATAACCCATGGTGCTCATGTTGCCAAACAAAAATGACTAATCCAGAGATAACCCACGTTGTTGTATTATTGGAACTAGAAATGTTACGCTCTCCTTTCGCATGTCTGTTCGAATCATGTTTGACAATAGCCTTTACAACCCCCAGTAGTTCTTCGTAAGTCAAATTCTTCCAGACATATGCACCTTTATTACAACCTTTAGTTGTTTCGAATGTGCTGCTTGTACCTGTGACTTGTTTTAGATGGTAATAACACTCTTATTCAAAATGAATATTCATAAGTCTTTGTATTACAACCATTTATGTTTAGAATTACATTTTGATATAAATAAGTCTCGAAAATGATATAAACAAGTCTCGATAATATATAAATAAATATCTAGCATTATATAAGTCTTGATTATAGAACAAATAATTCTCGAAATTGATATAAATATGTCTCAAAAATAATAACATTAAGTCTCGAAAACATCAAATAAGTCTCGAAAAACACAAACCATTCCAGCAAGAGTGTTGAGGTGGAGAACATCCCTAGTATTATTCATTTTGTTCACAAGGGTTGTTGCCGTGGCAAGACTTCCCTGAGCTGAACTTCTGAGGGAACCACTTTTTATGCTCTCCTTCTTGTGACTAGTAGTAGCTTTCAGACCCCAATAATTCCCATAGTTCATACCTTTGTTAGAAACATTGGAGGTAGAATATTTTGTGGACTGTAAAATAGAAACGGAAGAAGCAAATGAAACTAACAATTGAATCCAATACAATTCCAGCATTAAACAAGCACCAGTTCACAATGAGTGCATGATCAATATCATTAATTTGTGCATGCTGTTAACAAATATGCATGAAATGTTCTATCATTTACAAGCAAGTCAATCTAAAGCATGATCAATGTTTCCAGTTTTTTCCAAATTGGGTCTGTTTCGTTGGAATATGTGATTTCATAAGTGAGTTAAGAACAGGAAAAAAAAAACTAGAAACAAATGATTCATCTCCACATAGTTTAGATGCTTTAAAACACTAGAAACAGAAATATCAAGTTGTATACTTACCAAGTTGTGTACCATTCAAGACCTCTATAGCCTTTCTTGCCTCTTCTGGTGATTTAAATTTGACAAACTCAAATCCTTTTGATTTACCCTTTACATCCTACATGATGACAGTCACAACTCCCCGAATTTAGAAAACATCTCACGAAGGAAATCCTCTGTCACATCTTTAACACAAACTTAAAACTAGCATTTGGAATAAAACACATTAAATAGGAAAAGCGAACAAGTTGTGACACAAGCTTCACCTATTTAGAATAACAGCACAACTAACAAATAACTAATTAGAAAATTGGCTATATTCCAAAATACAATTCAGCTAACCTTTGAGAAAAGATACATTATGTTTCATTTCATTTTAAGTTACTTTTCACTTGTGGAAACCCGAACAATGCAAGTGTAATATTATCAGAATCATATATGAACTCCCGCAAATATCAATTGCCCACCAATAAAGAATACCCCAAATGCATATTTTCGACAACAAATTTACAAATAATAAACAGTATAAGTAACAAACAGACCACAAGAAAACGGAGACTCACAACTTCCTCCCGCGAACTAAAGTATCATGAAGAGCAGCACAAGCAACCATGGCTGATTCCTCTGAATCAAACTGAACGAATCGGGCACCTTCTTCAACCACCTTGCAAGAAAATACATTCCCGAAAGGGCAGAACAAACCCAGCAAGAAAGTACCATAGATTTACATGTTGAAGCAAATTTACGAGAGGACAATAACAAATCAAACATTGATCTCCAAAGTAAAACAAACCAACACATTAATACTCAATGTTTTTTTTTTCTTTATTTTCCTAGATAAAAACAGAACATTTTAATGTTGTGTTTCCATTGCTTTCAAGCACAAAAACGAAAGGTGGTTATTTCGTTGCCTTAGTTGAGGGCAGTCAATCCCTCAACAAGCAAAGTCAATACAGCTGAGAAATACATCCAGGTCATCTCCATCGACAACCATGAGTTTTGGTTTGTGGGGTTTGTACACTACGACAGTGCTGTGAAAAATCTGCAGGAGGCATTGCGCCCTTATAGCTAAGGACGTGCTGAGAACCAAAACATTCCACCATGTAGCAAATTGAATCGTGTCCACCATTATTGATGTAGATAAAACATCTGTGAAAAAGAAATATGGAATACCGGAGATAAAATATTGTGAAGTCGCCATTACAATTTGATACCATTGTTGTTGGAACTCATGGATCATAGCTTTTGGTACCTTTGTGATGTATTTGGGATGATGAAAAATGTTTGACATGACTTTTGTGATTTTGGCTATTCCCTTTTGTGAGTATTAATGTTAAAGATGATTCATTTTTTTTTAAAAAGCACAAAAACGATTTTCAAGAGTTTCCCAATTTCCCAATAGCAAGTAAACCGCACTATGCATAATCAGTGAAAACAAAGCAAAAAGTTCACAAATCAAACAAGAGAAACAGATCAAACACAAGAAATGCACAAACAATAACACAAAGTTGATAAATAACAGATAATACCCAAATAAATCTGGATCAAGAAACCCATTGAAAAGAGAGAACACAAAAACATGAAAAGCAAACAATCAAAATCGAAAAGCAACTTTTTTCAGAAAATCAAATGCATGAAGAACTCCTCTATTAACCAAATTTTAAGCAGAACTCCTTCATACGATTACATTCAACCAAAATGAAATTAATCAACATAATCAAATTTCAAAACAAAACCCTAACTTTCCAGAAAATACCTTCAATCGCCACTTTTCAGTCATCGATAACTGTCGTCGTCGTGTCGCCGGAGTCTGGATGCTGTCGTCTTCCGGTGCCGTAGTAGTTGTCGCCGTCGAATCCCTCACTCTCACTTCGCTCGGTTATCGTCAACGAAGAATACAAAACACAAAAGTAAAAGTTGAAACCAAAAGCCAATTTACAAAATTTTGCCCATTGAACAAAATTGAAAATTGAAGAATGAGCTGTGAAATGGAAGAAAGGAGAGGAAGAATGAGCTATTCAGACAAAGTGAGGAAAGTGAGGGAAATTGAAAATGAAAATTAAAAGTGAAGAAAAGTAAAAGTGGGGGCATTTTGGTCTCAATACCTTTTTTGGTGCTAATAAAACAAGACTTAATAATATGGTGATAGTTGCACAAGTCCAAGTTTGAAACGGCCCATTTTTCCATTGATTAGATGGTTACGTGGATCAAAATCGAACTGGGAGAGGCCATTAAACGGCCCAAAATCTATCGACTGTATGTTTAATTTATGCTGATTTTGGTATACATATTGGATTGGTGTGGGCCACAAAAGGCCGTCTTCTTCGTCCGGTGCTCTGTCACCATCTCTTATTCTTACTTTTATTTGTTTATATCGATTGTTTTCATTTTCTTGAAGTTTTATTTGTTTAACAAATTAAAGTCATGATATGATATACTGGTGTTCATGTAACTTTCTCAGCTTATAAAGAAATGTTGAAGATGGCAATTAATGTTTGCTTTGTGTTGAGAAAATAGATGGCTCAAAAAGAGAATTGTTGTTCAAAATCATAACTGGTTACTTGGCAGTCAAAATTGCTGCCCGATAAAAGGGAAATGAAGGAAACAAAAGCAGAACACATTATTACATTATCATATTTAAGTAATTTAACTCTCTACTGCTTGATAATAGATTTCAACTTCATTGCCTTCTCTGCAAGTTGAACCCAGTTGTTGCTTGAAGAAGGATTTTCCTGACCGATTGCAATTCATGGACAACACGGCTTATGTTCATTCGATCCTGTGGTGACTCCACAGAACATGCCACTCCAATTCTCACCATAGAAATCAGACATTCCTCTCGACTGTTGTTCAATGCTTGTCTCAGCCTATCATCAGTGGCAGCCATTTCTTCATTTATAAGCATTGGATTCACAATGTCCATCACCCGATCGGGCAATGCCATTCTAGCCAACCTATGAAGATTGAGGTCCCCTTCGAACATAGCGTCTGTGGGTTTTCTTCTTGTCACCATTTCCAGCAGCAAGATCCCATAACTGTACATATCCCCATTAGTTGACACCTCGTTTCCAAGACCATACTCTGCAAAACACTAAATTCCCATGAGAAAGCATATGGATTTTGAGAAGTGAATTAAGAATAGCAAGTGTTATAGTTACCTGGAGCTGCATACCAACTGTTCCTTTTACTCCAACAGAGCTGCTTTGATTAGGATTTGGGACTTCTAGATGAAACCTTGCTAGTCCAAAATCTCCAATATGAGCGGTCATGTCATTGTCTAAAAGAACATTGCTTGGTTTTAGATCGCAATGAAGAACAGGCTCCTGACAGTGTTGATGGAGATATTCCACAGCATATGCAACATCAATTGCAATGCTTATTCGTTGAAGAATGGTAAGACTCAGCATTTTGTTTTGTTCTTCCTCTGATTCTTCAGCTGGATGCAACCACTTCTCAAGGCTTCCATTAGCCATGAACTCATAAACTATAGCTTTGAAGTCATTACCTTGAAAATCAATACTTGAGCAAGAGGTTATTACCTTGACAAGATTTCTATGGCGGATATTCCTCAATGCTTTACACTCGGCCATAAAACTCTTGCAAGCTCCTTGGTGCTGGAGGTTAAGTACTTTGACTGCAACAATAGCTCCATCTTGAATTCCCTTATACACTGAGCCAAAGTTGCCTACACCAATCAAGTATGTTGGAGAAAACCCATTGGTTGCTTTGAGGAGCATTTCATACGACACTTTCCAAAGTGATTTTTCTGGTGTAGATCCAGAAGCTTGTTCTTCTCTTCTCTTTTTAAGCCAACAAAAAATGAAAGACAACATCACAATTAATCCCAAAACAACACTTGAAATTGAGATTAGAATCTTGAATAGCAAATAGATCTTGTCTTTTTTTGGTTCATTGTTGGGGCATTTGGGCAACTGCAGTTCAGCAATGCCTCCACAAAGTCTATTGCTATTTCTGACAACTGATATTGCACTTGCATTTGTGAAAATTCCTTTCATTGGTACTTCGCCTTCAAAAGCATTGAAGGACAAGTTTAGTTTCTCCAAATGAAGAGTCTCCAAGAATTTTGGAATATGACCGGATAATTTGTTACGTGAGAGATCCAATTGTCGAATACCTTTCAAAGAACTCAATGATGGAGGTATAGATCCATTGAAAAAATTGCCCTCCAAGTTAAGGTATTCAAAACTAGAACAAAGACCAATTTCATTCGGAATTTCACCAAATAAGTTATTATCAGACACATCAAATGTTGTTAGAACTTTTAGAATTCCAATGCTTGGAGGTATGGATCCAACCAAATGGTTTTGAGACAGATTTAGTGAAACTGACAAATGAGTTATATTGAACATTTGTTCAGGTATAATTCCACTAAGGTCATTTTGTGAAAGATCTAAATCTAACAGGTGTTTCATATTTCCTATATTGGAAGGGATGGCTCCTGATAATTTGTTATGTCGCAAGTAAAGTTTTTCCATTAAAGACAAGTTTTCTATGGAAGAAGGAATTTCATCTGAAAGTCGATTGTATTCAAAACTCATAAATTGTAGGTTTTGAAGTTTGCCAATTTCTCTAGGAATAGGTCCTGTAAATTGGTTATTGGACAGAGACAACAGATTTAAATTGAGACGATTAGCTATCCCTGGAGGAATGCTTCCATACAATCGATTCTCCTCTAACACTAATTGTTGGAGTTTAGTAGAAAAATTAGCAATGGAATGTGGCAATACTCCTTTTAACTTGTTTGTCCCCATGCTTACAGACAACAAATTGCTGCAGTTTGCCAAAGAATTGATAAAATTGATCTCATCAACTTCATCACTTCCTAAATTATTGTAGTTGATATATAGATTTTCAAGATCTTGCATGCCTCCAAAATCAACTAACAATTTTCCAGAAAAATTGTTACCTGACATAGCAACTAATTGGAGTTTTGAAGCATTGGATAAAGATTTTGGAATGGATCCACTAAACAAGTTAAATGAGATTTGAAAAAGTAGGAGATTTGGAAGAGTTAGACCTAAATTTGATGGAAGAGTTCCATGAAGTTGATTGTTACCCAAACTGAATTTTTGAAGGGAAGAAAGATTGTATAGTGAAGGAGGGACTGTACCTAAGAGGTTGTTGTCAGCGAGTGCAAGAAACCATAACTTTCTCAATCGATCTAATGAATCTGGAATATTTCCCCCAAGAGCATTGTGAACTAGAGATATAACTTCCAAGGAGGTAAGATACTGTTGGTGGGATGGGAATGTTTGAGGTCACTAGTGGTGCACCTCTGAGAGAAAAAACGAACACTCAAAAGGAAAGGAGGAGAAGCTTTCAAAACTTTTATTTCTCTCTAATATTTCTTACACCACTCCACACATTACAACACAATCTAAATCCCTTTATATAGGGAAATCTGATGAGAAACAAACAAACCAAAATAAATACTGAGCAATAAAAACGATCTGGTTTCAGCTGGGAGATGGAAGATGGCAGTTGGGAGATGGTTGGTTGAAGGATTTCTTTGGACGGTGGAGGAGGTCAACAATGGCTGCTTCTAGATTTCGGTTCTGCTGGAAGGTGGCTGACTGGAGGCAAGTTTATTTTTCAACATCCCCCCTTAAACTTGACTCTCCATGTTTCATCATACCAAGCATTGTCTTTAATCTTGAAAACACGTCATGTTTGAGCGGCTTGGTGAAGATATCAGCAGCTTGATCAAATGTCCTGCAAGAGACTAGTTCCACCTCTTTATTCTTCACATGCTCTCTGATGAAATGATACCGCGTATCAATATGTTTGCTCCTTTCATGGAATACTGGATTCTTTGCTAGCGCAATCGCTGACCGATTGTCGATGTAAACCTCTGTGGGATTAACTTGTGGAAATCCCAAGTACTGCAACACGTTCCTGATCCAGATACCATGACAAACAGCTGAGCAGGCAGCAACATACTCAGCTTCACATGATGACAATGTCACAATGGCTTGCTTTTTGGATGACCATGTGAACGCTGTATCTCCCATAAAAAACGTAAAACTTGTCGTGCTTTTACGTTCATCCAGATCTCTTCCCCAATCACTATCTGAATAGCCAATCAACCTGCAATCTTCACATGTGGTATATAAAATACCATCATTAATAGTACCTTTTATGTACCGAAGAATTCTCTTTGCTGCATTCAGGTGAGATTGGTCAGGAGTCTCCATGTATCTGCTGACTAGTCCAACTCCATAGAGTATATCTGGCCTGGTACATGTCAAGTATCTCAAGCTTCCAACCAAGCTCTTGAAATAGGTTGGATCAACATCTCCTCTTTCATTCTTTCTTAACTCTAATCCTGTTTCCACTGGAGTTGTGACAGGATTGCATTTTTCCATACCAAATCTTTTCAGAATTTCTTTTGCATAAATACTCTGGGAGATGAAAATACCTTTTTCGCTTTGCACAACTTCAATACCGAGAAAATGAGCCATTAGACCAATGTCAGTCATCTCAAATTCTGTCACCATTCTCCTTTTGAAATCTTCAAACATGGCTGGATTGTTCCCGGTGAAGATCAAGTCATCAACGTATAGGCATGCGTATAACAAGCTTCCATCAGTCTCCTTCTTCATATACAGTGCATGCTCATACGGACATTTCTCAAATCTGTTTATTTGGAAGTAATCATCAATCCTCCTGTTCCATGCACGAGGTGCTTGCTTCAAACCATAGAGGGCTTTCTTCAGTCTGCATACTTTATCTTCTTTGCCTTTCTTCACATATCCAGGTGGTTGTTCCACATAGATTTCTTCTTCAAGAAAGCCATTCAGGAATGCTGACTTTACGTCAAGTTGGTAAATTTTCCAACTTTTCTGGGCTGCCAATGATATTAGCAATCTGATAGTCTCTAGTCTGGCAACCGGGGCAAAGACTTCTCCGTAATCAACTCCTTCCTTCTGTTTATAGCCTTTTGCTACAAGTCTTGCCTTGTATCTCTGGACTTCTCCTTTCGCATTTCTCTTGGTCTTGTAGACCCATTTCACTCCGATGGTTTTTCGGCCTTTTGGAAGATTAGTCAACTCCCATGTCTTGTTCTTTTCAATGGATCGAATCTCTTCATCCATTGCGCTTCTCCATTTTTCTTCTTGGTTAGCCTCTTCAAAGCTAACTGGATCACTTGTCATCAGCAGACAATACAGAGTAATATCTTCTTCCACTTGTTCTGTATTTTCATACAGATCTTCTAAGCTACGTGTCCCTCTAGGCCTCATATCTGGAAAGTCACTTTCAATTGATAATGGAGCATCATACCTTTGTGGTGAAGGGGAACCACGTTGAGGAGTCTACTGATCTCTGGGTATTTGTGGCTCTGTAGCCACTTCTCTCGTCTCTTCTTCATGTATCAACTCTGCACTTCTGGAAGCTTTGGTTTGATCCCAATTCCAGGATTCATTTTCTTCAAAAATGACATCCCTGCTGAAGATCACTTTCTTGGTGACGGGGTTGTATAGCCGGTAACCCATAGTTCTGTCACCGTATCCAACAAGGATACAGTTCTCTCCTTTATCTTCAAGCTTGGTTCTTCTTGCTTCTGGGACCTTGATGTAGGCAATGGAGCCAAAAACTCTAAGGTGGCTCACACTTGGCTTGTGAGTGCTCCATGCTTCTTGTGGTGTCTTTGTATCAAGACTCTTCGTGGGACATCTGTTTTGTAGATATACTGCACACAAGACTGCTTCGGCCCAAAAACTTTTAGGCATGTTTTTATCCTTTAACATGCTTCTGACCATGTTAAGGATTGTTCGATTCTTCCTTTCAGCTACACCGTTTAACTGAGGAGTATAAGCTGGTGTAAACTGATGTCTGATTCCTTGTTGCTTAAGGAATTCCTGGAAAGCACCTGCAGTGTATTCTCCACCTTGATCTGATCTCAGTGTTTTGATATAATAGCCACTCTGCTTCTCCACAAGAGTTTTGAACTCTTTGAAATAACCAAATACTTCAGACTTCTTTTTTAGAAAATAGACCCAAGTCTTCCTGCTGTAGTCATCAATGAAGGTAAGGAAGTATTGGTTCTGTCCATTTGATACTGGCGTCAATGGACTACGCACATCTGTGTGAACGAGCTCAAGCGGCATGGTTGCTTTCCAATTTGCCTCCTTTCCGAAGCTATTTCTGTGTTGTTTACTAAGGACACAACTTTCACACATCTCATTCGGGTGATGGATGTTTGGCAATCCTTTCACCATCTTCTTACTTCCCAGTTGCTTTAAACTTTCAAAATTGAGATGTCCATACCTGAGATGCCACAACCAGTCTTTGTCATCGATGATAGCTGTCAAACACCTTGGCGTATCATGATGAATTTCGAGAGGAATCATCCTATTCTTCGTCATCTGGACCCGAGTAACCAGCTTTCCTCGAGCATCTGTAATAGTGAGTTGCATATTTTGAAGGCTGATATGATAGCCTTTCTCCAAGAGTTGTCCGAGACTTAGGATGTTTGTCTTCATGTCTGGAACATAATAAACATTGGAGATGAAAGCATGATCTCCATTCTTCTGCTTGATCATGACATCTCCTCTTCCTTGGACAGAGATTTTAGAGAGGTCGCCAAATGAGATTTCTCCTTGAACTTTCTCATCAAGTTCAGTGAACAAGTCTTTCCTACCAGTCATATGATTGCTGGCTCCAGAATCAAGAAACCAAACGTTTTGATTCTAATAAGTTGAGTTGTGTGCCATCAACATCAACGATTCTCCTTCAACTTGCTCTTTCTCTGCAAAGTTAGAATTTTCATTTACCTCATATGCGTTACTTCTGCACTCGTTGCTATAGTGGCCATATTTGTGGCAATTATAGCATTGAACACTTCTTTTGTCAACATTCGGACGATTGTTGTAACCGCCTCTTCTTCCTCGTGGGACATAGTTCTGTTGTCCACGTCCTCCTCTATTTGCATCTCTTCCTCCTCTGCCTCTACCTTTGGTTTCAGCATTTCCAACACCTCTTCCACGAGATCCTCTACCTCGTTCTCTTCCTTGTTGTGAGGTCCCCCCTTGCTCGTATCTTTTCTCATTGAGGGAGAGCTTTGACTGAAGAGCTTGCTCCAACACTTTGTCATCACTTCTTCTATTTACTTTCTGCTCATGGGATTGCAATGATCCCACTAATTCTTCAACAGATATCGTCTCCAGATCTTTTGTTTCTTCCAGGGCCACAACTATAAAATTAAACTTTGGATCTAATGATCGCAAAATTTTCTCCGAAATTCTCATGTCTACGAGAGTTTCTCCATTTCTTCTTAGTTGATTCGCAACGACTATAACTCGTGTATAGAACTCAGCAATGGATTCATTAGATTTCATTCGGAGAGATTCGAATTCACCTCGTAGAGTTTGAAGACGGATCCTTTTCACTTTGTCAGCACCTTTGTAGGTCTTCTGAAGGGTGTCCCAGACTTCTTTCGACGACTTGCAGGATGCTATGATCTCGAACGTGGCTTCATCTAGTCCTTGGTAGATTATGGACTTTGCTTTACAATCCCTCTTTCGATCTGCTTTGAGAGTTGTTGTTTGAGCTTCTGTCAGGGTTCCTTCAGCTTCTTTGGATGCGGGTTCTGTGTATCCAACTTCCACAATATCCATCACGTCTTGAGAACCTAGTAGGGCTCTCATTTGTATGCACCAATTGTCATAGTTGTCTTTGGTGAGTTTCGGGATGACAACTTGAGCGTTTCCGTTGGCCATCGAGCTTGAAGTGCTTAGAACACAGATCTGGAGTCTGAATTTGCAAAAATGAAGTGCACGGTTGCGTTCGGAAGGGTCCAAAACCTTGGAACAAGTCCGAGTTTGTCACAAACCGAGTTCGGAAGCATCCGAAATGAGCGGTCAAACTTTTGGCAAAAGTCAACCAAAGATAACGGAATATTCCTTTGACTGACGGAATATTCCTGCCGTTATGACGACGTTAGTGACGTCAGCGTATGAACAGTGTCGGGTCACGGGACCGGGTCGTGGAGCGGATCTCAGGTCGGATTTCTAATGGACCGGGTCGGGTCTTCGGGTCGAACTTCGGGTCGGATCTCGGGTCGGACCTGCAGAACGGGTGAAGAAGATTACTGGCGCGTGTCACTCACGCGCCGGAGGGGTGGCTGCGCGTGGCCGGCGCGTGGGTCTACTCTCCAACTTCAGGCGGCGCGTGCGGCCTCTCTGGAGCTCCGATTTGGGTGAAATTTTCACCGTTGCACTCCTTACGACGAGTACAACACACTAGTATGCTCAAATATCTGTTTTGAGCACTTTGATTTCTGGGCCAATTTGGCTTTGGCCTCTGTTTCTCGAATTTCTGGTTCTCCTGGGCTCTGATACCACTGTTGGTGGGATGGGAATGTTTGAGGTCACTAGTGGTGCACCTCTGAGAGAAAAAATGAACACTCAAAAGGAAAGGAGGAGAAGCTTTCAAAACTTTTATTTCTCTCTAATATTTCTTACACCACTCCACACATTACAACACAATCTAAATCCCTTTATATAGGGAAATCTGATGAGAAACAAACAAACCAAAATAAATGCTGAGCAATAAAAACGATCTGGTTTCAGCTGGGAGATGGAAGATGGCAATTGGGAGATGGCTGGTTGAAGGATTTCTTTGGACGGTGGAGGAGGTCAACAATGGCTGCTTCTAGATTTCGGTTCTGCTGGAAGGTGGCTGACTGGAGGCAAGTTTATTTTTCAACAGATACCTCCAGTCAAATTGTTATTCTCTAAATTCAAAAGTTTGAGGTTGTACAAGGAGACAAACTCACGCGGAATTTTCCCTACTAGTTTGTTTTCTCCTATACCTAACTCTATGAGCCTAGAGCAATGAGACAAGTTGGTCGGGATTTCTCCGACCAGTAAATTATCATTCAAAGATACAACTTCTAATCTGGAGAGTTGACCTAATTCATGACGGATTTCGCATTGGATATTGTTGTTACAGAGTATGAGCTTCCTTAGAAAGCTAAGGTTGCCAATATAAGGAGACAGAGAGCCAGACAAACCTTTTGAAGTTAGGTTTAAGACGGTGACCCTTCTATGCATGCGACCACATGTGATTCCCTCCCACTCGCAGAAATGGCTAGAATCATTCCAAGATTCGAGGACTCCTTGAGGATCGTGGATGATCTTCGACTTGAAGGTCTTCAACGCAACTTCATCGGTCTCATTCTGAGCTAAGTTTCTAGTTATGAAGGTGGTGGTGGTAGAGGAGGCAAAAGGTACAACAAGAATCACTGTGATCAAAAAAAGAAAAAGAGATTGAAAGCAAACTGAGTAGTAATAGCTTGCATTCATCTTTTTTTTTTTTTTTTTTTTTTTTTTTGACAAAGCTACTGAGACAGCAGCAAACAGGCGAACAAAGAAACAGAAAAAACTAAATAGGCTTATCAGCCTCCACAATTTTGTTGATGCATCTGGGATGCTCCTCCATCCAAAAGGTGTCTTCAGAAATAACCAGCGCATTCCTCGCGAGGCCACGAGCGGCAAGATTGGCAGGTCTAGGAACATAGCTGATAGTCTGTCCTTCAGAAGAAGAGAGAATATTGGTAATGTCAGCTAAGATAGTGCCACTGATGGAATCTCTGTGGCTCCCTTCCTTAATACGGTTGATAACAACCTCCGAATCTGATTCAAGGACCCAGGGGTTCAAACCACAATCTCTAGCAAAAATCATGCTTTTGTAAATAGCCAAGGTGTTAGCAACCTGATTGTCGAAAGTTACTGTAATCATTTGAGAACAAGCAGCTAAAACGAAGCCGGTCTGATCACGAATCACAATACCAATGCCAATCCGGCGCCCACCGGCATCAACAGCAGCGTTGCAATTAATTTTGAAAAAGCCCAAATCCGGCGGTTTCCATTTCAAAACCTGGTTGGTGTCACGCCTAGGCTTGTCAGCTGTAGCAGCTTTAAGGTGCTGAATTTCAGCAGCAAAATTCTTACTCCACCACAACACATCAGAGAAGTCTTGAGATTTGCCATCATGGAGGGAAGAATTCCTCAAAAACCAGACCCTCCAGATTATAATACAAAAAAGGCTCAAATCAGAAGGGTTCATTTTAGTATAAAACTCCCTGATTAGCTCAAAAAAACTAGCAAAAGTCCTACCGGTGACAATTCTTTTGGGGGTCCATTCTGTGCGGGCATACTTAAGCTTGTGGCAATCCCAAAGAGCGTGGAGAGTCGACTCTTCGGCACGCTTGCAAAATGTGCACGCTTGCATTCATCTTTTGAAGTAAGCAAATAGCCTCTCTGTTTGCTGTGTGTGAGATTAACTTAGTTTTGCTTCTAGTTTCTACCATATATATAGTAGTCAAGAAGTCTGTCCATTGTCACCAAAATTCAACTATCTCAAACAAAAAAATATCGGTGATAGTGCCTCTTAGTCCAGGTCTTTTAGTGAAATTTTTTTATTGAAAATGTTTACGATAGCATTTTTTGGTATTTTGTGGTTGGCTTTTGCTGGAAAACTTTGTCTTAAAAGGGATTCAAAAAATTAATTAATCAAAAAATTAATATTGGAAGCTTTGGTTATCTAATTAAATTCAAAATACATGCACTAATACATAAGACTATCATATTTTAGTCTTAAATTAGTCAAGACAATTTAATTACTGAATCTAATGAAGTTTGTGGAAGCCGGCTGCTGTGATACTTGTCAAAAATGTTCTTTGTATAAAATTGGGTGGTATACTGGTATAGTATATTTAACAGATTGAAAAATTAAAAAGTTTTATTTGTGAAAAGGCCTACGACATCATTTTTTGGTGTTGCTGTTGTCTTTTGCTAGAAAACTTGGTCTTGAAAAGGATTCAAAACGTTAATCAATCAAAAATAATTAAATTATTATCAAAGCTTTCGTTATGTTGGTCAAAAGAGGTCATTCAGAAAATTATGTCAAAACTGGAAAAGGAGAGACACAATAGAATGCAAAATTTATTGCATATACTTGTAATTGATCAAAGTTAAATGTTGAAATAGGTTTAACTACAATTTTGAAGATACCGATATTCAATTGATTTTGATAGCTTCATATTTGCTTCCATTTTCTTTGACAGAAATTTATCTATATATTTGAATGTTCATTTCTATTATTCTATACAAATGATGTAGGTGGAAACATACGAGTAAGACAATCATACACAAATCACACAACAGTTTGCTTAATCCCTACTGATTTTGTAGAATACCAAGGAAAAGAATGATAAATGAGTAAAACCCCAAAAGAAATTTTTATTCATCAAAGTCTGCCTCAAAACTAAAAACAAAGCCCAAAATAAATAACAAAAGAAATCCGATTCCACTAGGATTCAGTATCTCATAATTTCTTAAACAAAATAGATCTCTAAAAATCCTAAGACAAATGGGAAAGAATCCCAAACGAAAAAGATCTCAATCCTAAACGAAAAAGGAAAAAGAAAAACTCTAAAACTTGCGCAAGAAAACAAAAGTCCTCAAAAAACAATCAAAATGGCCAAATTTGTGTCTTCTATAGCCCTCAACATTTGTAGGGCTCGGCTGGGGCTTTCCGAAAACATATTATATTAGCGATTCTGGCACCGTTTGCCCCCCTGTAGAGGCCCACAAAGTTTCAGCCCTGTTTTTGGTGCTTTATGCGACCCAAATACGAAAATGCCACCCGATCCGCATCATAAAAGAACTAACAAATGATATCATGAAAGAAAAGGGAAAATTGCACTAACACCCCTACATTTAGGTGAAATTGGACCAATAGACAGAAGATCATTTTATTACATAAACCTCCCTTGAATTTCGTTGACCAAACGCTAACCACAGTTAGGACTAACTGTTGACCAGCCTTGACCCCTAAAAGGTCACATTTACCCTTTGTCTTCAACGTTTGGTCTGGAAATTCAAAGGTTAAGAATAAAAAAAAATTCAAAAGTCGGGAACAAAAAAACGAGTCTGGAAAAAAAAGGGAAAATTGCACTAACATCCCCTAAATTTAGGTGAAATTGGATTTTCCCAAAAGAAAAACATCATTTGAGCTACAAAACTGTTCTTAATAATCATTAATCATAAGCATAATTTTAAAATATTAATAATAATAATCATAAGTTTTTATAACACATTTTATGAAATCTTCATCGCTCAGCTTGAATGTAGTATATAATATGTTACTATGTAATTTTATAACTGTTCATGTAATTTTCTCAGCTTAATTAAAAATAAAGTCTGTAGAAATGTTACTATGTTACCTTTCTGTTGAGAAAATGGATGAATAAAAAGAGAGTTGTTGTTCAAAATCATAACTGGTTACTTGGCAATCGAAATTGCGATTGAAATATTCATAGGAAACTGAACCAAAAAAAAAAAAAAAAAAAAAAAAAAAAAAAAATTCATTGCACTTCCTTGTAATTGCTTGTCAACTGCTTATAAGTAAAAATGAACCTATTCTCTACTGCTTTTCAGTGCACTTCCTTGTTGCATGAAGAAGGTTTTTTCTCGCTGATTGCAATTCATGAACAACACAGCTTATGATCATTTGATCCTGTGGCGACTCTACAGAACATGCCACTCCAATTCTTACCATAGAAACCAGACGTTCATCTCGACTGTTGTTCAATGCTTGCCTCATCGTATCGTCAGTGGCAGCCATCTCTTCATTTATAAGCATTGGATCCACAATGTCCATTACTTGATCAGGCAATGCCATTTTAGTGGAGCTATGAAGATTAAGGTCTCCCTTGAACATAAGGTCTGTGGGTTTTTTCTTAGTCACCATTTCCAGCAGCAAGATCCCAAAACTGTACACATCCCCGTACGTCGACGATTCATTTCCCAGACCATACTCTGTAGAAAACAAAATTCCCATGAGAAAGTATGGATTTTGAGAAGTGAATAAGATTACTAGATTAGCATTTAGCATGCTAACAAGTTAGCAAAGTGTAATAATTACCTGGAGCAGCATATCCAACTGTTCCTCTTACTCCAACAGAGCCGCTTTGATTAGGATTTAAGACTTTTGGAAGAAACCTTGCAAGTCCGAAATCTCCAACATGACCAGTCATGTCATTGTCTAAAAGAACATTGCTTTGTTTTATATTGTAGTGAAGGACTGGCTCTTGGCAGTGGTGATAGAGATATTCCATTGCATATGCCACATCAATTGCAATGCTTATTCGTTGAAGAAGGGTAAGGTTTTGAATTTTGTGTTGTTCTTCCTCTGATTCTTCAGCTGGATGCAACCATTTCTCAAGACTCCCATTTTCCATGAACTCATAAACTATAGCTTTGAAGTCGTTGCCTTGAAAATCAATACTTGAATAAGAAGTTATGACCTTGACAAGATTTCTATGATGTATATTCCTCAATACTTTACACTCAGCCATAAAACTCTTGCAAGCTCCTTGGTGCCGAAGGAAGCATTTTGGGTTCAGAAGGGAACTCTTGCAAGCTTAGAAGTTGTAAGCTAAATGAAGGAAACATTTTGGGTTCAATTCTTTTTCCCTTACCTCGTCAGTTTCTCAGTCAAGTTGTTCATCTTCAATAATGTAAATGTTAAGATGCATCTCTGGTCCCAGCAGCTAAGATGAAGTCTTCTTTTTCTCTTTTTTTAATTGCTTTAGATATATTATGGATGCAGGATTTTAGGAAAAAGCAAGAGCCTGCGGTTGATAAACTCAAGGAACCAGTTCTTGATGAAATTACGTCTTCCTTAGCAAGGCGATATGAACTGAATTTCACCAGACAGGACACTTCTTCTCTGTGGTTTTTATGCAAACAGGTACTTTTTCTTGCAAATTTCATTACCATAAATAATACCCTCTCAGCAGTCCAGAATCGTTATGCAATCAAGACTTACCTATGTTGCAATGTCTGAATTGCTTTTAATTTGACAGGAAGCATCCTTGTTGGATATAACTGATCAAGCTTGAGGATGTTGCTTGAGGATGTTGTTCAGTCAATGAAAGAAGCTATTAAAGCTAAAGAAGGTAACATAAATTATCAGAAATGTTAGCGTACATATTTAATCTTTATATATCTATTTGTTTGTCAATTTTCCATGGTCCTTTTAATTTTTGTGGATAGAGGAGGTTTGGACATTCACGTATGTCATGGCTGACGGGGAATCCTTGTGGAATGATGCTCTGTTAGAATAGCCAATTACCATTAAACATGATTTAAAATTACTGGACTAGGAGTGCAATTGTTGCCTATAAAACTTAAGGGCTGTTACCGTAGGGTTTACCAACTGGCTTGTTAATAATTCTTTCCTTATTTTACCTCTCAAATTATATGTCATGCATTTTTTTTTTCTTGATTTATCCAGATGTATATTTATGTGAGTTTCCGATAATCAATGAGACTACTCCACCCCTTCCCCGTCACAAATAGTTGGTTCACCTTCTAAAAAACTGTTGCTAAATGCATCATTTCTATCTCTGGCTTCTGATTTGCCATTAAATCTTGTAGAGAATCATGCTCCTGGAAGTTACGAAAAGGAAAGACTTCGATTTGCACATGCAGAAACTGTGGTCCCATTTTCGTGTTTGCTTGGGCTTTTCCTTGAAAAATCTGGTCAGTGACTTGTCATTACATGCTTGAATTTCCTCTTTGTGATATTAAAATGTGTAATTGTAAACCATTTAAATACCAATTTCTCAGCGATCTTTTGAATTTTTCAGAATTTCAGCAAATACAACGGGAGGAACCTTTGCAACTCCCTCCAAAGCCTCCACAGAATAGAAGCTGGCGGGCGAGCATTGTGGCACCTTTTGCTGGGAATAACATGCTGGTTTTATACAGCTGTCCAGCTAAATCTTCTAACAAATACTTTGTGCAAGTACTGCACAATGAACGTCCAACCTCCATGCCGGTAAGCTCTTGATTCTTATTTTTGTTGTGCCGTTTTTATCATTATCTTTGTTATTTAGCTATCATTATTCTTTTTCTCCCTCTGAATTCGGATATGTGCTTATGTTGATTCCACATGATTTTTTTTTTCTGACAGGGTTGTGGCGGTACTGATTTTTGATGTTTTCAAGGTATTGTCATCTTCCAAACTCACATATTAGAGCATCCACAATGGTCTCAAAAAGAGACCCATTTCACGAGATCCAGTTTGGGTTTGATAAAATTGTGCCACAATGATCTCAAATGGGATCCAAATAAAGGGACCCAAAAGTGGGCTCCACCCAAGTGGACCCAAAAGTGGGCTCCACCCAAGTAGACCCAAATGAAGTTCCAAATTTGAAACCCAATTTGGGTCTTGCCCAATGATTGGGATTGAGTTCCCAACCCTCTCCAATCATTGGGTTGGGCTTATTATTATTATATATATATATATAATTTAAATTAAAATATATAATTATTAATTTCAAAAAATATATATATAATGAAAAAATATATATAAATTTAATATATATATTTCAATTATTTAAATTTAAATATATTATTATTAATTTCAATAATTATATACATAATAACAAAATATAAATAAATGTAATTAGGGGTGAGCGTTTAATAGATCGGTACACTTTTCGAGTGAACCGTTAAAAAACCGATATTATCCGGTTTTTTAAAAAGTAAACCGATCCGATAAAATTGAAAAGTGTGAACCAATCAAAAACCGATTGAATCGGTTCGGTTCGGTTCGGTTCGGTTCGGTTTTTTCAGTTTTGGGCCTAATCAAAATCTCCTCTAATCGATTTTTTCGGTCAATTTACGAGCAAAAATGTTTTTCATGGTCAGCTTCAAAGGATAATTAAATCAACAATGGAACAATTTTGGAATTTTTCTATATATATAGACCGGTTCTTGGTTCGGTTCACCGGTTTGAACCCATGAACTGGAAACCGAACCGGAATATCCATTTTTTTTAAAACGAACCGAATTGAACCGGTAAATAGTGAAAAACCGAAGAAAAACCGATTGGACTAGTTCAGTTCGGTTCACTGGTTTTTTGCCCACCCCTAAATTTAATAAATATATATTTAAATTATTATAATTTAAATATATTATTATTAATTTCAACAATAATAATATATAATGAAAAAAAATATAAATAATTTTAATATCAATTATAAAATTTTATTTCAATGATATTTTAAATATATTATATAAATTATTTATTAATATATATATATAATAATATATATAATATTTTAAAGAAGAGTAATAATTGTTTGGAAAAAAGTTTAAAAAGTAATGAAACCGAACCGTTGGAACCGATGAAACCGAAATCGGAAGCGGAACTGAACCGTCGAAACCGTCGAAAACAGGACTGAAACTGAAACCGAACCGTCAGAACCGCCAAACCCGAACCGTTGGAACCGCGAACCGTCGGAACACCAGACCCGAACCGTCGGAACCGCCAAAATCGGACAAGAACCAAGGAACCGAAACCGAACCTTTAAAACCGGAACCAAAACCGAACCTTCAAAACCGGAATTGGAGTCGATTTTGAAGGTTCATAACCGAAGCCGGAATCGAACCGAAACCGACGCCATATCTAATCGTATACAATATTTTGTTTTAAATATTTATTTTTATTGTTGATGTAATTCGGTTGTGATAATTTTAAATTAATAATTTTTTTTATATTTTAAATTAATTATAATTTGTTAAATAATTATTGATATTGTTGATATTTAAAATATATTATATAATTTATTTATTTATATATATATATATAATATTTTAAAGAAGAGTAATGATTGTTTAGAAAAAAATAAAAAAAGTGGATCCATTTCTCTTTTTTTAATTTAGCACCATTGTGAGGAAAAAGGACCCAAATAAATAGGACCCAAATGGGAAGACCCATATTTGATGATGTGGCAAAAGTGGGTCTTGTGTTTGGGTCTCCACCATTGTGGATGCTCTTAATGATTGTCTATGATGTGTTTGTGAAATCCATTTTTCGGAAACTCACATATTAATGATTGTCTATGATGTGTTTGTGAAATCCATTTTTCGGAAACTCACATATTAATGATCGTTGCTCCTCATTTAAAGCACACCTACTATGCAGTATGCAAGAAGGAACAACCAATGCCGAAGCCTGAAACCAGTAAGTTATTGCAGCTGTTGCGTTGGCTGTTCCCACCGAGGAATAATGTTACAGGATCCAGTAAAGTTGAATTGTAGTTTTGTTTTTGAACAAAAAATACGCCGTAATTCTAACTAGTTTCTCTCTCTCTCTCTCTCTCTCTCTCTCTCTCTCTCTCTCTCTCTCTCTCTCTCTCTCTCTCTCTCTCTCTCTCGGCCTTCCCTTAACTTGAATTTCAGTCACGGCCAGTTCCTTCTAGCAGAGTACCATTTTGGACTGATCCCCCATCCTAATTTATGGACACCATCAATCTTGTCACACTATGACCTGGCCGCTTCAATTCCATTCTCAAATCTGAATTTTTCGGTCACATCCGAGCTGGGATTGAACATTATTATCTGTTTTTGTGTTTTGAATATTTGACATTTGACAAGTAAATTTTGTACCAAGATTGCTTATATGCTATATGATAACCCTTCAAGGTAGTATATATATATATTTTATTTTTTTTCTCGTATAAATGCATGTATTCGTATATTCATATGGTGGATGTATCATTTGCCATTAGCTAGAGCAAAGACTGTAAAAAGGTGTTGAAAGTGAAACCAGAAGATCATTAACATCATTAAACTAAACAGATGGTCTCACAAAGTCAACACGCGAGTCAAACTCAACCTCACGACAGGTCAATGATAGTTTGATGATGTGTCCTACCACATCACTAGTAGGTTCGAGCACGTCATTTGATGATGTCATTTGATGACGTGCTCGGGCACGACATGAAATAGCCTAAGCATGTCACCAATGGGCTTCTCAAATTGGTAATGGATCTAAATCGAACTGGGTTGGGCTTGTGCGGAGAAATCAGATTTTTATATGTGTTGTTTAATCTGGGCTGACTTGGGCCTTTAATTGGATTTTGGAATGGGCCCAATTCAAATCCACCACCAAAGCTCGTCTTCTTCATTCATGCCAGTGCCACAACAAACATTTCTCTTTTATGTTTTTTTACAGCAGTTTTGATGACATTTTATATCACATATGAACCAATGCAAGACCCTAAGAACTGTCGATCACATCCACGCTTGTCTTCTCAAAACGAGTCTCTTCTCGGATCCTTACATTTTCGGGAAACTCCTCCATCATTGCTCTGTCACCATCTCCGATTCTCTTGACTACGCGACCCGACTCTTCCTTCGCTACCCGAACCCGATGTTTTCATGTACAACACACTCATTCGGGGATTCTCAGAATCCCCACGGCCTCAAAATTCGATCACCACTTTCATCGAAATGCGTAGAGAATCGTCGTTGTTTTCATCAGCTGCTCCCGACAGTTTCACTTTCGCGTTTCTTCTTAAAGCAGACGCGAATTACGGGTCGTTGATGACTGGTATGCAGTTGCATTGTCAAGCTCTGCTTCACGGGCTTGATGGGCATCTCTTTGTCGGGACGACTTTGATAAGTATGTATGGAGAATGTGGTCGTGTTCATTTTTCGATGAAGGTGTTCGATGAAATGCTTGAACCAAACGTTGTTGCCTGGAATGCTGCGGTCACTGCGTGTTTTAGAGGCTGTGACTTGGAGAGCTCTGAGAGATTGTTTGGAAGTATGCCGTTCAAGGATTCCACTTCGTGGAACTTGATGCTTGCTGGGTACGCAAAAACAGGGGAGATGGAGATGGTGAGGAAGGTGATTTCAGAGATGGAAGTGAAAGACGGCGTTTCGTGGAGTAGTATGATAACTGCACTACTCAAAATGGGTGCTTTGATGAGGTTTTTAGTGTTTTCATGGATTTGCAGCGATTGGGGTTGAGATCAAATGAAGTGAGCTTCACAGCAGTGCTCTCTGCGTGTGCACAGGCCAGAGCATTTGAGTTTGGGAGGGTTGTACACGGGTTTGTAGAGAAATCCGGATTTAGTTGGATCATTTCAGTGAATAATACACTAATTGATATGTATTCGAAGTGTGGAAATGTGGCCATGGCTCGATTGGTACTTGAAACGATGCCAGCAATGAAGAACATTGTTTTGTGGACATCAATGATAGCAGGACTGGCGATGCACGGGCATGGAGAAGAAGCGATACAACTTTTGCACGAAATGGAAGAGTCTGGAATCAAGCCTGACAGGATCACCTTCGTTCCGGTTCTATATGCTTGTAGTCATGCTGGATTGATCAAACAAGGACATGAGTGTTTTTCGAAGATGAAGAATGTGTACAACATTGAACCCATCAATTGAACATTATGGTTGTATGGTTGATCTATATGGTCGAGCTGGTGACCTTCGAAAGGCATACGAATTCATATGTCAAATGCCAGTCCCGCCTAATGATATTATCTGGCGGACTCTTCTTGGGGCATGTAGCATACACGGGAACGTTGAGTTGGCAGAACAAGTGAAGGAAAGATTATCCGAGCTATGCCTTACTGATTCCGGCGACTATGTATTATTGTCCAATGTTTATGCTGTTGCTGGGAAATGGAACAATGTTGAAACTGTGAGAAGATCAATGACCAACCAGAGGATCAAGAAGACTCCCGGTTGGAGCATGATTGAAGTTGACAAGATCATGTATAGTTTCGTTGCAGGCGAAAAACAAAATAATATAACGAAAGAAGCTTACGATAAGCTAAGAGAGATAATTTTGAAACTAAAGGTAGAAGGAGATTGATTATGTTCCAGAGGTTGTTGGAAGCGTTTTACATGATGTAGAAGACGAAGAAAAAGAAGATTCAGTAACTAAGCACAGTGAGAAGCTCGCGGTTGCTTTTGGGATGGCAAGATTGTGTAAGGGAAGAGTTATAAGAATAGTGAAGAATTTGAGGATTTGTAGGGACTGCCATACAGTGATGAAGCTGATATCTAAGGTTTATCGATCAGAGATTACTGGTGAAAGCATCACATAACGCAAAACTAAAACAAAAAGAAATCCCGGCGAATGTCCAGAAGGGAATAGCCAAGTTGGTTAGAACTCTTGCAGGGGAAGCTGAGAGAAGGAAGATGGATGTAGCTGCAAGGCTACGAGCAAGCAGATTTTCCGAGCAAAAGATTTTACGATTTAGATTTTATGTTCTACCAACGGATAGACTGCTTCAGGCATAGTATATTTTTAACTTATAAAAGTTGAATGCTGAAATTAGTTTAACTACAAGTTTGAAGATACAAATATTCAATTGATTTTGATTGTTTCCTTTTTTTTTTTTTTTTACAGAGCTTTTTCTTCCTTTCCCCTGGAGATCGAAAGCCTTTTGGAGGCTGATGCTATTGGCCATGTCTACTTCAAAGGTCGTCTTCTCCGTCGGGTTCTGATTCTGACATTTACTTGTTTATATTGATTGGTTTCATTTTTTTAATGTCTTAGTTGTTTAATTAATGTCTTACTTGTTCATATAATTTTCTTAGCTTATAAAGAAATGTTGAAGATGGCAATTAATGTTTGCTTTGTGTTGAGAAAATAGATGGCTCAAAAAGAGAACTGTTATTCAAAATCATAACTGGTTACTTGGCAGTCAAAATTGCTGCCGATAAAAGGGAAACAAAAGCAGAACACATTATTACATTATCATATTTAAGTAATTTAACTCTCTACTGCTTGATAAAAGATTTCAACTTCATTGCCTTCTCTGCATGTTGAACCCAGTTGTAGCTTGAAGAAGGATTTTCCTGACTGATTGCAATTCATGGACAACATGGCTTATGTTCATTCGATCCTGTGGTGACTCCACAGAACATGCCACTCCAATTCTCACCATAGAAATCACACATTCCTCTCGACTGTTGTTCAATGCTTGTCTCAGCCTATCATCAGTGGCAGTCATTTCTTCATTTATAAGCATTGGATCCACAATGTCCATCACCCGATCGGGCAATGCCATTCTAGCCAAACTATGAAGATTGAGGTCTCCTTCGAACATGGCGTCTATGGGTTTTTTTCTTGTCACCATTTCCAGCAGCAAGATCCCATAACTGTACACATCCCCGTTTGTTGACACCTCGTTTCCAAGACCATACTCTGCAGAACACTAAATTCCCATGAGAAAGCATATGGATTTTGAGAAGTGAATTAAGAATAGCAAGTCTTATAGTTACCTGGAGCTGCATATCCAACTGTTCCTTTTACTCCAACAGAGCTGCTTTGATTAGGATGTGGGACTTCTAGATGAAACCTTGCTAGTCCGAAATCTCCAATACGAGCAGTCATGTCATTCTCTAAAAGAACATTGCTTGGTTTTAGATCGCAATGAAGAACAGGCTCCTGGCAATGTTGATGGAGATATTCCACAGCATATGCAACATCTATTGCAATGCTTATTCGTTGAAGAATGGTAAGACTTTGAATTTTGTTTTGTTCTTCCTCTGATTCTTCAGCTGGATGCAACCACTTCTCAAGGCTTCCATTAGCCATGAACTCATAAACTATAGCCTTGAAGTCGTTGCCTTGAAAATCAATACTTGAGCAAGAGGTTATGACCTTGACAAGATTTCTATGACGGATATTCCTCAATGCTTTACACTCGGCCATAAAACTCTTGCAAGCTCCTTGGTGCTGGAGGTTAAGTACTTTGACTGCAACAATAGCTCCATCTTGATCAAGAATTCCCTTATACACTGAGCCAAAGCTACCTACACCAATCAAGTATGTTGGAGAAAACCCATCGGTTGCTTTGAGGAGCATTTCATACGACACTTTCCAAAGTGATTTTTCCGGTGTAGATCCAGAAGCTTGTTCTTCTCTTCTCTTTTTAAGCCAACAAAAAATGAAAGATGACATCAAGATTAATCCCAAAACAACACTTGAAGTTGAGATTAGAATCTTGAATAGCAAAGAGATCTTGTCTTTTTTTGGTTCATTGTTGGGGCATTTGGGCAATTGCAGTTCAGCAATGCCTCCACAAAGTCTATTGCTATTTCCGACAACTGATATTGCACTTGCATTTGTGAAAATTCCTTTCGTTGGTACTTCGCCTTCAAAAGCATTGAAGGACAAGTTTAGTTTCTCCAAATGAAGAGTCTCCAAGAATTTTGGAATATGACCGGATAATTTGTTACGTGAGAGATCCAACTGTCGAATACCTTTCAAAGAACTCAATGATGGAGGGATAGATCCATTGAAAAAATTGCTCTCCAAGTTAAGGTATTCAAAACTAGAACAAAGACCAATTTCATTCGGAATTTCACCGGTTAAGTTATTATTAGACACATCAAATGTCGTTAGAACTTTTAGAATTCCAATGCTTGGAGGTATGGATCCAACCAAACGGTTTTGAGCCAGATTTAGCGAAATCGACAAATAAGGTATATTGAATATTTGTTCAGGAATAGTTCCACTGAGGTCATTTTGTGAAAGATCTAAATCTGACAAGTGTTTCAAATTTCCTATACTGGAAGGGATGGCTCCTGATAGGTTGTTACGTTCCAAGTAAAGTTTTACCAGTAAAGACAAGTTTCCTATGGAAGAAGGAATTTCATCTGAAAGTTGATTGTAACTAAAACTCATAAGTTGTAGGTTTTGAAGTTTGCCAATTTTTCTAGGAATAGGTCCTGTAAGTTGGTTTTTGGACAGAGACAACAGATTTAAATTGAGAAGATTAGCTATCCCTGGAGGAATGCTTCCATACAATTGATTCTGTTCAAACAGAAATTTTTGGCATTTAGTAGAAAAATTAGCAATGGAATGTGGCAATACTCCTTTAAACTTGTTTCCCGTCATGCTTAAATCATACAAATTGCTACAGTTTGCCAAAGAATTGATAAAATTCATCTCATCAACTTCATCACTTCCTAAATTATTGTAGTTGATATGTAGATTTTCAAGATCTTGCATGCCTCCAAAATCAACTGACAATTTTCCAGAAAAATTGTTAACTGACATGTCAACTTCTTGGAGTTTTGAAGCATTGGATAAAGATTTTGGAATGGATCCACTAAACAAGTTAAATGAGATTTCAAAAGTTTGGAGATTTGGTAGAGTTAGACCTAAATTTGATGGAAGAGTTCCATGAAGTTGATTGTCACCTAAAGAGAAAACTTGAAGGGAAGAAAGATTGTAGAACGAAGGGGGAATTGTACCTAAGAGGTTGTTGCCATAAAGTCCAAGAAACAATAACTTTCTCAATCGATCTAATGAATCTGGAATATTCCCCCCCAAAGCATTGTAAGCTATAGATATAGTTTCCAAGGAGGTAAGGTTCCCAAGAAAAGACGGGATGCCTCCTGTTAAATTGTTTTTGCCCAATGCTAAGAATTTTAGGTTGTATAAGGATACAAACTCCAAAGGAATTTTCCCTACTAGTTTGTTTTTTCTTAGAGACAAGAACTTGAGTCTATAACAATGAGACAAGTTGGTCGGGATTTCTCCGACCAATAAATTATCATACAAATAAACAACTTCTAATCTGAAGAGTAGGCCAAATTCATGAGGGATTTCACCTTGGATACTGTTGTCATTGAGTATGAGCTCCCTTAGAAAGCTAAGGTTGCCAATATAAGGAGACAGAGAGCCAGACAAACCTGTTGAACTTAGGTTTAAGGCGGTGACCCTTCTATGCCTGCGACTGCATGTGATTCCCTCCCACTCGCAGAAATGGTTAGAATCGTTCCAAGATTTGAGGACTCCTTGAGGATCCAGGATGATCTTCGACTTGAAGGCCCTCAATGCAGCTTCATCAGTCTCATTTTGAGCTAAGTTTCTAGTTGTGAAGGTGGTGGTGGTGGTGGTGGTAGAGGAAGCAAATGGTACAGCAAGAATCACTGTGATCAAAAAAAGAAAAAGAGATTGAGAGGAAAGTGAGTAGTAAAAGCTTGCATTCATTTTTTATGAAAGCAAATTGCCTCTCTGTTTGCTGTGTGTGAGTTTAACTTAGTTTTGCTTCTAGTTTCTACCATATATATAGTGGTCAAGAAGTTTGTGCATTGTCGCCAAAATTCAACTATCTCAAACAAAAAAATATTGGTAATGGACTAATGGTGCCCTCTTAGTCCAGGTCTTTTAGTGAATTTTTTTTATTGAAAATGTTTACGATAGCATTTTTTGGTATTTTGTGCTTGGCTTTTGCTGGAAAACTTTGTCTGAAAAGGAATTCAAAACATTAATTAATCAAAAAATTATTATTGGAAGATTTGGTTATCATGTTCTAATTAAATTCAAAATGCATGCACTAATACATAAGACTATCATATTTTAGTCTTAAATTAGTCAAGACAATTTGATTACTGAATCTAATAAAGTTTGTGGAAGCCGGCTTTGATACTTGTCAAAATGTTTTATTTAACAGATTAAAAAAATAAAAAAGTTTTATTTGTGAATAGGCCTACGACATCATTTTTTGGTATTGCTGTTGTCTTTTGCCAGAAAACTTGGTCTTGAAAAGGATTCAAAACATAAATCAATCAAAATAATAATAATTATTATTACCAAAGCTTTCGTGATCGTGGTCTAAAGCGGTCATTCAGAAAATTATGCTGATACTAGAAATACAGAGACACAATGAAATACTAAATTTATTGCATATACTTGTAATTGATCAAAGTTAAAGTTGAAATAGGTTAACTACAATTTTGAAGATATTCAAAATTTTGCTTCCATTTTCTTTGACAGAAATTTATCAATATATTTGAATGTTCATTTCTATTATTCTATACAAATGATGTAGGCAGAAACATACAAGTAAGACAATCACACACAAATCGCACAACATTTTGCTTAATCCCTATTGATTCTGTAGAATACCAGGGAAAAGAACGATAAATGAGTAAAAACCCAAAAGAAATTTGTATTCATCAAAGTCGCCTCAAAACTAAAAACAAAGCTGAATAAATAACAAAAGAAATCTGATTCCTCTAGGATTCTGTATCTCATAATTTCCTAAACAAAATAGATCTCTAAAAATCCTAAAACAAACGGGAAAGAATCCCAAACGAAAAAGATCTCAATCCTAAACGAAAAAGGAAAAAAAAAAAAAAAAACTCTAAAACTTGTGCAAGAAAACAAAAGTCCTCGGACAACAATCAAAACGGCCAAATTTGGGTACGAACAATTGTAAGGCGAGGCTGGGGCTTTCTGAAAACATATTATATTAGCGATTCCGACACCATTTGCCCCTTGTAGAGGCCCGCGAAGTTTCAGCCCTGTTTTGGGTGTTCTACATGACCCAAATACAAAAATGCCACCCGTTCCGCATCAGAAAAGAACTAACAAATTAAATTCATGAATCATAGTGTTTGAATATTATATATAAAAAAATATATATATATAAAAAAATTGAGCTACAAAACTGTTCTTAATAATCATTAATCACTGTGCCTATTAAGTCTCTTATCTCCAAGTCTCAGTAAATTCATACAAGGGTCATCTTATAAATGTCATTTGTCTTTTCATAATTTGAAAGAAAATCAGCAAACATAAACTAACCCGAAAACTTTATAAAAAAATTTCCTTTCTAGTATTACGTGTACAATCAAAATCATTTTGAAGTTGAAAATGAATTCTTTTTTATTTTTATTTTTTTTATGTTCAACCAAACAATTGACTGCAAAAAATCTTAGGGTATCCTTGCCTTTGCTTAGTCCAGGTCTGTTATTGGAAATGTCTACGATAGCATTTTTTTGGTATTATGTGGTTGGCTTTTACCAGAAAACCTTGTCTTAAAAAGACCAATGTGGTTCAGTCTAACAATCTCATGTTCGAGTAGCTGCCACCGCAAGTGGTATATAAAAAAATGGGGTAATTACCCTGGTGGCCATCAACTTTTGCCACCACCATCGGTATGGCCATCAAATGGGGAATTGGTTTCAAACTAGCCATTTTTGGTAAACATTGTTACACTAATGGCCATTTCATCTATTTCCATCAAATTCTATCAAATTCCATCCAATGAGTGACATTTTGGTAAATAAGGGGATGACATTAATTTATTCTAGATGATTTTTGGAAATCAATTTTTCTTTTGTTTTTTGAAATAAATAATTATATTTATTGTGTATATAAATATAGCATATCTCAAATATATATATATATATTGAGAAGATTAAGGCTAGAAAATCTAAAAATTCTAAAATACATATTTGAGATAAGTTGAAAAGAAATATATATATATATATATATGAATATATATGTTTGAGATATGCTATATGTATATACATACACTAAATATAATTATTTGTTTCAAAAAACAAAAGAAAAAATTGATTTCCAAAAAATATATAAAATAAATTAATGTCATCCTCATATTTACCAAAATGCCACTTATTGGATGAAATTGGATGGAAATGGATATAATTGGATGGAATGGCCACTAGTGTAACAATGTTTGCCAAAAATGGCTATTTCGAAATCAATTCTTCATCTGGTGGTCATTTTGATAGTGGTGGCATAAGTTGATGGCCACCAGAGTAATTATCCCTAAAAAAATTAACAAAAAAAAAAAAAAAAAAAAACTTTGTTGAAGCCGTCCAGCTGTGATACTTGTCAACAATGTTATTGACATAAAATTGTTTCATTTCATTTGGTGGTAATGTGGTATAGTTTATATTTAAGTTTTCTTTGAAGCTTCCTTAAAAAAAATAATGATAATGAAAAAGTTTCCTTTGATGCTTTTCCCCATCCTGTTGGATTTTCCTCCCAAAACAAAAAATAAAATAAAATAAAATAAAAAAGTTTCAATTGAAAGGATATACGATAGCATATTTTGGTATTGTTGTAGGCTTATGCCGGAAAACTTGGAATTGAAATGTTAGTTTTGGCTTGTATTATCAAATGAACTAATGTGAACCAAACAAAGACTCAACTGATGTGGAGCTTCCTGGAGACGTGGGATATGTTTGGAAGGTTGAATGGTGGTGTTTTAAGGAGGTTTGAAGTCAAATAAGAACCAGAGGAACAAATTCGGTGAATTACCGCTACATAGGACCGTTACGTAGGACCGCTACGTAGGACCGTTATGTAGGACCGCTACGTAGGACCGTTACGTAGGACCACTACGTAGGCAAGTGCCTAGGGGGCGGTCCTACCTTGCACTGAACTCCAGAGAGTCTCGTTTGAATTACCGCGGCCCAGGCAAGTGCCTAGGGGGCGGTCCCAGGCAGCAGTAACAAGCAGAAGACAACGAGAATGAAGCACGTGGATCACGGTTCTGAGTGATCAAGTTTAACACGGTTTAGGAAGCGGGTGGCCAACTGCAACTTGAATCGTAGTTAATCACAAACACACGTGAAATCAGGAAATATGCATGGAAGAGGAAATATGTTGCTTCTGGAAGTTCTTGTGCTTGAAGGAGAAGGATTTACTCCCTACAAGAAGACTTGTCATAAAAGGAAATAGTATTTATGTGGAACAAGTAAGTCTTGTACGTTTAGGAGTAGGATTTCCTTTTATCTTAAACTCCCTGTAACTAGTATAAATAGAACCTTGTAATTAGGTTGGATGTGTGAGTTAAACACCATGTAAACATCAGAGAGTGTGAGTGAAGATCCGGGGAGACCCAAGGGAATATCCGAGGAGGGATCCAAGGGAATATCGGTGGATCTAGTTAGAGATCCGTGGGTGATATTCAGGGGAGACCTAGGGGATATTGTGGGGGTTCTTGGTGAGGATCTTGTGAGTGGAGTTTGGGTTAGGTGTGAGAGAGAATCCTGGAGTATATGGTTGTAACAATTTATCATATAGTGGAACTTTCTCTGTCGTCCTGACGGCCCGTGGATTTTTACCCGTTTTGGGTTTTCCACGTATATCTTGTGTTGTGATTGTTTTATTCTCTCTCATCTATTTTTCTGCTTATTGACGTTATTATTTGCTATGAGTTATGGGCGTATATTAGGCACGGCGATTCCGCGTTCATCGGGTTTATAATAGAGGATTATCCCCAACATGAAAGTGATTTAAAACATTAATTAATCAAAAATGTTTATGCGAATAAGCGAATACAAGCATATGTCAAGATCTTCTATCACTCTATCAGAGCTGTGTGAGGCACACTAACTTTATCAACTTCTTTAGTGGATAATGTTGGTTTTGTGCTGAGAAAATCAAAAGGAGAATTGTTATTCAAAATCATAACTGGTTACTATTGGCAGACAAAATTGCTGCCGATCATAGGGAAATGAAGCAAATAAAACTATAAAAGCATAACACAATGCACTTCCTTGTAACTTGTAAGTACTTATTGTCAACTGCTTATCATTATAATAACCAAAAACAGACCACAATATAATCCCATTTTCTAGGTATGAGGCCCTATAATCCGTATTTTTTATCATTAAGACAATAATTTTTTTAATAATATCTTTAAAGTTTATAAATAAATGAGGCCCCTATTTTATTGCCATTTTTTGAGGCCCTAGACATATGCTTTGTTTGCTTTGCCCTATAGCCGGCACTGTATATATATACATATATATAGCGGTCTAAATTCAAATGCATTAGTGCTGTTACCATAACATTTCAACTTTTTATGACGGATCTAAAGGAGAGGATCACAGGGGTTCTGAGCACAGAAAATATTTAATTCCATATAGGGGTTCTAAGGGAGATTCAAATCATAGTTATGGTTGCTTGTCACAAAAAAAAAAAAAAACTCTGGAACTTATAATGCAATTAAAAGAACTCTTGAACTGAAATTATAGTTATACACACACAAACACCAATTGAATTGAATGCAATTAAACAGCCATATACTTTTCCTATTTAAACGTGAAATTATGACAGTAAAAGTCAAGATAGGTTACCAAAAATTTAAGAAGTCTTTTAGTGGTCAAGAAGTCTGTCCATTGTCACCAAAATTCAAACAAAAAAAATATCGTTCTTTCAGGTATTATTGGTAATGGTGCCTCGTAGTCCAGGTCTTTTAGTGAAATTTTTTTATTGAAAATGTTTACGACAGCATTTTTTGGTATTTTGTGCTTGGCTTTTGCTGGAAAACTGTGTCTTAAAAGGCATCCAAAACATTAATTAATCAAAAAATTATTATTGGAAGCTTTGGTCTAATTAAATTCAAAATACATGCATTAAGGGTCAGTTTGATATTGCTTTTAAAAAGTTAAAATCATATTATTTTATAATTTTGACATAAATGTTTGGTAAAACTTCTAAAAGTGATTAATTGATAATCTGACAAGTTTTTACAGTGATTTTAAGAAGTAGGTGGGGGTTACTTTTTGAAAGTGATTATGGAATAATCTATTTCCGCATTTAGTGCATATGTTAAAATATCATTATTATCCTTATAAAATCAAGTTAAAACTATTTATATACCTTATTTCATCTCAAAATTAAATATTCTATTTAAATATTGATTTGATTTATAAAATCTTTTAATAGTTTTTTTTTCCAATTTAAATATTATACTTAAATATTGGTTTATATATATATAATTAATGAAAAAAAAAATGAAATAGAGTCCTAAACTCATGTATATTTTAGTCATTTTAACTAATCTCAGCACTTTTACAGTAAAATTAACAAACATATGTATATTATTATTAAGCTATACAGTAGTTTTAAAAATACAATTAATCAAACATCTGCTAATTAACTCCACAGCTGATTATTTCTTCAGCACAGCTAACAGTGATTATTATAACCAAACTAACCCTAATACATGAGACTATAATATTTTAGTCTTAAATTAGTCAAGCCAATTTAATTACTGAATCTAATAAAGTTTGTGGAAGCCGGCTGTAATACTGAGTCAATTTAATTACTGAGTCAAAAATGTTCTTTATATAAAATTGGGTGGTATATAAAATGTTCATTTCTATTATTCTATACAAATGATGTAGGCGGAAACATACAAGTAAGACAATCACACAACAGTTTGCTTAATCCCTATTGATTCCGTAGAATACTAGGGAAAAGAACGATAAATGAGTAAAGACCCAAAAGAAATTTTTATTCATCAAAGTCTGCCTCAAAACTAAAAACAAAGCCCAAATAAATAACAAAAGAAATCTGATTCCTCTAGGATTCGGTATATCATAATTTCCTAAACAAAATAGATCTCTAAAAATTCTAAAACAAACGGGAAAGAATCCCAAACAAAAAAGATGTCAATCCGAAACGAACGAAGAAAAAAAAAAAACTCTAAAACTTGTGCAAGAAAACAAAAGTCCTCGAACGACAATCAAAACGGCCAACTTTGGGTCTTCTATAGAGACACATGTAGGGCTCGGCTGGGGCTTTTCGAAAACATATTATATTGGCGATTCCGACAATGTTTGCCCCCTGTAGAGGCCCGCGAAGTTTCAGCCTTGTTTTGGGTGCTCTACGCGACCCAAATACGAAAATGCCACCCGATCCGCATCTGAAAAGAACTAACAAATTAAATTCATGAATCATAGTGTTTGAATATTATATTAAAAAAAAAATCATTTGTGCTACAAAATTGTTCTTAATAATCATTAATCACTGTACCTTTTAACTCTTTTATCTCCGATTCGACACAATTCCAAGTCTCAGTAAATTCATTCAAGGGTCATTTTATAAATGTCATTTCTCTGTTCATAATTTGAAAGAAAATCAGCAAACATAAACTGACCCAAAAACTTTTTAAAAAAATTTCCTTTCTAGTATTATGTGTACAATCAAAATCATTTTGAAGTTGAAAATGAATTCTATTTTTTTTTTTTTAATTTTTTTTAAAATTTTTTAAAATTTTTATTTTATTTTTATGTTCTACCAAACAATTGACTGCAAAAAATCTTAGGGTATTCTTGCCTTTGGTTAGTCCAGGTCTTTTATTTAAAATATCTACGGTATATTGGAAATGTCTAAATAGCATTTATTTGGTATTATGTGGTTGGCTTTTACCAGAAAACCTTGTCTTAAAAGGACCAATGTGACTTGGTGGAAATGAGACGTTTATTCAGTCTAACAATTGAAGCCGTCCAGCTGTGATACTTGTCAACAATGTTATTGACATAAAATTATTTCATTTCATTTGGTGGTAATGTGGTATAGTTTATATTTAAGTTTTCTTTGAAGCTTCCTTAAAATAATAATAATAATAATAAAGTTTCCTTTGATGCTTTTCCCCATCCTATTGGATTTTCCTCCCAAAAAATAAAATAAAATAAAATAATTTCAATTGAAAGGATATACGTTGTAGGCTTATGCCGGAAAACTTGGAATTGAAAGTGATTTAAAACATTAATTAATCAAAAAATTATTATCAAAGCTTTCGTATCGTGGTCTAAGGACGGCATTCTGAATATTATAATTATGCTGGGAACTGAGAGACGGGAAATTTTCCTAGTAAAGATTCAATTGATTTTGATTGCCTCATTTTTGCTTAATTGTTTCCATTTTCTTTGTCAGAGATTTTGTCTATATATATGAATGTTCATTTCAATACAAAAAAAAAACACTTTAATCAGGACAAAACCCTTTTTTGTTTTTAATACTCAATTGATTTATCATAGCTCATTTAAAATTTAAATCATCATCAAATTAATTATGTTTATATGGGCTTCTTAATGAGATGCTATAAAATGGTTGGTGGGTCAAAATCCAACTGGGCTAGGCTTAAACAGCCCATTTTTCCATTGACTTTTATGGGCTTATTTGGGCCTTAAAATTGGACTTGGAGTGGGCCCACTCTAAATCCACTCACCAAAGCTCGTCTTCTTTATTAAAAAAAGTTTGTAAATGGCAATCAATGTTAGCTTTGTGTTGAGAAGATCAATGGCTAAAAAGGAGAATTGTTGTTCAAAAGCATAAATGGTTACTTGGCAGTCAAAATTGCTGCCGATCAAAGGGAAATTAAAGCAGAACACAGTGCACTTCCTTGTAAGTAGTTGTCAACTGCTTATCATTATAAGGATAAACAGTGGACACACCACAGAAATGCAACTACTTTATTACATATATATTATTTAACACTCAAGTATTGCTTGATAATTTAAAGCTTTCAACTTCATTGCCTTCTTTGCATGTTGAACCTAGTTGTTGCTTGAAGAAGGATCTTCCTGGCCGATTGCAATTCATGAACAACACGGCTTATGTTCATTCGAATGCCTCTCAAAGAATTCAATGATGATCAAGGAATAGATCCGTGGAAAAAATTGCCCTTCAGGTTAAGGTATTCAAAAATCAAAACTAGAACAAAAACCAATTTCATTCGAAATTTCACTAGATAAGTTATTATCAGACATATCAAATGCTGTTAGAACTTTTAGATTTCCGATGTTTGAAGATATGGATCCAACCAAATGGTTTAGAGCCATATTAAGTGAAATTGACAAATGAGTTATATTGAAGATTTGTTTCAGGTAATAGTTCTACTGAGGTCATTTTGGAAAAGATCTAAGATTGACAGTTGTTTCAAATTTCCTATACTAGAAGGTATGGCTCCTGATTTTTTTAATTTTATTTTTTGTGAACGGCGCAGTATATTAGAAAACCCATCAGGGCAAAGCAGGAACAGAGGCCGTGCAGAGACGCGAAGAAACCCGAAAAGCTACAAAGCTAGCAGCTAGCACAAACAAACAAGCCAAAAAAAAAAAAAAAAAAAAAAAAAAAAAGAAGAAAAAAAAAAAGCAAGCTGTTGTCCAGTAACAAGCGAACCAAACAGCTGAAAAGTAAGAGGCTGTAGACAACAGAGACCCCAAGCAAGCAGATACAAAAACAAACAAACTTCCCCACTAAAGGCTCCATTCCAACGAGTCATCCAATTCAAGATATGGCTCCTGATAATTTGTTATCACCCAATTCTAGATATTTCAGTAAAGACAAGTTTCCTATGGAGGAAGGAATTTCACCTGAAAGTTGGTTGTCCCAAAGAGATATCTTTTGTAAGTTTTGAAGTTTACCAATTTCTCTAGGAATAGGTCCTGTAAATTGGTTCTCCCCCAAATTCAACTCGTTTAAGTTGACAAGATTAGCTATCCCTGGATTAATGCTTCCATACAATTGATTCTCAGGTAACTCTATAAGTTGGAGTTTAGTAGAGAGATTAGCAATTGAATTTGGCAATACTCCTCTTAACTTGTTTGTCCCTATGCTTAAAAACATAAGATTGCTACAGTTTGCCAAAGAATTGATAACATTCATCTCATCTACTTCACCCTACCTAAATTATTATCGCTGAGATGTAAAGTCATAAGATCTTGCATGCCTCCAAAATCAATTGATGACAATTTTCCAGAAAAACTGTTTTCTGACATGTCAACTACTTGGAGTTTTGAAGCATTTGATAAAGATATTGGAATGAATCCACTAAAAAAGTTAGTTGTGGTTTCAAAAACTAGGAGATTCGGAAGAGTTAGACCTAAATTTGATGGAAGACTTCCATGAAGTTGATTCTCAGACAAAGAGAAAACCTGTATGGAAGAAAGATTGTAGAACGAAGGAGGGACTGTACCTAAGAGGTTGTTACCAGCAAGTCCAAGAAACAGTAACTTTTTCAACCGACCTAATGAATTTGGAATATATCCCCCCAAAGCATTGTATGCTAGACCTATTTTTTCCAAGGAGGTGAGGTTCTCAAGAAAAGGCGGGATGCCTCCTATCAAATTATTTTTGTGTAAAACCAATCCTTTGAGGTTGTACAAGGAGACAAACTCGAACGGAATTTTCCCTACTAGTTTGTTGTATCCTATATATAACTCTCTGAGCCTAGAGCAATGAGACAAGTTGGTTGGGATTTCTCCAACCAAGAAATTATTTGACAAAGATGCAACTTCTAATCTAAAGAGTCGGCCAAATTCATGAGGGATTTCTCCTTGGATATTGTTGTCATTGAGTATGAGCTCCCTTAGAAAGCTAAGGTTGCCAATATAAGGAGATAGAGAGCCAGACAAACCTTTTGAAGTTAGTTTCAACACGGTGACCCTTCTATGCCTGCGACCGCATGTGATTCCCTCCTACTCGCAGAAATGGCTAGAATCGTTCCAAGAGTTGAGGACTCCTTGAGGGTCCTCGGTAATCTTCGACTTGAAAGCCCTCAATGCAGCTTCATCGGTCACATTTTGAGCTAAGTTTCTAGTTGTGAAGGTGGTGGTGGTAGTGGTAGAGGAGACAAAAGGTATGAGAAGAATGACTGTGATACAGAAAAGGAAAAGGGAATGAAAGTAATCTGAGCAGAAATACATTGCATTCATTTTTGAAGTAAGCAAATTGGTCTCTCTGTTTGCTGTGTGTGAGTTTAACTTACCTTTGCTTCTACTATATATAGTACGAAGTTGAAGTTCAATTATGTTTTTAATTTGTTTCCTCTATTAGTGAGGTTAATCAATTTACATTTTAGTTTTTGATCAGAAGCAAATTAAAGCTATATATTCAACCATCTATGAGCTCCCACTTCAATCTCATTCCCATTTCATTCTCTAAGATTATCATAAAATGTTTAATAGTAATTAGAGCATATGTGAAATGATCTATAAAATCAATTACTTAATACTTTTTATTTCATAACTTATAAACAACATACAAGTACTCAATTTAATTGGTATATTTAAATTATAGGTAATTTATTTGATCATTCCCTGAAATATATGCCAAATTAAAATATATTGGAATAGTTTAAAATTTCATAAAAGAAACCTCATTACTTAAATTACCAAATATAATCCTGTGATTTGTATAAAGTATAGTTAAATATTTTCTAAAAAAAAATAATAATAGTAAGATAGCAACATGCAACTCATACGGGCATATAGAGGATTCATGAAAATATATTCAGTAGTGTTTTGAACTTTTGAAAATTCAAGGGAGAATCTATCATTATTTTTTTATAAGCACCTTATACATAATTAGTAGTTGGTCAATAACATTTTCACATGCATTCACAATATTAGCAAAATTTCCACAATATATTGGCAAAATTTAATTGAGTATCAAGAGTCGGCGTGGGTTAATATTTCTAATCATCTTGGTTTTAAAAATCTAAACCATAATGGAAAAAATGTCAAGTCTATAAATGAGGCTATGTACTTTTAGAAATAATTAAGTTGACTAATCGACTCATTTAATAAATATTTCAAGGCACACCGACGAAGTGTATCTTTCTTTCTGTTGTTACATACTTTCTCTTCTTCTAATTCAAGGTCACTGCCTATGTCCATTTCACCATTAGACAAACACCATTTAAAGCCGAATCATATTTTAGTCGATTCTAAATCCTCTTTGGCAAATCAAAATTCAAAAATACATAATATTCAAAGTTGTCCTGCAACAGTAAGTTAAGCATATTAAAAATTAGGAACATCATCCATGCATACTCTAAAACTTAACAATAAATGCAGGTATACCGGACAATTTAATGTTGCCTAAAAGTTCCCTTTGAGCCAATGCCCGTATGCCAGATTGACTGCGTGAAATAAAGAAAAAAAAATTAGCCCCAGAAAAAGAAGAACATAAAAGAAATCATTTACTTCATTAATGAAGAGCAACTTCCCAGTAAGTAGAACGCATTAAAAACAACTATGAAGGGAAATACACAACCAATTCTATTTACTTCTTTTTTCACAAAACGAGTAATTCACAATTGCTCTCAACATATATTGATAGTTAATCCTTCCTATTCAGATATAAAGATGAACAAGTCAGATAATATGCATTGCACTTCTGCATCATTACAAGACAACTCTATTGCTAACATTTTAATGCAAGAGAAATGAATGAAACTTCCACCGGTTCTTAGACATAATAGTTTGACCTACCATAGAGTTTTCACATCAAATATTTTGTCACAATTCACAAAAGTAGGGCAGCACAAAAGGAAGCCATACAATTATACAAATACATTCACATTTCTAATTAATAACTATCAAACAGCCAAGAGAACTTCCATCCACTTCAGGTGACAACCAACAATTAAAACAGGTCAAAATGAAGTGAAAGAAAAAATAACCATATGCAACAGTCTTGCATATATGACAGTAAAAGAGCTTTAGAATGTTCCCACAAGGATTTCGCAATGATTTACAAGTATCAAAGGTATATGCCACAAGTCAATATATGATATGCCTGAAAACAAGGTTTGGGATCTTCACCCTAGAACAGAGATTCCAAACGTCGGTTGCAAGTAAAAATAAAAATTTGAAGTGAACTATCCCTACAAGAATCATTGATTTCACAGCTGGCCTTCTGTAAATCATGCCATAGTTGTACAGTGAACATCAAATGTTTCAAAAAAAATTATAAAAAAAAGAACCAACCTGCAATAAGACCATAAATATTTGGCATGTGCAGCAAGTTCATCACCAACAACATAATTGGAAATGCCAATATCGACACGAGTAAGGAACCTATAACTCTATAAGAAAAACATTATATAATCAGTCAACTTCATAACCTTTCTGGGAATAATCATACAGAAGTAAATCAATTCATATCCTAGTATACTGTTCACTGTGTTTCATAGAAGTCAAATGGGAAGCTCAAAGGGAAGAATCCATGTACACAAGATATAAAACAAAAAACTAGGAACCCAATAACGAATCAAAATTTATCGAACAAAAAGTGTAACAAACTCTTACCCCCCTAATGCAATAACTATAAGTTGGGGATGGTTGAAGATGTGAAGCTTACCAATAAATGTGCGAGGAACAACTCCAGGGAACTTCAAATGAACATACTGATATAAAAATTAGAAAAAATCATTACATATTACAAAAATAAAATAAAATAAAGAAATTATACAAAATAAACAACTAAACTTACATTTTCCAAGTGATGCCGATGATAGAAAATGTCATGCATTGCCTTGATAATCATTAAAGGAAGGATGAAGTGAGTTAACAAGACAAGAATGATATCAAACAAACTGACAAAATATCAGTAATTATCTGGACACTAATCAGTCCCTATCTTACTTGTCTTTTAGTAATTTCGAATCATTGTATTTCGTTTCTAGTGAATTTCTCCCCAATTAGTATCCACATTTGAAAAAATAAAAAAAATAGACAAGAAAATAACAGTAATCACAGAAATTTGAAAATCTATTAGTCTTTAAATGTCAATTCTTCTTCAGTTCTTCTATTTTTTTTATTTTTTATTTTTAATCTCCAACGAATTTAAAGTCAACAAAGTGAAAACGCACCTGAACATTGAAGCTTTCTTCAACCTTAGTGTAGGACTATCTAACCAACTGATCCTAAAATGGCAGCAATTGATCCTAAAATGAAGTCGGAATCTATGTTCATTCAAAATATACACAAGAGATTTTGGATCTGGGCTATCTAACCAACTTTCCTGAGGCCCGTGGCTAAAACAAACGGTTGAAGGCCCAATTTAATAAAATAAAACAAAAGTTTTTGTTTCAGTAAGCAGGCTCTGGCAGGGCTGAAAATACATTTGGTTTTCATTCGGTTTTAGTCTTTTAGAGTGCTGACAGCATACAGACAGTCGATGAAACCAATTGATATGGATATTTCAGGATATATAGCGTATAAAATTTGTGGTTCTTGGTTGTTCCCATCAAAAGATTTATCTGTGATATAAAATTTGTTTCTCATCTTTCTAGTCTGGTTTGGTTATTATTGTGCATTTCTCACTTATATTTCTATCACTTTTGTTGTTTATAACTATAGTGAACTTATGTCTGGTGGGGTCAGTACCTTGGGTACTGATCAGTCAATACCCAAGCAATTTCCCTTATATTATAGCAGCTCTCTTTTAAAGTCATTATCAAATTAATGATGTTTATGTTGGCTTCTTAATGAGATGGGCTGCTGGGCAAGGCTTTCAAACGGCCCATTTTTCCATTGATTAGATGGTTACGTGGATCAAAATCGAACTGGGATGGGCCATTAAACGGCCCAAATCTATTGACCGGATGTTTAATTTATGCTGATTTTGGTATACATATTAGATTGGAGTGGGCCACAAAAGGTCGTCTTCTTCGTCCGGCGCTCTGTCACCATCTCTTATTCTTACTTTTATTAGTTTATATCGATTGTTTTCATTTTCTTGAAGTTTTATTTGTTTAACAAATTAAAGTCGTGATATGATATACTGGTGTTCATATAATTTTCTTATAAAGAAATGTTGAAGATGGCAATTAATGTTTGCTTTGTGTTGAGAAAATAGATGGCTCAAAAAGAGAATTGTTATTCAAAATCATAACTGGTTACGTGGCAGTCAAAATTGCTGCCCGATAAAAGGGAAATGAAGGAAACAAAAGCAGAACACATTATTACATTATCCTATTTAAGTAATTTAACTCTCTACTGCTTGATAAAAGATTTCAACTTCATTGCCTTCTCTGCATGTTGAACCCAGTTGTTGCTTGAAGAAGGATTTTCCTGACCGATTGCAATTCATGGACAACACGGCTTATGTTCATTCGATCCTGTGGTGACTCCACAGAACATGCCACTCCAATTCTCACCATATAAATCACACATTCCTCTTGAATGTTGTTCAATGCTTGTCTCAGCCTATCATCAGTGGCAGCCATTTCTTCATTTATAAGCATTGGATCCACAATGTCCATCACCCGATCGGGCAATGCCATTCTAGCCAAACTATGAAGATTGAGGTCTCCTTCGAACATAGCATCTGTGGGTTTTCTTCTTGTCACCATTTCTAGTAGCAAGATCCCATAACTATACACATCCCCGTTTGTTGACACCTCGTTTCCAAGACCATACTCTGCAGAACACTAAATTCCCATGAGAAAGCATATGGATTTTGAGAAGTGAATTAAGAATAGCAAGTGTTATAGTTACCTGGAGTTGCATATCCAACTGTTCCTTTTACTCCAACAGAGCTGCTTTGATTAGGATTTGGGACTTCTAGATGAAACCTTGCTAGTCCGAAATCTCCAATATGAGCAGTCATGTCATTGTATAAAAGAACATTGCTTGGTTTTAGATCGCAATGAAGAACAGGCTCCTGACAGTGTTGATGGAGATATTCCATAGCATATGCGACATCAATTACAATGCTTATTCGTTGAAGAATGGTAAGACTCAGCATTTTGTTTTGTTCTTCCTCTGATTCTTCAGCTGGATGCAACCACTTCTCAAGGCTTCCATTAGCCGTGAACTCGTAAACTATAGCTTTGAAGTCATTGCCTTGAAAATCAATACTTGAGCAAGAGGTTATGACCTTGACAAGATTTCTATGCCAGATATTCCTCAATGCTTTACACTCGGCCATAAAACTCTTGCAAGCTCCTTGGTGCCGGAGGTTAAGTACTTTGACTGCAACAATAGCTCCATCTTGAATTCCCTTATACACTGAGCCAAAGTTGCCTACACCAATCAAGTATGTTGGAGAAAACCCTTCGGTTTCTTTGAGGAGCACATTTCATACGACACTTTCCAAAGTGATTTTTCCGGTGTAGATCCAGAAGCTTGTTCTTCTCTTCTCTTTTTAAGCCAACAAAAAATGAAAGACGACATCACGATTAATCCCAAAACAACACTTGAAGTTGAGATTAGAATCTTGAATAGCAAATAGATCTTGTCTTTTTTTGGGTCATTGTTGGGGCATTTAGGCAACTGCAGTTCAGCAATGCCTCCACAAAGTCTATTGCTATTTCCGACAACTGATATTGCACTTGCATTTGTGATAATTCCTTTCTTTGGTACTTCGCCTTCAAAAGCATTGAAGGACAAGTTTAGGGCGCGTTTGGTAATGTTTTCGTTTTCTGTTTTCTGTTTTTGTTTTTTGTTTTCGTTTTCCGTTTCTGTTTTTTGTTTTTCGAGTTTGAAAACGCGTTCGGTAGTAATTATGGAAAACGATATTCTGAGAATGTAAACATAAAAACGCGTCTGGTAGGATACCCTAAAATCAATTTTCTTTATATATAATTTTTGGAATAATTGAATTTACTGAAAAACTGGAAAAATTAAATTTTTTTTTTAAAAAAAAAAAACTTTTTCAATGGATCTGCACGGATGGTATTAGAATTTTTTTTTTTAAAAAAAAAAAACCGGAAGAAAAAGAAGTGAGAGGTGGAGTTCCAATCACCAGATTGGATCTCCTTTGAGCTTTGATCTTTGATCTCTTTTTCTTTCTCTTACTTTGTTCTTGGTGTTAAAATTAAAAAAAAAAAACTGGAATTAAATTATAGAAATGAGAGAGAGAGTCGTGATGAATCTGAAAGGTTGGGTGAGATATTCTTCTTTCAACCCTTACAATCCACCCAACTTAACTCAATCTTCACACAACACAACAACAGTCCAGAAAAGTCTTCTCTTCTCTTCTATTCATCATCATTTTTTTTCCCCAAACCAATGAGTTCTTATAAGAAAAGAGAGATCGAGAATTGATCCATGAACAAAGAACATATCATGTTAAAAAACATCAAGTAGAAAGAACCAATAAATAGAAAGAAAAAAAAATCTAAAAATAATTGACATCATCATCAACCGGAAGGAGAAGAAGAAACAAGAAACACAGATGGTGATTGGAATGTTACCCAGATTAGCAGCTAGCATCTCAATCTCACATGAATATTCTTATTTTATGAAAGAACCCTATCTCCCTCGCCCAGTCTAAACAGCATCAATCAAATATTCCAGCTGTAGATCTCATTTTAAGTCAAATGTACCAATAATTTATGTTTTTTTAAATAAATAAAAAATAATAGTGGTGGTGGGTCCATAAAAAACGAGAACAACAATCAGAGAACGTGTAATTGTTGTTTTTGATGGGTCCAACTTTTCATGCTTTAAATTAAAAAACAGTTTTTAATGTTTTTGTTTTCTTTTTCTTGAAAATGGTGCACCGAACAAGTTTTTTATATTTTTTAAACTCAAAAAAACAAAAAACAGCACTTAGAAACGATACCGAACGCCCCCTTAGTTTCTCTAAATGAAGAGTCTCCAAGAATTTTGGAATATGACCAGATAATTTGTTACGTTAGAGATCCAACTATCGAATACCTTTCAAAGAACTCATTGATGGTGGAATAGATCCATTGAAAATATTGCCCTCCAAGTTAAGGTATTCAAAACTAGAACAAAGACCAATTTCATTCGGAATTTCACAAGATAAGTTATTATTAGACACATCAAATGTCGTTAGAGCTTTTAGAATTCCAATGCTTGGAGGTATGGATTGAGCCAGATTTAGTGAAATCAACAAATGAGGTATATTGAAGATTTGTTCAGGTATAGTTCCACTAAGGTCATTTTGAGGAAGATCTAAATTTGACAGGTGTTTCAAATTTCCTATACTGAAAGGGATAGCTCCTGATAATTTGTTATGTCGCAAGTAAAGTGTTTCCATTAAAGACAAGTTTCCTATGGAAGAAGGAATTTCATCTGAAAGTTGATTAACTAAAACTCATAAATTGTAGGTTTTGAAGTTTGCCAATTTCTCTAGGAATAGGTCCTGTAAATTGGTTATTGGACAGTGACGTCCAATAACCAATTTAAATTGAGAAGATTAGCTATCCCTGGAGGAATGCCTCCATACAATTGATTCTGAAGAACACTAAATGTTGGAGTTTAGTAGAAAAATTAGCAATGGAATGTGGCAATACTCCTTTTAACTTGTTTTTCGCCATGCTTAGAGACAACAAATTGCTACAGTTTGCCAAAGAATTGATAAAATTCATCTCATCAACTTCATCACTTCCTAAATTATTGTAGTTGATATATAGATTTTCAAGATCTTGCATGCCTCCAAAATCAACTGACAATTTTCCAGAAAAATTGTTACCTGACATGTCAACTTCTTGGAGTTTTGAAGCATTGGATAAAGATTTTGGAATGGATCCACTAAACAAGTTAAATTGTGTTTCAAAAAGTTGGAGATTTGGAAGAGTTAGACCTAAATTTGATGGAAGAGTTCCATGAAGTTGATTCCCAGGCAAAGAGAAAACTTGTAGGGAAGAAAGATTGTAGAACGAAGGAGGGACTGTACCTAAGAGGTTGTTGCCACCAAGTCCAACAACCTCTAACTTTCTCAATCGATATAATGAATCTGGAATATTTCCCCCCAAAGCATTGGAACCTATAGCTATAGATTCCAAGGAGGTAAGGTTCCCAAGAAAAGACGGGATGCCTCCTGTCAAATTGTTACCGTATAAATTCAACATTTTGAGGTTGTACAAGGAGGCAAACTCGCGCGGAATTTTCCCTACTAGTTTGTTTTCTCCTATACCGAACACTATGAGCCTAGAACAATGAGACAAGTTGGTTGGGATATCTCCAACCAAGGAATTATTTGACAAAGATGCAACTTCTAATCTGAAGAGTCGGCCAAATTCTTGAGGGATTTCACCTTGGATATTGTTGTTATAGAGTATGAGCTCCCTTAGAAAGCTAAGGTTGCCAATATAAGGAGACAAAGAGCCAGACAAACCTTTTGAAGTTAGGTTTAACACGGTGACCCTTCTATGCATACGACCGCATGTGATTCCCGTCCACTCACAGAAATGGCTAGACTCGTTCCAAGAGTCGAGGACTCCTTGAGGATCCTGGATGATCTTCGACTTGAAGGCTTTCAACGCAACCTCATGGTCTCATTCTGAGCTAAGTTTCTAGTTGCGAAGGTGGTGGTGGTAGAGGAGGCAAAAGGTACAGCAAGAATCACTGTGATCCAAAAAAGAGAAAGAGATTGAAAGCAAACTGAGTAGTAAAAGCTTGCATTCATTTTTTGAAGTAAGCAAATTGCCTCTCTGGTCAAGAAGTCTGTCCAGGTCACCAAACAAAAAAATATCGTTCTTTCAGGTATTATTGGTGATGGTGCCTCTTAGTCCAGGTCTTTTAGTGAAATTTTTTTATTGAAAATGTTTACGATAGCATTTTTTGGTATTTTGTGCTGGAAAACTTTGTCTTAAAAGGGATTCAAAACATTAATTAATCAAAAAATTATTATCAAAATCTTTGGTTATCATATTTTAGTCTAATTAAATTCAAAATATATGCACTAATACATAAGACTATCAAATTAATTAATTAATATTTCAAAGTTAAATGTTGAAATAGGTTTAACTACAATTTTGAAGATACAATATTCAATTGATTTTGATAGCTTCATATTTGCTTCCATTTCCTTTGACAGAAATTTATCTATATATTTGAATGTTCATTTCTATTATTCTATACAGATGATGTAGGTGGAAACATACGAGTAAGACAATCACACACAAATCACACAACAGTTTGCTTAATCCCTACTGATTCCGTAGAATACCAGGGAAAAGAACGATAAATGAGTAAAACCCCAAAAGAAATTTTTATTCATCAAAGTCTGCCTCAAAACTAAAAACAAAGCCCGAAATAAATAACAAAAGAAATCCGATTCCACTAGGATTCAGTATCTCATAATTTCTTAAACAAAATAGATCTCTAAAAATCCTAAGACAAATGGGAAAGAATCCCAAACGAAAAAGATCTCAATCCTAAACAAAAAAGGAAAAAAAAAAACTCTAAAACTTGCGCAAGAAAACAAAAGTCCTTTAAAAACAATCAAAACGGCCAAATTTGGGTCTTCTACAGCCCTCAACATTTGTAGGGCTCGGCTGGGGCTTTCCGAAAACATATTATTTATATTAGCAATTCCGGCACCGTTTGCCCCTTGTAGAGGCCCGCGAAGTTTCAGCCCTGTTTTTAGTGCTTTACGCGACCCAAATACGAAAATGCCACCCGATCCACATCATAAAAGAACTAACAAATTAAAATCATGATATCATAGTGTTTTGAGTATTATATAATAAAAAACATCATTTGAGCTACAAAACTGTTCTTAATAATCATTAATCGTAAGTATACTTCTAAAATATTAATAATAATCATTAATCATAAGTATTTATAACACATTTTATGAAATCTTCATCGCTCAGCTTGAACGTAGTATATATACTGCTGTTCATGTAATTTTCTCAGCATATAAATAAAGTCCGTAGAAATGTTACTATGTTACCTTTCTGCTTAGAAAATGGATGGCAGTTAAAAAAAGAATTGTTGTTCAAAATCATGACTGGTTACTTGGCGATCGAAATTGCGATTGAAATATTCATAGGAAACTGAAGCAAAAAAAGAAGAAGAAGCAGAATTCATTGCACTTCCTTTTAATTGCTTGTCAACTCCAATTCTTACCATAGAAACCAGGCATTCATCTCGACTGTTGTTCAATGCTTGCCTCATGGTATCGTCAGTGGCAGCCATCTCTTCATTTATAAGCATTGGATCCACAATGTCCATCACTTGATCAGGCAATGCCATTTTAGAGAAGCTATGAAGATTAAGGTCTCCCTTGAACATAAGGTCTGTGGGTTTTTTCCTAGTCACCATTTCCAGCAGCAAGATCCCAAAACTGTACACATCCCCGTATGTCGACAATTCATTTCCCAGACCATACTTTGTAGAAAACAAAATTCCCATGAGAAAGTATATGGATATTGAGAAGTGAATAAGATTACTAGATTAGCATACTAACAATTTAGCTAAGTGTAATAATTACCTGGAGCAGCATATCCAACTGTTCCTCTTACTCCAACAGAGCTACTTTGATTAAGATTTAAGACTTTTGGAAGAAACCTTGCTAGTCCGAAATCTCCAACATGAGCAGTCATGTCATTGTCTAAAAGATCATTGCTTTGTTTTATATCGCAATGAAGGACTGGCTCTTGGCAGTGGTGATGGAGATATTCCATTGCATATGCCACATCAATTGCAATGCTTACAATTGAAAATCAATACTTGAACAAGAAGTTATGACATTGACAAGATTTCTATGATGGATATTCCTCAATACTTTACACTCGGCCATAAAACTCTTGCAAGCTCCTTGGTGCCGAAGGAAACATTTTGGGTTCAGAAGGAAACTCTTGCAAGCTTGTTGGGGATAATTCCTATAAACCGATAAACGCGGAATCGCCGTGCCTAATATACGCCCATAACTCATAGCAATTAATAACATCAATAAGCAGAAAAATAGATGAGGGAGAATAAAACAATCACAACACAAGATATACGTGGAAAACCCAAAATGGGTAAAAAACCACGGGCCGTCAGGACGACAGAGAAAGTTCCACTATATGATAAATTGTTATAACCATATACTCCAGGATTCTCTCTCACACCTAACCCCAAACTCCACTCACAAGATCCTCACCAAGAACCCCACAATATCCCCTAGGTCTCCCCAAAATATCACCCACGGATCTCTAACTAGATCCACCGATATTCCCTTGGATCCCTCCTCGGATATTCCCTTGGGTCTCCCCGGATCTCACTCACACCTCCAACCTAATTACAGGGTTCTATTTATACTAGTTACAAGGAATTTAAGATAAAAGGAAATCCTACTCCTAAACGTACAAGATTTACTTATTCCACATAAATACTATTTCCTTTTATGACAAGTCTTCTTGTAGGGAGTAAATCCTTTTCCTTCAAGCATAAGAACTTCTAGAAACAAACTACTTCCTTTTCCGCTGAAGATTTCCCGTTTCACGTATGCTTATGATTGACTACGATTCGGGTCACGGTTGTACACCCGTTTCCTAAACCGTTACAAGTCACCTTAAATTATATCGCTCAGAAAACCGCGATCCATACGCTGAAACAAATCTGGCCGCTGTCACCACGATCGCTGCCCTACCGCTGCGAGAATTGGCAGCGGTGTCCTACCGCTGCCAAAGCGGCAGCGGTTTGGGCTGTTCTTCGTTTCTTCCGTTCTTCATCAATCTTCAATCTTCAATCTCCCTAAAACACCACCATTCAACTTCCAAACGTATCCCACGTCTCCAGGAAGCTCCACATCAGTTAAGTCTTTGTTTGGTTCACATTTGGTTCGCTTAGAAATACAAGTCAAAACCTAACAAAGCTCAGAAGTTGTAAGATAAATGAAGGAAACATTTTGGGTTCAATTCTTTTTCCCTTACCTCGTCAGTTTCTCAGTCAAGCTGTTCATCTTCAATAATGTAAATGTTAAAATGCATCTCTGGTCCCAGCAGCTAAGATGAAGTCCTTCTTTTTTTTCTTTTTTTAATTGCTTTAGATATATTATGGATCCAGGATTTTAGGAAGAAGCAAGAGCCTGCGGTTGATAAACTCAAGGAACCAGTTCTTGATGAAATTACGTCTTCCTTAGCAAGGCGATATGAAATGAATTTCACCAGACAGGACACTTCTTCTCTGTGGTTTTTATGCAAACAGTTACTCATTACCATAAATAATACCCTCTCAGCAGTACTCCAGAATCCATATGCAATCATGACTTACCTATGTTGCAATGTCTGAAGTGCTTTTAATTTGACAGGAAGCATCCTTGTTGGATATAACTGATCAAGCTTGAGGATGTTGCTTGAGGATGTTGTTCAGTCAATGAAAGAAGCTATTAAAGCTAAAGAAGGTAACATAAATTATCAGAAATGCTAGCTTACATATTTAATCTTTATATATCTATTTGTTTGTCAATTTTCCATGGTCCTTTTAATTTTTGTGGATAGAGGAGGTTTGGACATTCACCTATGTCATGGCAGACAGGGAATCCTTGTGGAATGATACTCTGTTAGAATAGCCAATTACCAAAATGAACATTATTTGACAAGTAAATTTTTTTCAGTCACATCCGAGCTGGGATTGAACATTATTATCTGTTTTTGTTTTTGTGTTTTGAATATTTGACATTTGACAAGTAAATTTTGTACCAAGATTGCTTATATGCTATATGATAACTCTTCTAGGTAGTATATATCCTTTTTTTTTTTTTTTTTTTTTTTTTTCTGTTTTTGTATTTTTATGTTCATATGGTGGATGTATCAATTGCCATTAGCTAGAGCAAAGACTGTAAAAAGGTGTTGAAAGTGAAAACCAGAAGATCATTAACATCATTGAACTAAACAGAATTAAACTAAATAGAAGGTCTCACAGAGTCAACATGCGAGTCAGACTCAACTTCATGACAGGTCAATGATAGTTTGATGACGTGCCCTACCACATCACTAGTAATTGGATTTTGCAGAGAAATCAGATTTTTATCTGTGTTGTTTAATCTGGGCTGATTTGGGCCTTTAATTGGATTTTGGAGTGGGCCCAATTCAAATCCACCACCAAAGCTCGTCTTCTTCATTCATGCCAGTGCCACATCAAACACTTCTCTTTTATGTTTTTTTACAGCAGTTTTGATGACATTTTTTATCACATATGAACCAATGCAAGACATTAAGAACTGTCGATCACATCCACGCTTGTCTGCTCAAAACGGGTCTCTTCTCGGATCCTTACATTTTCGGGAAACTCCTCCATCATTGCTCTGTCACCATCTCCGATTCTCTTGACTACGCGACCCGACTCTTCCTTCGATACCCGAACCCGATGTTTTCATGTACAATACACTCATTCGGGGTTTCTCAGAATCCCCACGGCCTCAAAATTCGATCACCACTTTCATCGAAATGCGTAGAGAATCGTCGTTGTTTTCATCAGCTGCTCCCGACAGTTTCACTTTCGCGTTTCTTCTTAAAGCAGACGCGAATTAAGGGTCGTTGATGACTGGTATGCAGTTGCATTGTCAAGCTCTGCTTCACGGGCTTGATGGGCATCTCTTTGTTGGGACGACTTTGATAAGTATGTATGGAGAATGTGGTCGTGTTGATTTTTCGATGAAGGTGTTCGATGAAATGCTTGAACCAAACGTTGTTGCCTGGAATTCTGCGGTCACTGCGTGTTTTAGAGGTGGTGACTTGGAGAGCTCTGAGAGATTGTTTGAAAGTATGCCGTTCAAGGATTCCACTTCGTGGAACTTGATGCTTGCTGGGTGCGCAAAAGCGGGGGAGATGGAGATGGTGAGGAAGGTGTTTTCGGAGATGGAAGTGAAAGTATGATAACTGCACTTACTCAAAATGGGAGCTTTGATGAGGTTTTTCATGTTTTCATGGATTTGCAGCGATTGGGGTTGAGACCAAATGAAGTGAGCTTGACAGGAGTGCTCTCTGCGTGTGCACAGGCCGGAGCATTTGAGTTTGGGAGGGTTGTACACGGGTTTGTAGAGAAATCCAGATTTAGTTGGATCATTTCAGTGAATAATACACTAATTGATATGTATTCTAAGTGGAAATGTGGCCATGGCTCGATTGGTACTTGAAACGATGCCAGCGATGAAGAACATTGTTTCGTGGACATCAATGATAGCAGGACTGGCGATGCACGGGCATGGAGAAGAAGCGATACAACTTTTGCATGAAATGGAATAGTCTGGAATCAAGCCTGACAGGATCACCTTCGTTCCGGTTCTATATGCTTGTAGTCATGCTGGATTGATCGAACAAGGAGAGTGTTTTTCGAAGATGAAGAATGTGTACAACACTGAACCATCAATTGAACATTATGGTTGTATGGTTGATCTATATGGTCGAGCTGGTGACCTTCGAAAGGCATACGAATTCATATGTCAAATGCCAGTCCCGCCTAATGATATTATCTGGCGGACTCTTCTTGGGGCATGTAGCATACACGGGAACGTTGAGTTGGCAGAACAAGTGAAGGAAAGATTATCCGAGCTATGCCTTACTGATTCCGGCGACTATGTATTATTGTCCAACGTTTATGCTGTTGCTGGGAAATGGAACAATGTTGAAACTGTGAGAAGATCAATGACCAACCAGAGGATCAAGAAGACTCCCGGTTGGAGCATGATTGAAGTTGACAAGATCATGTATAGTTTCGTTGCAAGCGAAAAACAAAATAACATAACGAAAGAAGCTTACGATAAGCTAAGAGAGATAATGTTGAAACTAAAGGTAGAAGGAGGTTATGTTCCGGAGGTTGTTGGGAGCGTTTTACATGATGTAGAAGACGAAGAAAAAGAAGATTCAGTAACTAAGCACAGTGAGAAGCTCGCGGTTGCTATTGGGATGGCAAGATTGTGTAAGGGAAGAGTTATAAGAATAGTGAAGAATTTGAGGATTTGTAGGGACTGCCATACAGTGATGAAGCTGATATCTAAGGTTTATCAATCAGAGATTACTGGTGAAAACATCACATAACGCAAAACTAAAACAAAAAGAAATCCCAGTGAATGTCCCGAAGGGAATAACCAAGTTGGTTAGAACTCTTGCAGGGGAAGCTGAGAGAGGGAAGATGGATGTAGCTGCAAGGCTACGAGCAAGCAGATTTTCCGAGCAAAAGATTTTACGATTTAGATTTTACGTTCTACCAACGGATAGACTGCTTAAGGCATAGTATATTTTTACCTTATAAAAGTTGAATGTTGAAATTAGTTTAACTACAAGTTTGAAGATACAAATATTCAATTGATTTTGATTGCTTCCCTTTTTTTTTACAGAGCTTTTTCTTCCTTTCCCCTGGAGATCAAAAGCCATTTGGAGGCTGATGCTATCGGCCATGTCTACTTCAAAGGTCGTCTTCTTCGTCGGGTGCTCTGTCACCATCTCTGATTCTTACATTTACTTGTTTATATTGATTGTTTTCATTTTTTTAATGTCTTATTTGTTTAATTAATGTCTTACTTGTTCATATAATTTTCTTAGCTTATAAAGAAATGTTGAAGATGGCAATTAATGTTTGCTTTGTGTTGAGAAAATAGACGGCTCAAAAAGAGAATTGTTATTCAAAATCATAACTGGCAGTCAAAATTGCTGCCGATAAAAGGGAAATGAAGGAAACAAAACTAAAATTCATTATTACATTATCATATTTAAGTAATTTAACTCTCTACTGCTTGATAAAAGATTTCAACTTCATTGCCTTCTCTGCATGTTGAACCCAGTTGTAGCTTGAAGAAGGATTTTCCTGACCGATTGCAATTCATGGACAACACGGCTTATGTTCATTCGATCCTGTGGTGACTCCACAGAACATGCCACTCCAATTCTCACCATAGAAATCACACATTCCTCTCGACTGTTGTTCAATGCTTGTCTCAGCCTATCATCAGTGGCAGCCATTTCTTCATTTATAAGCATTGGATCCACAATGTCCATCACCTGATCGGGCAATGCCATTCTAGCCAAACTATGAAGATTGAGGTCTCCTTCAAACATAGCGTCTGTGGGTTTTTTTCTTGTCACCATTTCCAGCAGCAAGATCCCATAACTGTACACATCCCCGTTTGTTGACATCTCGTTTCCAAGACCATACTCTGCAAAACGCTAAATTCCCATGAGAAAGCACATGGATTTTGAGAAGTGAATTAAGAATAGCAAGTGTTATAGTTACCTGGAGCTGCATATCCAACTGTTCCTTTTACTCCAACAGAGCTGCTAGGATGTGGGACTTCTAGATGAAACCTTGCTAGTCCGAAATCTCCAATACGAGCAGTCATGTCATTGTCTAAAAGAACATTGCTTGGTTTTAGATCGCAATGAAGAACAGGCTCCTGGCAGTGTTGATGGAGATATTCCACAGCATATGCAACATCTATTGCAATGCTTATTCGTTGAAGAATGGTAAGACTTTGAATTTTGTTTTGTTGTTCCTCTGATTCTTCAACTGGATGCAACCACTTCTCAAGGCTTCCATTAGCCATGAACTCATAAACTATAGCTTTGAAGTCGTTGCCTTGAAAATCAATACTTGAGCAAGAGGTTATGACCTTGACAAGATTTCTATGACGGATATTCCTCAATGCTTTACACTCGGCCATAAAACTCTTGCAAGCTCCTTGGTGCTGGAGGTTAAGTACTTTGACTGCAACAATAGCTCCCTCTTGATCAAGAATTCCCTTATACACTGAGCCAAAGCTTCCTACACCAATCAAGTATGTTGGAGAAAACCCATCAGTTGCTTTGAGGAGCATGTCATACGACACTTTCCAAAGTGATTTTTCCGGTGGAGATCCAGAAGCTTGTTCTTCTCTTCTCTTTTTAAGCCAACAAAAAACGAACGACAACATCACGATTAATCCCAAAACAACACTTGAAGTTGAGATTAGAATCTTGAATAGCAAAGAGATCTTGTCTTTTTTTGGGTCATTGTTGGGGCATTTGGGCAACTGCAGTTCTGCAATGCCTCCACAAAGTCTATCGCTATTTCCAACAACTGATATTGCACTTGCATTTGTGAAAATTCCTTTCGTTGGTACTTCGCCTTCAAAAGCATTGAAGGACAAGTTTAGTTTCTTCAAATGAAGAGTCTCCAAGAATTTTGGAATATGACTAGATAATTTGTTATGTGAGAGATCCAATTGTCGAATACCTTTCAAAGAACTCAATGATGGAGGTATAGATCTATTGAAAAAATTGCCCTCCAAGTTAAGGTATTCAAAACTAGAACAAAGACCAATTTCATTTGGAATTTCACCACATAAGTTATTATTAGACACATCAAATGTCGTTAGAACTTTTAGAATTCCAATGCTTGGAGGTATGGATCCAACCAAATGGTTTTGAGATAGATTTAGCGAAATCGACAAATGAGGTATATTGAAGATTTGTTCTGGTATAGTTCCACTAAGGCCATTTTGTGAAAGATCTAAATCTAACAGGTGTTTCAAATTTCCTATACTGGAAGGGATGGCTCCTGATAATTTGTTACGTCTCAAGTGAAGTGTTTCCATTAAAGACAAGTTTCCTATGGAAGAAGGAATTTCATCTGAAAGTTGATTGTAACTAAAACTCATAAATTGTAGGTTTTGAAGTTTGCCAATTTCTCTAGGAATAGGTCCTGTAAATTGGTTATTGGACAGAGACAACAGATTTAAATTGAGAAGATTAGCTATCCCTGGAGGAATGCTTCCATACAATTGATTCCCTTCAAACACAAATATTTGGAATTTAGTAGAAAAATTAGCAATGGAATGTGGCAATACTCCTTTTAACTTGTTTCCCCCCATGCTTAGACGCAAAAAATTGCTACAGTTTGCCAAAGAATTGACAAAATTCATCTCGTCAACTTCATCACTTCCTAAATTATTGTAGTTGATATGTAGAAATCTAAGATCTTGCATGCCTCCAAAATCAACTGACAATTTTCCAGAAAAATTGTTACCTGACATAGCAACTAATTGGAGTTTTGAAGCATTGGATAAAGATTTTGGAATGGATCCACTAAACAAGTTAAATGAGATATGAAAACGTCGGAGATTTGGAAGAGTTAGACCTAAATTTGATGGAAGAGTTCCATGAAGTTGATTGTAACCTAAAGAGAAAAATTGAAGGGAAGAAAGATTGTAGAATGAAGGGGGGACTGTACCAAAGAGGTTGTTGCCACCAAGTCCAAGAAACCATAAGTTTCTCAGTCGATCTAATGAATCAGGAATATTCCCCCCCAAAGCATTGTAAGCTATAGATATAGCTTCCAAGGAGGTAAGGTTCCCAAGAAAAGACGGGATGCCTCCTGTCAAATTGCCACCGTATAAATCCAACATTTTGAGGTTGTACAAGGAGGCAAACTCGCGCGGAATTTTCCCTACTAGTTTGTTGGAATCTATATATAACTCTCTGAGCCTAGAGCAATGAGACAAGTTGGTTGGGATTTCTCCAACCAAGAAATTATTTGACAAAGATGCAACTTCTAATCTGAAGAGTCGGCCAAATTCGTGAGGGATTTCACCTTGGATATTGTTGTTACAGAGTTTGAGCACTTTTAGAAAGCTAAGGTTGCCAATATAAGGAGACAGAGAGCCAGACAAACCTTTTGAAGTTAGGTTTAACACGGTTACCCTTCTATGCATGCGACCACATGTGATTCCCTCCCACTCGCAGAAATGACTAGAATCGTTCCAAGATTCGAGGACTCCTTGAGGATCGTGGATGATCTTCGACTTGAAGGCCTTCAACGCAACTTCATCGGTCTCATTCTGAGCTAAGTTTCTAGTTACGAAGGTGGTTGTAGAGGAGGCAAAAGGTACAACAAGAATCACTGTGATCAAAAAAGGAAAAAGAGATTGAAAGCAAACTGAGTAGTAATAGCTTGCATTCATCTTTTGAAGTAAGCAAATTGCCTCTCTGTTTGCTGTGTGTGAGTTTAACTTAGTTTTGCTTCTAGTTTCTACCATATATATAGTGGTCAAGAAGTCTGTCCATTGTCACCAAAATTCAACTATCTCAAACAAAAAAAAATATCGTTCTTTCAGGTATTATTGGTGATGGTGCCTCTTAGTCCAGGTCTTTTAGTGAATTTTTTTTATTGAAAATGTTTACGATAGCATTTTTTGGTATTTTGTGCTTGGCTTTTGCTGGAAAACTTTGTCTGAAAAGGCATTCAAAGCATTAATTAATCAAAAAATTATTATTGGAAGATTTGGTTATCATTTTCTAATTAATTCAAAATACATGCACTGAATCTAATACATAAGACTATCATATTTTAGTCTTAAATTAGTCAAGACAATTTAATTACTGAATCTAATAAAGTTTGTGGAAGCCGGCTTTGATACTTGTCAAAAATATTCTTTATATAAAATCCGGTATAGTATATTTTACATATTAAAAAAAAAAAAAAAAATTGTGAAAAGGCCTACGATGTCATTTTTTGGTATTGCTGTTGTCTTTTGCCAGAAAACTTGGTCTTGAAGAGGATTCAAAACGTTAATCAATAATATATATATATATATATAATCAAAGCTTTCGTTATCAAAGGCCCGCGAAGTTTCAGCCCTATTTTGGGTGTTCTATGCGACCCAAATATGAAAATGCCACCCGATCCGTATCAGAAAAGAACTAACAAATTAAATTCATGAATCATAGTGTTTGAATATTATATATATAAAAAAAAACTGTTCTTAATAATCATTAATCACTGTGCCTATTTTTTTTTATGATTATATAATAACTTAATTTATAAAGAGCATAAGACTCCTGGTATGTTAATATGTCGTTCAAAGTCAGATTTTTGATGTCTTTCTTTTAAGTTTTAAGTCTTTTATCTCCGATTCGACACAATTAAAAGTCTCAACAAATTCATTCAAGGGTTATTTTATACTGTTCATAATTTGAAAGAAAATCAGCAAACATAAACTGACCCGAAAACGTTATAAAAAAATTTCCTTTCTAGTATAACGTGTACAATCAAAATCATTTTGAAGTTGAAAATGAATTCATTTTTTTTTTGTTCTACCAAACAATTGACTGCAAAAAATCTTAGGGTATTCTTGCCTTTGCTTCGTCCAGGTCTTTTATTTAAAATATTTAAGTTTTCTTTCAAGCTTCCTAAAAAAAAAAAAAAAGTTTCCTTTGATGTTTTTCCCCATCGTGTTGGATTTTCCTCTCAAAAAATAAAATAAAAAAATTTCAATTGAAAGGTTATACAATAGCATATTTTGGTATTGTTGTAGACTTATAATGTTAAGATCCCACATTGACTAAGTATGGGATTAGTCAATGATATATAAGTCATTGGACACCCCTCTCCTTATAAGCCGGTTTTAAGGATGAGTTATATCCAGTGGGTTCGTATCAAGAAACTAGGAATTGAAAGTGATTTAAAACATTAATTAATCAAAAAATTATTATCAAGGCTTTCGTATCGTGGTCTAAGGATAGCATTCTGAATATTATAATTATGTTGGGAACTAAGATATGGGAAATTTTCCTAGTAAAGATTCAATTGATTTTGATTACTTCATTTTTGCTTAATTGTTTCCATTTTCTTTGTCAGAGATTTGTCTATATATATAAATGTTCATTTCAATACAAAAAACACTTTAATCAGGACAAAACCCTTTTTTGTTTTTAATATTCAATTGATTTATCGTAGCTCGTTTAATATTTAAATCATTATCAAATTAATTATGTTTATATGGGTTTCTTAACGGGATGCTATAAAATGGTTGGTGGATCAAAATCCAACTGGGCTAGGCTTAAAAGCCCATTTTTCTAGACTTTTATGGGTTTATTTGGGCCTTAAAATTGGACTTGGAGTGGGCCCACTCTAAATCCACTCACCAAAGCTCGTCTTCTTTATAAAAAAAGTTCGTAGATGGCAACCAATGTTAGCTTTGTGTTGAGAAAATCAATGGCTAAAAAGGAGAATTGTTGTTCAAAAGCATAAATGGTTTCTTGACAGTCAAAATTGCTGCCGATCAAAGGGAAATAAAAGCAGAACACAGTACACTTCCTTGTAAGTAGTTGTTAACTGCTTATCATTATAAGGATAAACAGTAGACACACCACAGAAATGCAACTACTTTATTACATATATATTATATTTATTTAACACTCAAATACTGCTTGATAAACTAAAGCTTTCAACTTCATTGCCTTCTTTGCATGTTGAACCTAGTTGTTGCTTGAAGAAGGATCTTCCTGGCCGATTGCAATTCATGAACAACACGGCTTATGTTCATTCGAATGCCTCTCAAAGAATTCAATGATGATCAAGGAATAGATCCGTGGAAAAAATTGTCCTTCAGTTTAAGGTGTTTAAGACTAGAATAAAGACCAATTTCATTCGGAATTTCACCAGATAAGTTATTATCAGACATATCAAATGCTGTTAGAACTTTTAGATTTCCGATGTTAGAAGATATGGATCCAACCAAATGGTTGCGAGACATATTAAGTACAATTGACAAATGAGTTATATTGAAAATTGTTTCAGGTATAGTTCCACTAAGGTCATTTTGGGAAAGATCTAAAATTAATAGTTGTTTCAAATTATCTAAGAATAATTTGTTATCATCCAATTCTAGATATTCCAGTAAAGACAAGTTTCCTATGAAGGAATTTCACCTGAAAGTTGATTGTCACTAAGAGACATCTGTTGTAAGTTTTGAAGTTTACCAATTTCTCTAGGAATAGGTCTTGTAAATTGGTTATTGTTGTCCTCGAGTATTAGCACCCTTAGAAAGCTAAGGTTAATTATGTCCTCGAGTATGAGTCCTCAACTTACTGTTATTTCCTTGATTAATTATTTACTTATAAGAGCATGTGTCAAGAGCTGTGTGAGGCACACTAATTTTATAAACTTCTTTAGTGGATAATGTTAGTTTGTGGATGGCAATTAATTAATGTTAGTTTTGTATTGAGAAAATCAATGGCTCAAAAAGAGAATTGTTATTCAAAATCATAACTGGTTAATTACTATTGGCAGATAAAATTGCTGCTGATCAAGGGGAAATGAAGTAAATAAAACTATAAAAGCTAACACGGTTAGGTTTTAGCTTATATTCCGAAGTGAACCCAATGTTAACTAAACGGGACTCAAATGATGTGAAAGAGGAACATCCTGAAGACATAGGTGTCGTGTGGAAGTTGGTGTTCTTGTTTAGAGAAGATTTGGAAGCCTGAAGATTAGCTGGAAAAAGGAAATCCAGGAAGAACGTACAAAAAGCATTTTAAGACTTCAAACAATGACTTTTTAGCAGGCAAATTGCAACTGATCATCCACATGTCCTCATGCCAGAGTTAAAAAAAGTACATAACATGTTCTCATATCGTGTCTTAAAGTGTAGAAATTTGGACATTCAAATAACAATTATCTTTATTTAACAAAGAAAAAAAAAATAGACACTCTTCTACGATAAGTTCATTTTGACAAAGAAATACTGTCATGTACGTGTATGTCAGTGTGTGAAATGAGTCATTAATTGGTGACTCTTGGCATTGTCGGTTCCACGTTTATGAGCAGTCAATGATTGGTGTGTTTCACACTTTGCCTTAGTATATTCAAGAGTAATGCTAGACGTCCCAATTTTTTTTTTTCTCAAATTCTGTCCCAAATGATATGGCACGTGAGGTATTAGCATCTTATAAAACATGAAATTAAGATACTGACATCTCACGTGCCACATCATTTGAGACCAAATTTGGGAAAAAAAAATTGAAACGTCTAACATTACTCTATATTCAAAGATATTGATCATATTTTAATAATTACATTATTAAATAATCTAATATTTTACTTATTACACAATTATATATATGTAACCTTTCTGTTAATTCTTTCATTTAATTAAAAACAATTAAAAAAAAATGTAAATTTTGGCAAAGCAGCATCATCATCATCATAAAGTTATGAAAATGTTGTACTGAAACTGTTATTTCCTTGATTAATTATTTACTTGCTGAATACAAGCATATGTCAAGATCTTCTATCACCCTATCAGAGCTGTGTGAGGCACACTAACTTTATCAACTTCTTTAGTGGATAATGTTAGTTTTGTGCTGAGAAAATCAAAAAGAGAAATGTTATTCAAAATCATAACTGGTTACTATTGACAGACAAAATTGCTGCCGATCATAGGGAAATGAAGCAAATAAAACTATAAAAGCATAACACAATTCACTTCCTTGTAACTTGTAAGTACTTATTGTCAACTGCTTATCATTATAATAAGCAAAAACAGACCACAATATAATCCCATTTTCTAGGTATGAGGCCCTATAATTAAGTAACAAAAAAACCCCTTCCCGTATTTTTTTTATCATTAAGACAATAATTTTTTTAATAATATCTTTAAAGTTTATATATAAATGAGGCCCTTATTTTATTGACATTTTTTGAGGCTCTAAGCATATGCTTTGTTTGCTTTGCCCTATAGCCGGCACTGTATATATATATATATACATATATAGGGGTCTAAATTCAAATGCATTAGTGCTGTTACTATAACATTTCAACTTTTTATAGTCAAATGGGATCTAAGGGAGAGGATCACAGGGGTTCTGAGTAGAGAAAATATTTAATTCCATATAGGGGTTCTAAGGGAGATTCAAATCATAGTTATGGTTGCTTGTCGCAAAAAAGAACTCTGGAACTTATAATGCAATTAAAAGAACTCTTGAACTGAAATTATAGTTATACACACACAAACACCAATTGAATTGAATGCAATTAAACAGCCATATACTTTTCCTATTTAAACGCGAAATTATGACGGTAAAAGTCAAGATAGGTTACCAAAAATTTAAGTAGCTAAGAGCAACCTACCAACAAAAGCTCCAGAAAAAGAACATAAAAGAAATCGTTTACTTCATTAATGAAGAGCAACTTCCCAGTAAGTAGATCGCATTAAAAACAACTATGAAGGGAAATACACAACCAGTTCTATTTACTTCTTTTTCACAAAACGAGTAATTCACAAATGCTCTCAACACAGATTGACAGTTAATCCTTCCAATTCAGATATAAAGATGAACAAGTCAGATAATATGCATTGCACTTCTGCATCATTACAAGACAGCTCTAGAGCTAACCATTTAATGCAAGAGGAATGAATGAAACTTCCACCAGTTCTTAGACACAAAAGTTTGACCTACCATAGAGTTTTCACATCAAATATTTTGTCACATTTCACAAAAGTAGGGCAGCACAAGAGGAAGCCATACAATTATACAAATGCATTCACATTTCTAATTAATAACTATCAAAAAGACAAGAAAAGTTCCATCCACTTCAGGTGACAACCTTTACAGTGGACAACTGAAAAGCCAATTCACAATAGCCCAGCCTTCCTCCATCATACTTCAACAAAATGTGATATGAACAAAAGGTATAAGTTAAATTACAAAATAACAAATTTCATAATTTTTTTGGGATGGGAAAACAGATTGTGAATAAATTAAAGTACGCAAAATAAGAAAACTCTCATATGAAGCAAATGAATAAACATGAAAAATAAAAGAATGTTTGGGAAGTGAAGCCTCCTATTATTTTCAAGCAGATAGAAAAGAAAAGACCAACTACTTTTGCAAGGATAACAGAAATGAGTATAAACAGCATACACACAAGTAATTACCTGCAGCCAAAGCTAGTATATTAGGAAGAGGACGCATGCAATAGAACAACAAGTGAAACTGGAGCACTGTTAGTATCACGAAGAAAGCTTCTACTGGGTGTCCAAACTTGTTTCTAACCTGCTCAAAGCAATTTGAACTAAGTATCTCAATCCTCAAAAATATCGAACATTAGATTGTTTAAAAGGTAAAAGATAAAACAAACTCAACATACCTGAATATGGAAAAAGCGTAACGTTGATAATACAATGAAACCCAATGCCAAACATACTAGTATACTACAAAACAACAATTAAAACAGGTCAAATTGAAGTGAAAGAAAAAATAACCATATGCAAACAGTCTTGCATGTACAAAGATATATGATATGCCTGAAAACAAGGTTTGGGATCTTCACCCTAGAACAGAGATTCCAAACGTCGGTTGCAAGTGAAAATAAAAATTTGAAGTGAACTATCCCTACAAGAATCATTGGTTTCACAGCTGGCCTTCTCTAAATCATGCCAAAGTTGTACAGTGAACATCAAATATTTAAAAAAAAAAAAAATTATAAAAAAAGAACCAACCTGCAATAAGACCATAAATTTTTGGCATGTGCAGCAAGTTCATCACCAACAACTTAATTGGAGATGCCAATATCGACACAAGGAACCTACAAGAAAAACATTATATAATCAGTCAACTTCATAACCTTTCTGGGAATAATCATACAGAAGTAAATCAAATGGGAAGCTCAAAGGGAAGAATTCATATCCTAGTATACTGTTCACTGTGTTTCATAGAAGTCAAATGGGAAGCTCAAAGGGAAGAATCCATGTCAACAAGATATAAAACAAAAAACTAGGAACCCAATAACGAATCAAAATTTATGGAACAAAAAGTGTAACAAACTCTTACACCCCTAATGCAATAACTATGGGATTCTATAAGTTGGAGATGGTTGAAGATGTGATGCTTACCAATAAATGTGCGAGGAACAACTCCAGGGAACTCCAAATGAACATACTGATATAAAAATTAAAAAAATTCATTAAATATTACAAAATTAAAATAAAATAAAGAAATTATACAAGATAAACAACTAAATTTACATTTTCCAAGTGATGCCGATGATAGAGAATGTCATGCATTGCCTTGATAATCATTAAACGAAGGATGAAGTGAGTTAACTGACAAAAAATCAGTAATTATCCGGACACTAATCAGTCCCTATCTCACTTATCTTTTAGTGATTTCGAATCATTGTATTTCGTTTCTAGTGAATTTCTCCCCAATAAGTATCCACATTTGAAAAAATAAAAAATAGACAAGAAAATAACAGTAATCACAGAAATTTGAAAATCTATAAGTCTTTAAATGTCAATTCTTCTTCAGTTCTTCTAATTTTTTTTTGTTCTTTTTAATCTCCTACGAATTTAAAGTCAATAAAGTGAAAACGCACCTGAACATTGAAGCTTTCTTCAACCTTAGTATAGGGTACCATGAAGACGTAAATGGCAGCAATTGATCCTAAAAAGAAGTCGGGATCTATATTCATTCAAAATATACACAAGAGATTTTGAATCCATCTAACCAACTTTCCTGAGGCCCGTAGCTAAAACAAACGGTTGAAGGCCCAATTTAATTATTAAAAAAAAAGTAAAAATTAACGCCCAATTTGTTTTGTTTTAATATATATATAGAAATAAATAAACTTAAAAAAAAAAATTGATTTTCAGTTTTTTTTTTTCTTTACGCACTCTTTTTCTAAAGACCTCATTTTAAAAATATTAAATTTTTTAAAATTTCCAAAAACACTTCGAAAATAGTTTTAGTACATGAAAAATTAAAAAAAAATAAAAATAAAAAATTTGTTCTTAAGTAGATTTCATTCATGTAATTGCTTTGAATGTTAATGGGGATTATATTTGATTTAGAGGGCAAATTTGCATTTTTTTTTTATTGTAGTTTTTGATTATTATATCTTCTGTTTTGATTTTTGAAGGATACTTTGTTGCCAATCCAAAGAAGATTGAGTTTTTAGTAGTAATTGTTGAGGTTGCTATATCTTCTACAATAATATGTCAATAAGGTCTAATAAAATTCTGTTGCTTTTCCTATTGCAGGATTTACACCTTACACATCTTTATCAATGGGATTGATTCTACCTAATGTTGGGCATATGAATTTCTTTGATGAAGATCGAAAATACGATGTGACAGTTGGGATCTTACAGTAAAATTTAGAGAGATAATCGAGGATATGGCCCAAAGATCAGTAGATAGTACAAGTATTGTGCATCAATGAAACCAATTGTTTCTCTACTTTTACGCTGGTTATTATTGTGTAACTCTCACCTATGTTTTAATTCAACACTGCTATGATTAAGATGCATGCTATTCAAAAGAAAAATGGAAAAAGAAAAATTTACTTTGATGCTTTTCACCATCGTGTTGGATTTTCCTCCCAAAAAAAAAAAAAAAAAAAATTCAATTGAAAAGATATACAATAGCATATTTTGGTATTGTTGTAGGCTTATGCTGGAAAACTTGGAATTGAAAATGACTTAAAACACTAATTAATCAGAAAATTATTATCAAAGCTTTCGTATCGTGGTCTAAAGCCGGCATTCTAAATATTATAATTATGTTGGGAACTAAGAGACGTAAAGATGTAATTGATTTTGATTGCTTTATTTTTACTTAATTGCTTCCATTTTCTTTGTCACGGATTTTGTTTATATATTTGAATGTTCATTTCTATGCAATGAAAACTTTAATCAGGACAACCAAACCCCTTTTTTATTTTAATATTCAATTCAATCATTATTGTTTATATGGGCTTTATACGGCCCATTTTTTCATTGGCTTGATGGGTATTGTAGCTCAATTACCAAGCGGAGATATACGACTTTTATGGGCTTATTTGGGCCTTCAAATTGGACTTGGAGTGGGCCCACTCTAAATCCAGCCACCAAAACTCGTCTTCTTTATCTGGTTTCTCATCTTATAAAAAATGTTTGTAGATGGCAATCACTGGCACAAAAAGAGAATTGTTGTTCAAAAGCATAACTGGTTACTTGGCAGTCAAAATTGATACCGATAAAAGCGAAATAAAGGAAACAAAAGCAGAACACAGTGCACTTCCTTGTAAGTAGTTGTCAACTGCTTATCATTATAAGGATAAACAGTAGACACACCACAGAAATTGCAACAACTTTATTACGTATATATTATTTAACACTCAAGTACTGCTTGATAAATTAAAGCTTTCAACTTCATTGCCTTCTTTGCATGTTGAACGTCGTTGTTGCTTGAAGAAGGATCTTCCTGGCCGATTGCAATTCATGGACAACACGGCTTATGTTCATTCGATCATGTGGTGACTCCACAGAACATGCCACTCCAATTCGCACCATAGAAATCAGACATTCCTCTCGACTGTTGTTCAATGCTTGTCTCAGTCTATCATCAGTGGCAGCCATCTCTTCATTTATAAGTATTGGATCCACAATGTCCATCACTCGATCAGACAATGCCATTCTAGTAAAACTATGAAGATTGAGGTCTCCTTTGAACATAGTGTCTGTGGGTTTTTTTCTTGTCACCATTTCCAGCAGCAAAATCCCATAACTGTACACATCCCCGTTTGTTGACACCTTGTTTTCAAGACCATACTCTGTAACACGAAATTTACATGAGAAAGTATATGAGTTTTGACAAGTGAATAACATTAGTATACTTATAATTAAGTTAAATAATGTTATAATTACCTGGAGCTGCATATCCAATTGTTCCCTTCAATCCAACAGAGCTGCTTTGATTAAGATTTCGAACTTCTGGATGAAACCTTGCTAATCCGAAATCTCCAACATGAGCAGTCATGTCATTGTCTAAAAGAACATTGCTTGGTTTTAGATCACAATGGAGGACTCGCTCTTCACAATGTTGATGGAGATATTCCACTGAAGATGCAACATCAATTGCGATGCTTATTCTTTGAAGAATGGTAAGACTTTGACTTTTGTTATGTTCTTCCTCTGATTCTTCAGTTGGAGGCAACCACTTCTCAAGACTTCCATTTGCCATGAACTCATAAACTATAGCTTTGAAGTCGTTGCCTTGGAAATCAATACTCGAGCAATAAGTTATGACTGTGACAATATTTCTATGACGGATATTTCTCAACGCTTTACACTCAGCCATAAAACTCTTGGAAGCTCCTTGTTGTAGAAGGTTAAGTACTTTGACCGCAACAATAGTTCCATGTGGTTCAAGAATTCCCTTGTACACTGAGCCGAAGCTGCCTACACCAATCAAGTGTGTTGGAGAAAACCCATCGGTTGCTTTAAGGAGCATTTTGTAAGACACTTTCAAAAGTGATTTTTCCAACGTAGACTCAGAAGCTTGTCCTTCTCTTCTCTTTTTGAACCAGCAAAAAATGAAAGACGACATAACGGTTAATCCCAAAACAACACTTGCAGTTGAGATTAGAATTTTGAATACCAAAGAGATGTTGTCTTTTTTAGAGTGATTGTCGGGGCATTTGGGCAATTGCAGTTCAGCAATGCCTCCACAGAGTTTATTACCGTTTCCAACAACTGATATTGCACTTGCATTAGTGAAAATTCCTTTCATTGGTACTTCACCCTCAAAATCATTAAAGGACAAGTTTAGTTTCTCCAAAGGAAGAGTCTCCAAGTATTTTGGAATTTCACCAGACAAATTGTTACGTGATAGATCCAACTGTTGAATGCCTCTCAAAAAATTCAATGATGAAGGAATAGATCCGTGGAAAAAATTGCCCTCCAGTTTAAGGTATTCAAAACTAGAACAAAGACCAATTTCATTCGGAATTTCACCGGATAAGTTATTATTTGACACATCAAATTTTGTTAGAACTTTTAGATTTCCGATGTTTGGAGGTATGGATCCAACCAAATGGTTTTGAGCCAAATTAAGTGAAATTGACAAATGTGGTACATTGAAGATTGTTTCAGGTATAGTTCCACTGAGGTTATTTTGGGAAAGATCTAAGAATGACAGTTGTTTCAAATTTCCTATACTATAAGGTATGGCTCCTGATAATATGTTATCATCCAAGTACATTTCTATTAAAGACAAGTTTCCTAGAGAGGAAGGAATTTCACCCGAAAGTTGGTTAGCACTAAGAGTCATCCTTTGTAAGTTTTGAAGTTTACCGATTTCTCTAGGAATGGTTCCTGTAAATTGGTTCTTCAACAAAGTCAAGTCTTTTAAGTTGACAAGATTAGCTATCCCTAGATTAATGCTTCCATACAATTGATTGTCAACTAAATCTATAAGCCAAATTTTTGAGAGATTAGCAATTGAATTTGGCAATACTCCTCTTAACTTGTTTGACCCCATGCTTAAAAACTTAAAATTGCTACAGTTTGCCAAAGAATTGATAAAATTCATCTCATCTACTTCACCGCTACCTAAATTATTATCGCTGAGAAATAAAGTTTTAAGATCTTGCATGCCTCCAAAATCAATTGATGATAATTTTCCAGAAAGATTGTTAATTGACATGTCAACTATTTGGAGTTTTGATGCATTGGATAAAGAAACTGGAATGGGTCCACTAAATGAGTTATTTGCGATTTTAAACACTTGGAGATTCGGAAGAGTTAGACCTAAATTTGATGGAAGACTTCCGTGAAGTTGATTCTTAGACAAAGAGAAAGTCTGAAGGGATGAAAGATTGTAGAACGAAGGAGGGACTGCACCTAAGAGGTTGTTACTACCAAGTCTAAGAAACCATAACTTTTTCAACCGACCTAATGAACTTGGAATATTTCCCCCCAAAGCGTTGAATGCTATGCTTATTACTTCTAATCTAAAGAGTCGGCCAAATTCATGAGGGATTTCACCATGGATATTGTTATTATTGAGTATGAGCTCCCTTAGAAAGCTAAGGTTGCCAATATAAGGAGATAGAGAACCAGACAAACCTTTTGAAGTTAAGTTTAACACAATGACCCTTCTATGCCTGCGACCACATGTGATTCCCTCCCACTCGCAGAAATGGCTTGAATCGTTCCAAGAGTTGAGGACTCCTTGAGGGTCCTCGGTAATCTTCGACTTGAAAGCTCTCAACACAACTTCATCGGTCACATTTTGAGCTAAGTTTCTAGTTGTAAAGGTGGTGGTGGTAGTGGTGGTGGTAGAGGAGACAAAAGGTGCAAGAAGAATGACTGTGATGCAGAAAAGGAGAAGGGATTGAAAGTAATCTGAGCAGAAATACTTTGCATTCATTTTTGAAGTAAGCAAATTGGTCTCTCTGTTTCCTTCTAGTACGTAGTTGAAGTTCATGTTGTGTCTTAATGTGAAGATGATAAACATATATATATATATATATATATGTCCATTGTCACCAAGATTCAACTCTGATAATTATAAATTATTCTTTCAGATATTGGTGTCTCTCAGACTTAGTCCAGGTCTTTTATTGAAAATGACCGGGATATTATTTTTTTGGTATTGTGGTTGTCTTTTGCTGGAAAATTTGGTCTTGAAAAGGACTCAAAACATTAATTAATCAAAAAATTATTTTCAAACCTTTCGTTATCGTTCTAAGTTTAAAGCCATACATTAATATATATATATACAATGTTATTGTAGTCTTATCTTAATTAGCCAAGATAATTTAAATTGTTGAATCTAAACTTTGTGGAAGCCGGCTTTGTGATACTTGTCAAAAAAAAAAAGTTCTTTACATGAAATTGTTTCATTTGGTGGTATAGTATATATTTAATATTGAAAAGATTAAAAAATAGAGAAGTTTTGTTTATAGTATTTGTTTTTTGGTATTGTGATTGGATATTGGTAGTAGACTAGGTCTAGAAAAGGATTCAAATCATTAGTTTATCAATAAATTATTATCTAAGCTTTCGTTATCACGGTGTAAAGACGTTATATATATTCTGAAAATTATACCGATGCTGGAAACTGAGTGGCTGAAGATTTTCAATACTTTATTTTTTGAAAAGGCGGATTTAATTTCAATAGACTTTGATTTCTTCATATTTGCTTCCAATTTCTTTGATGGAGATTTATATATATAGTGCTCAAGAAGTCTATCCATTGTTACCAAAATTCAACTCTGATAATTATAAATTTGGAAATCCGTCCTATCTCAAGTAAAAAAAATATTATTCTTTTCGGGTCTTTTATTGGAATTTTTTTTATTGAAAATGACTAGGATATATATTTTTTTGGTATTGTGGCCGTCTTTTGCTGGAAAATTTGGTCTTGAAAAAGATTAAAAATAACGAGATGAGGTTGTTTTGGTGGTAAACCACTCACACCTGCACCACAAGATTATGGGTTCGAGTCCTCCCCCTCCACAAAAAAAAAACCCCCGAATTAATGTAATACTTAAAAAAAAAAAAAAACATTAATTAATCAACAAATTATTATCTGTTAGTATTTGTAGGTAGTTGAAGCACAATGGACACGAAGAAGAAAAGGATTTTGTTGAGAAATGGTTTAAGAAAATTAGGAGCTTTTTATCTCCTTTTTATTGAAGTAGTTGTAATTTATGTATTTCTAAGTGATCCAAATTACAATCCTTGAAGCCTATTTATAGGCTCTATATGTCAGTCAATACATCATTAGGGAGATGATAGATTTTTCTAGATTCTTATCTATAATTCTACATAATTAACTAATTGAAGTGTCTAGAAACTGCTACAACTTATTCTACACAATTGTTTTAGATTATGCTAGAATTGTCTTGAGCTTAAGATTACCTTCTAGAATGTGCAGCACCGACTTAAACATTATCAAACCTTTTTCTCTAAAGCAAATTCTCTCTGTTTGGTGTGTGTGAGTTCAACTTACCTTTGTTTATAATATATAAATAGTTCAAAAGAATAAATGTCAGCACATTCCCTCTGAATACAGGTGGTGTGCAACTTTCGTTCCACATTGATGGTAGGGATTCGAGTCCGATCATATATAATTTATAATTATGGGTCGGGTGTTTTTGAGTCTCACTATGCATATTTTTTTATGATTATATAATAACTTGATAAAGAGCATAAGCATCCCAGTATTTTCATATGTCATTCAAAGTCGGATTTTGGATGTCCCTTTTTAAGTCTCTTATCTCCAATTCTACACAATTCCAAGTTTCAGTTAATTCATTCAAGGGTCATTTTATAAATGTCATTTCTCTGTTCATAATTTGAAAGAAAATCAGCAAACATAAACTGACCCGAAAACTTTATAAAAAAAAAAAAAAAAATCCTTTCTAGTATTACTTGTACAATCAAAATCATTTTGAAGTTGAAAATGATTTTTTTTTTTTAATTTTTTATTATTATTATTTTTTTTAATGTTCTACCAAACAACTGACTGCAAAAAATCTTAGGGTATTGGTGCCTTTGCTTAGTCCAGGTATTTTATTGAAAATATCTACGGTATATTGGAAATGTCTACCATAGCATTTTTTTTTTGGTATTATGTGGTTGGCTTTTACCAGAAAACCTTGTCTTAAAAGGACTGATGTGGATTGGTGGAAATGAGACGTTTATTTAGTCTAACAATTTCATGTTCGAGTAGCCGCCACCGTAAGTGGTATATAAAAAAAATTAACCAAAAAAAAAAAAAAACTTTGTTGAAGCCGTCCTGCTATGATACTTATCAACAATGTTATTGACATAAAATTATTTCATTTCATTTGGTAAAAAAAAAAAATGTGCCGATTTATTTATGCCCCATTTTTAAAAATTTTGATTTAATTAAATAAAATTAAATGTTTTTATTAATTTTTTTGATTTATTCCTAAAACTACCCTTTTTACTTATTTTTCAAAGTTAATACACCTCATCACTGATCTCTGTATACGTCTCTCTCTCCTCCATTGAACGATTTATTTTTTTCTTCTTTTTTTTTTGAGTTTTTTTTCTTCTTCTCATTTCATGATGGAAAAGAAAAAAGAAAATAATAATAATAACATGATTGCTTCAATACAACGACAACAAACTTACTTCTAGATAATTCTTGCAAATGTTTTATATCATTCTCAGAAAATTCTTCCAGATGTTTGATATCATTCTAAGACAATTCTTCAATATGCTTGATATCTTTCTCAGACACTTCCGTAATATTTTGTATGTGTGTAAGAAGCAAATTTTAGGGTTCAAGAGTGAAAGAAATTTTTTTCTTCCAAGAAATAGATTACAAGAATGTGGATTTTTTTATTATTTTTTTTGGAAAAGGAATGTTGGGTTTTAATAGATTTACTTTGTAGAAGATTTGTTTCCTTAAATTGTATTTCTCTTTAAGTAATTTTGATAAAGGGGAAACAAAAAAGAATAATGCATAATTAAAAAAGTGGGGCATAAATAGATGGGTGGGGGTGTGCCAATAGCACCATTCTTTAAAAAAAAAAAAAGCAAAAGAAAAAATTAATTTCCAAAAAATATCTAAAATAAATTAATGACATCCTCTTATTTACCAAAATGCCACTCATTTGATAGAATCTGATGGAATGACTATTAGTGTCACACTTTTTGTCAAAAATAGTCATTTTAAAACAAATTCTCAATCTTGTGGCAATTTTGATGATGTGTCATCAAATTGATGGCCACCGGGTTAATTATCCCTTTTTATTTAATATTCTACCCCACTGCAAAAAATATATATATTATTCTCAGGTATCGGTGCCTCTGCATAGTCCAGGTCTTTTATTGAAAATATCTACGATTGCATTTTTTTGGTATGTATGTGTGGTTGGCTTTTGCTGGAAAACTTGGTCCTTAAAAGGGATTCAAATCAATAATGAATTAAAAAAACTATTATCAAAGCTTTAATTAGTTATTGTGGTCTAAATTATTGTTTGAAGTCTGTCTTTTTTCTCTCTTTTTTCATATCCATTGTTTAAAGTCTAAAAAGATTAAGTTAGTTTCAGACTTCACAGCTTTTATTTAGTCCAATATATCTGTTTCGCCATTAATTATATAGGACCCATACAGACTTTTCTCCCCAAGCAATTTTTTTCCGAAGCATGTGAGATGTTATGGACTGAGTGCTGACTACTGAGTACTACTGACTACTGAGGGTGGTTGGTAACTTGGTATTCGGTATTTATATATCAATTTCACCTTTATTGATAGGATCCACGCTGACTCTTCTCATCAAGCAAATTTTTTCGAAGCATAATATATCTGTTTCACCATTAATTATATAGGACCCATACAGACTTTTCTCCCCAAGCAATTTTTTCCTAAGCATTTGAGATGTTATTGAATGAGTACTAACTGACTACTGAGGGTGGTATTCGGTATTTATGTATCAATTTCACCTTTGTTGATAGGACTCACGTTGACTCCTCTCATCAAGCAAATTTTGTGGATGCATATAAGATGTTATTGACGGATGACTATGAGTGGTATCCGGTATTAAGAAATAAGTAATGCTAGGGGCCCGTCCTGTAAGCCGTTTTTTGTTTTTGTTTTTCGAAAATAAAAATGAAAACGAAAACAGTGTTTTTGGTTTTGTTTTTGAATTCTGAATACGCGTCTGGTAGCATTTACTGGATTCCGTATTTTGAAAATAAAAACGGAAAAAACGCGTCCGGTAGGATAGTCGAAAACTTTCGAAAATTGAAATTTAATATTATAACAATTAACAAATTGATTAAATAATTAACCAATTTTTTTTTTTAAAATGTAATTATTAAATTTAAACAAAACTTTCCAGACTTCCAGTTGAAGAGGAAGAGGAAGAGGAAGAGGAAGAGGAGGAAGAAGAAGAAGACCAGCTGAAGAGGAAGACCAGATCGGCGACGGCGACGGCGAGAGGTAGCAGATCGGCGGCGAGTGGAGGAGGAAGAGGAAGAAGAAGAAGAAGAAGAAGACTGCGGCAGCGGAGGAAGAAGAAGAGGAAGAAGAAGAGGAAGAAGAAGAAGAAGAAGAAGAAGAAGAAGATGGCAGCCGGCGACCGGCGACCGACGGCAGCAAGCGGCGAGCGACGACCGGCGGTAGCAGCAGCGGCGATCGACGATCGGCGGCAGCAGCAGTGGCGAGCGGCAGCAGAAGAAGAAGAAGAAGAGGAAGAAGAAGAGGAGGAAGAAGAAGAAGAAGAAGAGAAAGAAGAAGAAGATGGAGGAGGAGAGAGAAGATGGAGGAGGCTGATCTGATGGGTCTGGAAAAAAAAAGAATTTTTTTTTATTAAAATAAAATATATATTAAAGATATGGGACCCATTTCAAATGAAAAACAAAAACAAAAACAAAAACAACTTTTTTTTGTTTTTCAAAACTTCCACTTTTAACACTGCTTTTGTTTTTCATTTTGTTTTTGTATTTCGAAAATAAAATGAAAAACGGTTTACAGGACGCGAATTCGAAATCGTTTTTGGAAAATAAAAACGAAAACAGGCTGAAAACGCGCTGCAGGACGCCACCTAGACTTTCCAAATTTTTTCTCAAATTATTTGGTTGAATAGCCCTTGCAGTTGTATTCAAAAGCAGTTACTCTTTGATTCATAGGGAGTTCTAGCTTTCGGATTTTGTTAAATTTGAAAACCTTATAAATATATAAGAAGCCATTGTTAATTATATCTTTAAGGCTAGTTTGATATTGCTTTTGAAAAGTTAAAATCAGTTTATTTTATAATTTTAACAAAAAATGATGTTTAGTAGAACTTCCAAAAATGATTAATTGATAATCTAGCAAGTTTTGACAATGATTTTGAGAAATAGATGGGAGTTACTTTTTTTAAGTAATTATGGAATAATCTAGGGAAATAATCATTCTCCCCCATTGCAACTAATCACAACAGTTCTATAATAAATTTACAAAACATAGTACACTCTGCTTTTAAGATACACAGCAATTTTAAAAGTACAATTAACCAAACATCTGTTAATTAATTACACCTCTGATCTTCAGCACAGCTAACAATGATTGTAAGAAAAGTTACAGTCATACCAAACTGACCCTTAGAAAATGAAACTATTTCTACGGTGAGTAATTTTAACTTGAAAACGATTATATACAAATGCTCTTTTGAAGGCTTGAGGCCATTGCTAGAGGTGTCAAACTTGTGGGCCGATGTAAACCAGCTCATGTTTCTTTTAAGTCCAATAGGGTTTGATAGCCCGGTCCAAATATTTGTTGTTGGATCTATTTGTGCTCCTAAATACTTCTCAAAATTGGCTTGCCTATTTGTGTCCAGATGGTCCAACAAATTTTAATATGACGATGAAGTTTGTAGTTTTATCCCATAAGGTCTTGAGTTCGAATGATTACCTACATGTTGAAATGTTATAGATTCTTGCTTCTAAAGAGTTGGAGGGTTCGGTGGGAGCCCTAGTTCCGAACTAAGGTTCTTTGAACTAGTTCGGGGATAAATTTCATATAGTTCAATTTAATATGACTTTAACATTCAATAAATATAAATGAGACAGCATCACTTTTACTATGGATTTTAATGAGAGGAAGATTGATATTCTTATGTATCTTCACAACAAGATATATAATTAAATGGATTTTAATCCCCTTGAAAATTAGATTGTCAAAATATAGTAATCGTAAATTCGTAATCAATATTATATCATTAAAAGGTACTTAAAAAAAAATGACCAACCGTATTTTACGGAAAACTATATCTAAATATTAATTGTTTGGATTTACCTTTTTATTATTTTTGTTTCATCTCAAGTCAAAAATCTCTATATATTTGGTGTAGTCGGTAGGTTTTCCTTCAAACATTTGAATTGAGAAAGAAAAGTTGTAAAATTGATAGTAATAAGTTTCAAAAAAATGAAAGAAGATGGTGAAGAAGAAGAGAAAGATGCAGTAGGAAAGAAGTGCCGAGAATTAAATTATATCGGATTAGAAATTTACCAACCAGTTACCGGACAACCATGTCTTTGAGTGCCATGTATCACCCATCAGGCTCTCATTTTTTCTCAAGATTCTCCATTTGACGTGGTAATTACCATGTGGTTGTCTTGCATTTGTAGAGGATCGACTCGATCGTGGTGGTGGCGGGTGATGTAAGACCCGAATTTATTTTCCTCTATAATAATAATAATAATAATAATAATAATAATAGATAAATAGAATTGTGCTGTTACTTTAATAGTTTGATTTAGCTAGGAGATTGGTAGGTGGTTTAGTTGTACAAAATCACTAACTCCTTAAAATGATTATCTTTATCTCAATGTGTAGAGATAGTAGGAAATTGAATTTGAATTGTATTTTTATTCTCTTTAAAAAGAGATAAATGAGTTTTTAGGTTAAAACTTTTATATTCTTTTCTACACTTTCTTTTCTGGAATTGCTAACTCTCACAAAAGAATATAGAAAACTACTTTTCTGTAGATTGAGTCAGAGTGTTTTCAAGGTAAAGTTCTTAAACTTTGTTTCTCTTTAAATATTTATTTACAGCTTTAATCTCTCTCAAAACTCTTTGTTTTTTAATCATTAAAGATATCTCATTAACAAAGATTGGGCCTCTATCAATTGTTCGATTTTAGTTTTTTGGATAGAGATGTCTTAATGAATGGTTTTTGGAGTTCATTAAAGAGTTCAAATTTGAGTGTTAGTATAGGTTGAAATTTTGATTTGTTTTAGTATTGGAGAAGCAATATATTGTGTGGATAATTTTAATTATATTTGTACATTGCAGTTGATGGTAAATTTTAGTACGAGAATAGTAGACATTTATATCAACTTGGATTTTAATTTTCGGAATTTTTGGTGGTCCTTATCTTAGAAAGATTTTATTTCTAAATCGGTTACATATGTAGATTTTCCGAATCATCAAACTGACCTTGTTGTGTTAGAGAAATTTTAAATTGATATTGGGGATGTATTTAGGTCTGATTTTTGGTACTATGGTTGTAGAGATATAATTGAATCAGTATATAAATTTTCGTGAATTTTAGTGATATATATGTATTTTAAATCTGTGGGTATATTTGATGTTTAAGCCATAATATTTAGGCTGACAGTTGTGGTAGCCAAAAATAACCCACATGCCCAAAGGTACAAAGCCCAAGTACTTATTAACTTCGATCCAATCTGAAGTAGCCCAAATGACAGCCAGCAGCGTGATTTGGTCGTTTGAAGACCAAGTCAGCTAGCAGTTAAAGGACACGTTCAAATAAGCGAGATACTTGGGGAGAAAATCTCTCCAAAGATCTCGTTTGCAATCGTATCGTGATTTAAACCAAACGGTCATCTGAAATTCCTATATAAAGGGCTTCATTTGGCACTAAAGAGGAGATATAGAAAACAAGCTTAAGAAAGCGTACTGAAATTCTGTCTCAAAAGAATCACGGTCACCGGAATCCATATTATCACGGTCATCACTGCTCAGCCCAAGCATAACTAAGGCTATCAATCTAAATCAATCCCTTTGCTATTCTTTTTATTTGCTGTTCTATTTTATCTGTTCTTCAATTTTTGCAGGTTATTAGGTCGGACGACCAACATCAATTTCGGTCGACTAAGCTCTTTTGCAGGTCAATCCAGCAGACGACAACGCGATCCACGGAAACTCAACCCAAGTTGCATTGGGCCTAACAACATACGACCCGATCCATATCGATTGTAGGTCGACACCCTACAACAGTCATGAGCTTTTGGTATCGTAGGAATTTTAATTCACGAACGGAGATAGATAAAATTCTGATTTTTGGTATAGAGATAGAATACCGGTATCCTAGTCTATAAATAAAATTTTGGAGTTTTTCATGGTCTGTAGAGTTGTTAAACTTTGATACGAAATCTGGTTGGAGGATTGAAATTTATGCTGTCAGGATTGACCCTTGGGTGCTTAGAAAATTATAGAATTTCATAGGTGTTTGATAAAATTCCGATATTTGGAGAGGAGTAATTAATCTGATGTTTAGGTTTATTGACTAACTTTTGAAATTTTTGAGGCCCTTAAGATTTTCGAATCACTAATGTTTGTACACTAAAATCTGTTTTACTGGGATTTCTACAATAAAATGAATAAAAATGTATTTTCTTCTAAGAAGTGGAGTCAGATTTCTTTTATTTGGTTATTTTGATTGAAGGATTATTATTCTAAATGTTTAGGTTCTACGTATGACTTTCCTATATCGTTAGTGAAGCATTAAATTTGCTATCTTCCAAGGTAAGTGGTTTTTGCATAGTATGTGGTTGCAAAAAAGAAAAATATATATATATATATATATTTCCTCATGAAGCAAATTTAATTATTATATTATTATGTTCTGAAAACGATTTATGTTTATATATATAAATGATTATACTTATGTAAACTCATATATTTTCTATTGTTATATTCTTTACTTATACGTTATTTATCCAATTCTTTAAATGAGTTTTGCCTTTACTTGAACTCTTCTTTAAAAGTTTATATGTTTCGTTCTTTTGTGCTTTAGTAAAGCAAATGTATTATTATATACATATTTTGAAAGTAATGTTTTAGCTCAATGTCAATAGTAAATGAAATGGTGATCACTAGTGAAAATGTAAATGCAGCGTGCGCGACAAATGAAATGTTATGATTTTGGTATTGTACCAATTTCTGAAATGTAAATGGCCGGGTCACCGGGGGTATTGGTGACACTACTTGACTTGAGCTTATTTTTATGAAATATTATTAATCGTTATCGTACGATGAAAATGTTACTTTTACAAGTTTACTTGTATATAAATATTTGATTTTTGCTTTTATACACTCTTTAAAAGCTTTTGGTATTTGTTATAAATGTTTTCGATTGTGTATTATACAATGCTTATTGAGTTGACAGCTCACCCCTTGTCATTTAACATTTTGCAGACAGAGCTTACCGCTAGGGCGATAAACTTGGAATTGGAAGTGATTGAGATTTTATTTAACGACTCCTTTGGATTTTGTTACTTAGAATTTGAAGTTAGGATTCTCGGAATTGTTTTAATTTCCTTTAGTTTGATTTGGACCTTATTGTTGGTTTTATTTGGAGATATATTTTCGTTGGAGAATGATTTATTTGGAGGTATTTTATAGTTATTAATTTTCTTTGGTGAATTAATTTATGGTTTATGATAGAACATTCCATATCAAAGTGCTTGATTTCTCTTTGATTTTTGGGGTGTTACAGGTGATGTAACTTCCCGATGGCACATGGTGGCACATGCGACTTCGAAGATGATCCCTCGTTGTTTCAAGAATATCACAAAGATAAAGAGTTGTTTTTAAAATTCTTTTTGTAACTTAATATGTATATCTCATTTATTTAAATTATTGGATTGTATACAGTAACTTGATATTAAATTGTTTTAGTTTTGTTATTTATTTATTTTTGTTCTTTAAATCCATCCCACAAGAAGTTCGAGAGACCCATTTGACACCTCTAAGGCCCACAGTTGCTTTTTACACCAGTCTCCTCTATTCAGCTTTAGATTGTCTTTTTGCTTTGGGGAAAAAAAAAAAATGAGCTGGCTTTTTTTTTTGGCATGATAATTAATTTATTCCACCAAGTCCTTTTTACAGAATTTGTGGATAAATTTTTCTTTTATATCTTTATCAAAATTGTTTAAAAATCATAGAAAACATATATTATTTGTATTATAATATTATATCAAGTTAATTTTAACAACCAACGCAAAACATTCAAATTTTTTTATCACATCTGTGGAGTATTTTAAGCATAGTTGGTTGTTTTTCAACTTCTCGTGTGTAATGAGTGTCTGCTTGTCTGATATGCGAAAAAAAAACGTCTACTATTTAAGAATTTAAATGAGCGAAAGAAAACTTCATTTTATATTTATAATTATTGTGTTAAAAATAACTTAATTTCCAATTTTATCTAAAAAATTAGGTTTATTTTCCTAATTATGTTTTTAATAAAACTTAATTTCCTTATATTTTCATTCAAGTTTATTAAACGTTCTCCCAATATAGAGCTCAGGTTGGTCAAGAATTTTATTTTTTTTCCAAAAAAAAATTAAAAATATGCAAAATTGAAAGAAAAAAGAAAAATTATTTTCAAAATGTCACTGGTGCCACGTGGCGGTTTCAAATGGAATCGTTGAATAATACTTGGTATTCACGAACCGACGGTTCAATATCCAAAATATTGATCCCACTAATGGAAGTGTAACATGTGACTTTTTTTCTTTTACTTTTTACGTTTATCTCACGGATTGGACCACATACTACGCTTCTGTTGATGTGTCAGTATTTTGAGTACCGACCGTCTTTGTTCGGAACCGATGGTAATTTTTTTCACATATAAATTCATTCTCTTAGCAGAAACCAAAAAGAAGAACAAAAATGAAGCCAGTCATGTCTCCTGTAGTCCTGTTTCGATCCTCATATTCTTCTTCTTCTTCTCTTTAACGCTATTAAACGACATCCAACCCTTCGACGTACGACAACACCTCTCCAACTGTAACAAGGTTTCTCTCTCTCTCTCTATTTTTATTTTTCATATGTTTTTTTTTAAGATCATTAGAATTTCACATGTATATACTATTCTTTTTATGGTTTATTATTCGAATCAAAACGAAGCTCTAATCTGCTTATTCAAGAAATGCGTAGATTTCCTAGGTTTATTCTACTTTTATTTTAATTATTATTATTTAAAAATTTTGTGTTGCCGATACTGTGTTGCTGTTAGCAACCATGTGCCGTCTGATGTTCCCAAAGAATGTACTCCTATCCACTTGAATCTTGTGTAATTTATCTATATCGAGTTTTGATTGCGTTTGCTTGAGGATTCATTGTTGTGGTTTTTTCGATTTTCATCATTTGAGGAATTTGTTGGTGTACACATGTTAGGTTTCAAATTGATTTTCGATATTAGGACTTTGTAATTTATTATAAAATCTTCAATACATTAGTTGGAATAGCATGATATTATTGGATTGGGTGCAAAGTTGGAGAAAGAATCCATTTTGTTCAAAAAAATAGGTTTCTTTTTTGAAACGTGCATTTCAATTTATTAGTTTATTTATTATTGTTTTGGTTTTTGTTTTCTGAAACTTATTGGTGTGCAAGTGAAGTGTTGAGTGCACTTGCTATTGCTTGCTTGAGGCATTGCACCTTTATTTGATATTGGCAATGGTTGAATAATGAGTTTGTAAGACAAAAGTTAGTTGTCTGTTATCTTAGACCTAAATGACGAAAAAAAGAAACTAACCCAGTGTTGGGTTCGTAGGCAAGGCATGGAACTCGATCTCCTACAAAGAAACGGATGAGGGTATTAGACAGTTTGGCTGATCATTTGGAGGTACTTGTAAAGGAAGCCGAAGAACATCATTCAACTCTGCAGAAAGTTCCTGCCTGGTTATGGCAGTGGAAGTCTCCTTGGAAAGGGAAATTGAAGGGTGGGAAATTGATCAGCAAAGGTGAAGATGAATTGTATGATATCGGAATCAGGATCAGGGAAAAATTTCCAGATTTGTTTAATGATGACTACCACCCGGACGTCTATAACATAAGGGCTACTCAGGTGCATTCTCTTTCCATGTAATCATATAACATGGTGTTATGTTGAGATATTTCTTGAATTCAATACTACAATGAGATATATGTTAGAGGTGGCAAGTACTGTATCTACTGTTTTTCTATATTTATGTTCTTTCTATTGTGAATATATGGATGCCTCTTTATTGATTCTGATGTAAAAGCAATGGTTATGATGCGATAGGTTCCTCGGGCATCTGCTAGTGCAGTAGCATTTGGGATGGGGCTTTTTAGTGAGAAAGGAAGTCTAGGACCTGGGTGACATCGAGCATTTGCTGTTATAAGTGAAAACCGTGCAAGTGATATAAAGCTGAGGTTTCATGATTTTTGTGAGAACTACAAGGTATTAATTTAGCCTTGTCTTCTTGAGATAAGAACATACACAGATTAACATATGTTTGTAAGTCACAAATTTTAAGTTTCAAAGTTCTGTAGATGAGTATTCAAAATGCATTATAATTTTAAATCATTATGATGTGTGAAGAGGAAATTACTTATTATCTACTGAAATTGCTTAAATATTCATCTTTGTTTCAACCAGTTTCTGTCCATGGAGTTGTTTTCTGAAATGCGTTAACCATTTTGGTCTTTATCCTGTTTACGTATTGGTCCTTTTAATTTTTTTTTGTTGGCTTGTTGATGAATGTAGAAAGCCCCTGTTCAATGATTTTCCCTCATCTCATTCTTGAATATTGCTTCCTCATGTTCTAAAAATTGGAAGAATCAATCAGAATTTGTAAGATAAATGAAGGAAACATTTTGGGTTCAATTCTTTTTCCCTTACCTCGTCAGTTTCTCAGTCAGGCTGTTCATCTTCAATAATGTAAATGTTAAAATGCATCTCTGGTCCCAGCAGCTAAGATGAAGTCTTTTTTTTTTTTCTTTTCTTTTCTTTTCTTTTCTTTTTTTAGTTGCTTTTGATATATTATGGATGCAGGATTTTAGGAAAAAGTAAGAGCCTGCGGTTGATAAACTCAAGGAACCAGTTCTTGATGAAATTACGTCTTCCTTAGCAAGGCGATATGAACTGAATTTCACCAGATAGGACACTTCTTCTCTGCGGTTTTTATGCAAACAGGTACTTTTTCTTGCAAATTTCATTACCATAAATAATATCCTCTCAGCAGTCCAGAATCGATATGCAATCAAGACTTACCTTGTTGGATATAACTGATCAATGAAAGAAGCTATTAAAGCTAAAGAAGGTAACATAAATTATCAGAAATGTTAGCGTACATATTTAATCGTTATATATCTATTTGTTTGTCAATTTTCCATGGCCTTTTAATTTTTGTGGATAGAGGAGGTTTGGACATTCACGTACGTCATGGCAGACGGGGAATCCTTTTGGAATGATGCTCTGTTAGAATAGCCAATTACCATGAAACATGATTTAAAATTACTGAACTAGGAGTGCAATTGGTGCCTATAACACTTGAGGGCTGTTACCCTAGGGTTTACCAACTGGCTTGTTAATAATTCTTTCCTTCTTTTACCTCTCAAATTATATTTCATGCATTTTTTTCCCTTGATTTATCCAGATGTATATTTATGTGAGTTTCCGATAATCAATGAGACTACTCCACCCCTTCCCCGTCACAAATAGTTGGTTCACCTTCTAAAAAGCTGTTGCTAATGGCATCACTTCTATCTCTGGCTTCTGATTTGCCATTAAATCTTGTAGAGAATCATGCTCCTGGAAGTTACGAAAAGGCAAGACTTCGATTTGCACATGCAGAAACTGTGGTCCCATTTTCGTGTTTGCTTGGGCTTTTCCTTGAAAAATCTGGTCAGTGACTTGTCATTACATGCTTGAATTTCCTCTTTTTGATATTTAGATGTGTAATTGTAAACCATTTAAATACCGATTTCTCAGCGATCTTTTGAATTTTTCAGAATTTCAGCAAATACAACGGGAGGAACCTTTGCAACTCCCTCCAAAGCCTCCACATGGAAGGTGGCGGGCAAGCACTGTGGCACCTTTTGCTGGGAATAACATGCTGGTTTTATACAAATACTTTGTGCAAGTACTGCACAATGAACGTCCAACCCCCATGCCGGTAAGCTCTTGATTCTTATTTTTGTTGTGCAGTTTTTGTCATTATCTTTGTTATTTAGCTATCATTATTCTTTTTCTCCCTCTGAATTTGGATATGTGCTTATGTTGATTCCACATGATTTTTTTTTTTTTCTCTGACAGGGTTGTGGCTGTACTGATTTTTGTCCATTCTATATTTTCGAGGTATTGTCATCTTCCAAACTCACATATTAATGATTGTCTATGATGTGTTTGTGAAATCCATTTTTCTCTTTTTATAGGAAAGCATCGTTGCTCCTCATTTAAAGCACAACTACGATATGATGCAGTATGCAAGAAGGAACAACCAATGCCGAAGCCTGAAACCAGCAAGTTATTGCAACTGTTCCGTTGGCTGTTCCCACCGAGGAATGATGATACAGGATCCAGTAAAGTTGAATTGTAGTTTTGTTTTTGATCAAAAAATACGCCGTAATGAGTCTAATCCCAATCATCCTCTCTTTAGTCTCATTCAGAGTTGTAAGCATTTGGTTCAAGCTGATTGGAACTGCAGAATTCAGCATGTTCTTAGGGAGGGCAATAGGCTGGCTGATGGTCTTGCCCATATGGTTCACAATTTGAATTATTTGAAGCGTGATATCTTGTTCTTTGATAGCCCTCCTCCTGAGGTTGCTGATATTTTTGGGGATGACTGCAGAGGTGTGGTCGCTGTTAGGCAGGGGGCTGCGTCTGACTCTGTTGTGTTCTAGTTGGTTTCTGGTTTGGGCTTAGGCCTCCTTTGTACCAAAAAAAAAAAATACGCCGTAATTCTTACTAGTTTTTTTTCTTTTTTTTTTCTTTTTCTCTTGGCCTTCCCTTAACTTGATTTTCAGTCACGGCCAGTTCCTTAGAGTACCATTTTGGACTGATCCCCCATCCTAATTTATGGACACCATCAATCTTGTCACACTATGACCTTGCCGCTTCAATTCCATTCTCAAATCCGAATTTTTTTCCGTCACATCCGAGTTGGGATTGAACATTATTATCTGTTTTTGTTTTTGTGTTTTGAATATTTGAAATTTGACAAGTAAATTTTGTACCAAGATTGCTTATATGCTATATGATAACCCTTCTAGGTAGTATATCTTGTGTTTTTTTTTTTCCCTATAAATGCATGTATTCGTATATTCGTATGGTGGATGTATCATTTGCCATTAGCTAGAGCAAAGACTGTAAAAAGGTGTTGAAAGTGAAAACCAGAAGATCATTAACATCATTGAACTCAACAGTCATTTGCCTCCCAAACTGATATTTGTATCCCCTTTATAAAATTGCTTATAATATACCCTCTTCAAATCCTCATTTTACATTTTTTGCCACTATAGAATTAAATTAAACAGAAGGTCTCACAGAGTCAACACGCAAGTCAGGCTCGACCTCACATTAGGTCAATGATAGTTTGATGATGTGCCCTACCACATCACTAGTAGGTTCAGGCACGGGCACGGGCACGTCACAACATGAAATAGTCTAAGTATGTCACCGATGGGTTTTTCAAATTGTTAATGGATCTAAATCAAACTGAGTTGGGCTTGTGCGGATAAATCAGATTTTTATCCATGTTGTTTAACCTCGGTTGATTTGGGCCTTTAATTGGATTTTGGAGTGGGCCCAATTCAAATCCACCACCAAAGCTCGTCTTCTCCATTCATGTCAGTGCCACAGCAAACATTTCTCTTATATGTTTTTTACAGCAGTTTTGATGACATTTTATATCACATATGAACCAACTCTGCCTCTATTTGTTGAACCAATGCAAGACCCTAAGAACAGTCGATCACATCCACGCTCGTCTGCTCAAAACGGGTCTCTTCTCGGACCCTTTCATTTTCGGGAAACTCCTCCATCTCTGTCACCATTTCCGATTCTCTCGGTTACGCGACCCGACTCTTACTTCACTACCCGAACCCAAATGTTTTCATGTACAATACACTCATTCGGGGATTCTCAGAATCCCCACGGCCGCAAAATTCGATCACCACCTTCATCGAAATGCGTAGAGAATCGTCGTTGTTTTCATCAGTAGCTCCCGACAGTTTCACTTTCGTGTTTCTTCTTAAAGCAGCCGCGAATTACGGGTCGTTGATGACTGGTATGCAGTTGCATTGTCAAGCTCTGCTTCACGGGCTTGATGTGCATCTCTTTGTTGGGACGACTTTGATAAGTATGTATGGAGAATGTGGTCGTGTTGATTTTTCGAGAAAGGTGTTCGATGAAATGCTTGAACCAAATGTTGTTGCCTGGAATGCAGCGCGTGTTTTAGAGGTGGTGACTTGGAGAGCTCAGAGAGATTGTTTGAAAATATGCCGTTCAAGGATTCCACTTCGTAGAACTTGATGCTTAGTGGGTACGCAAAAGCAGGGGAGATGGAGATGGTGAGGAAGGTGTTTTCGGAGATGGAAGTGAAAGACGACGTTTCGTGGAGTAGTATGATAACTGCACTTACTCAAAATGGGTGCTTTGATGAGGTTTTTAGTGTTTTCATGGATTTGCAGCGATTGGGGTTGAGACCAAATGAAGTGAGCTTGACAGGAGTGCTCTCTGCGTGTGCACAGGCTGGAGCATTTGAGTTTGGGAGGGTTGTACACGGGTTTGTAGAGAAATCCGGATTTAGTTGGATCATTTCAGTGAATGATACACTACTTGATATGTATTCTAAGTGTGGAAATGTGGCCATGGCTCGATTGGTACTTGAAACGATGCCAGCGATGAAGAACATTGTTTCGTGGACATCAATGATAGCAGGACTGGCGATGCACGGGCATGGAGAAGAAGCGATACAACTTTTAAACAAAATGGAAGAGTCTGGAATCAAGCCTGACAGGATCACCTTCGTTCCGGTTCTGTATGCTTGTAGTCATGCTGGATTGATTGAACAAGGACACGAGTGTTTTTCGAAGATGAAGAATGTGTACAAAATTGAACCATCAATTGAACATTATGGTTGTATGGTTGATCTATATGGTCGAGCTGGTGACCTTCGAAAGGCAAACGAATTCATATGTCAAATGCCAGTCTCGCCTAATGATATTATCTGGCAGACTCTTCTTGGGGCATGTAGCATTCATGGGAACGTTGAGTTGGCAGAACAAGTGAAGGAAAGATTATCTGAGCTATGCCTTACTGATTCCGGCGACTATGTATTATTGTCCAATGTTTATGCTGTTGCTGGGAAATGGAACAATGTTGAAACTGTGAGAAGATCAATGACCAACCAGAGGATCAAGAAGACTCCCGGTTGGAGCATGATTGAAGTTGACAAGATCATGTATAGATTTGTTGCAGGCGAAAAACAAAATAACATAACGAAAGAAGCTTACGATAAGCTAAGAGAGATAATGTTGAAACTAAAGGTAGAAGGAGGTTATGTTCCAGAGGTTGTTGGGAGCGTTTTACATGACGTAGAAGACGAAGAAAAAGAAGATTCAGTAACTAAAAGTGAGAAGCTCGTGGTTGCTTTTGGGATGGCAAGATTGTGTAAGGGAAGAGTTATAAGAATAGTGAAGAATTTGAGGATTTGTAGGGACTGCCATACAGTGATGAAGCTGATATCTAAGGTTTATCAATCAGAGATTGTGGTACGAGATAGGAGTCGCTTTCACTCTTTCAAGGATGGTTCTTGCTCATGCCGAGATTACTGGTGAAAACATCACATAACGCGAAACGAAAACGAAAAGAAATCCCAGTGAATGTCTCTAAGGGAATAGCCAAGTTGGTTAGAACTCTTGCAGGATAAGCTGAGAGAAGGAAGATGGATGTAGCTGTAAGGCTACGAGCAGACAGATTTTACGACTTAGATTTTATGTTCTACCAACGGATAGACTGCTAATTTGTAACTTATAGAAGTTAAATGTTGAAATTAGTTTAACTACAAGTTTGAAGATACAAATATTCAATTGATTTTGATTGCTTCTTTGTGCTTCCATTTTCCTTAACAGAGCTCATCTATTGATATATGAATGGTTGTTTTAAACAAGCCTCTCAGATTCATTGTCCATCCAAGCAATTTTTTATACAAAGATAAAGAACAAATCCAATTCTTTTAAATTGAATTGAGAACTTATCTAGTTTGCTTTGTGTTGAGAAAATGGATGGCTCAACAAGAAAATTGTTGTTCAAAATCATAACAGGTTAATTGGCAGTCGAAATTGTGACTGATATATTCACAGGAAACTGAAGCAAAAAAAATGCAGAATTCAGTGCTCTTTCTTATAATTGCTCGTCATTTGCTTGTAAGTTACAAGCAAAAACAATAGACAGGCCACAGAAATGCACCTACATTATTATATTAGCATATTTAACTCTCTACTGCTTGATAAAGCTTTCAACTTCATTGCCTTCTCTGCATGTTGAACCCAGTTGAAGCTTGAAGAAGGATTTTCCTGACCGATTGTAATTCATGAACAACATGGCTTATGTTCATTCGATCATGTGGTGACTCCACAGAACATTCCACTCCAATTCTGACCATAGAAATCACACATTCCTCTTGGCTGTTGTTCAATGCTTGCCTCATACTATCATCAATGGCAGCCACCTGTTCATTTATAAGGATTGGATCCACAATGTCCATCACCCGATCAGGCAATGCCATTCTAGCAAAACTATGAAGATTGAGGTCTCCTTCGAACATAGCGTCTGTAGGTTTTTTTCTTGTCACCATTTCTAGCAGCAAGATCCCATAACTGTATACATCCCCGTTTGTCGACACCTCATTTCCAAGACCATACTCTGAAGTACACATAAATCCCATCAAAAAAGTATATGGATTTTGAGAAGTGAATAAGATCAGCATACTAACAAAGGAAGCAAGTGTAATGTTTACCTGGAGCTGCATATCCAGTTGTTCCTTTTACTCCAATAGAGCTACTTTGAATAGGATTTGTGACTTCCGGAAGAAACCTCACTAGTCCAAAATCTCCAACATGAGCAGTCATGTCATCATCTAGAAGAACATTGCTAGGTTTTAAATCGCAATGAAGGACTGGCTCTTGACAATGGTGATGGAGATATTCTATTGCAGATGCCACATCAATAGCAATGCTTATTCTCTGAAGAATGGTAAGACTTTGAACGTTGTTTTGTTCTAGATCTTCCTCTGATTTTAGAGCTGGATGCAACCACTTCTCAAGACTCCCATTTGACATGAACTCATAAACTATAGCTTTGAAGTCGTTACCTTGAAAATCAATACTTGAGCAAGAAGTTATGACCTTGACAAGATTTCTATGACGGATATTCTTCAATGCTTTACACTCGGTCATAAAACTCTTGTAAGCTCCTTGGCGCTGAAGGTTAAGTACTTTGACAGCAATAGTAACTCCATCTTGATCAAAAATTCCCTTATACACTGAGCCAAAGCTACCTACACCAACCAAGTGTGTTGAAGAGAACCCATTGGTTGCTTTCATGAGCATTTCATAAGACACTCTCCAAAGTGATTTCTCCATCGTAGGCCTAGAAGCTTGTTCTTTTCTTCTCTTTTTGAGCCAACAAAAAATGAAAGACGACATCACAATTAATCCCAAAACAACACTTGCAGTTGAGATTGCAATCTTTAATGGCAAAGAGATCTTGTCTTTTTTTGGGTCATTGTTGGGGCATTTGGGCAATTGCAGTTTATCAATGCCTCCACAAAGTCTATTATTACCAGCAATTGATATTGCACTTGCGTTAGTGAAAATTCCTTTCATTGGTACTTCACCCTCAAAAGCATTGAAGGACAAGTTCAGTTTCTCCAAAGGAAGAGTCTCCAAGAATTTTGGAACATGACCAGACAAGTTGTTACGTGAGAGATCCAAACGTCGAATCCCTTTCAAAGAACTCAATGACGGAGGAATAGATCCATCGAAAAAATTGCCCTCTAGGTTAAGGTACTCAAAACTAGAACAAAGACCAATTTCATTTGGAATTTCACCGGATAAGTTATTATCAGACACATCAAATGTTGTTAGAACTTTTAGAATTCCAATGCTTGGAGGTATGGATCCAACCAAATGGTTTTGAGCCAGATTTAGAAAAATTGAGAAATAAGGTATATTGAAGAGTTCTTCGGGTATAGTTTCGCTGAGGTTATTTTGATGAAGATCTAACCATGACAAGTGTTTTAAATTTCCTAAACTAGAAGGTATGGCTCCTGATAATTTATTATCTCCCAAGTAAAGTTGTTCCATTAAAGACAAGTTTCCTATGGAGGAAGGAATTTCACCAGAAAGTTGGTTAATTTCAAGAGTTATTGCTTGTAGGTTTTGAAGCTTACCTATTTCTCTAGGAATATGTCCTGTAAATCGATTCTCCCTCAAAGCCAACACATTTAAGTTGACAAAATTAGCTATCCCTGGAGAAATACTTCCATACAATTGATTATTACCTATCTCTAAAAATTGGAGTTTGGTAGAAAAATTAGCAATTGAATTTGGCAATACTCCTCTGAACTTGTTTTCCCCCATGCTTAATTTAATAAAATTGCTACAATTTGCCAAAGAATTGATAAAATTCATCTCATCTACTTCTCCACTACCTAAATTATTTCTTGCGAGTATTAAAGTATTAAGATCTTTCATGCCTCCGAAATCAACTGACAATTTTCCAGATAAATTGTTACCTCCCAAGTTAACTAATTGAAGTTTTGAAGCATTGGATAAAGATATTGGAATGGATCCACTAAAGAAGTTAAGTGAGGTTACAAAAACTACAAGATTCGGAAGAGTTAGACCTAAATTTGATGGAAAACTTCCATGAAGTTGATTCAGGCCCGAACGGAAATACTGAAGGGAAGAAAGATTGTAGAATGAAGGAGGGATTGTACCTATGAGGTTATTGCTACTAATTCTAAGAAACTGTAACTTTCTTAATCGATTTAATGAATCTGGAATATTCCCCCCAAGAGCATTGAATTGTATATATATAGCTTCCAAGGAGGTAAGGTTCCCAAGAAATGACGGGATACCTCCTGTCAAATTGTTACTGTCTAAAGCCAATGTTTTGAGGTTGTACAAGGAGACAAACTCGGACGGAATTTTCCCTACTAGTTTGTTGCCTCCTATAGATATCTCTATGAGCCTTGAGCAATGAGACAGGTTGGTTGGGATTTCTCCAATGAGAGAGTTATTTTCTAAAACTAATTTTTTTAATCGGAAGAGTCTACCAAATTCATGAGGGATTTCACCTTGAATATTGTTGTCACCAAGTATGAGATCCCTCAGAAAGCTAAGGTTGCCAATATAAGGAGAAAGAGAGCCAGACAAACCTCTTGAAGTTAGGTTTAACATAGTAACCCTTATATGCCTGCGACCACATGTGATTCCCTCCCATTCGCAGAAATGGCTAGAATTGTTCCAAGAGTCGAGGACTCCTTGAGGATCCTGGATGATCTTCGACTTGAAGGCCTTCAACGCAACTTCATCAATCTCATTCTGAGCTAAGTTTCTGGTTGTGAAGGTGGTGGTGGTGGTAGTGGAAGAAAAAGGTACAGCAAGAATTACTGTGATGCTAAAAAGAAAAAGAAATTGAAAGCAAAGTGAGTAGTAAAAGCTTGCATTCATTTTTGAAGAAAGCAATTTGCCTCTCGGTTTGCTGTGTGAGTTTAACTTTGCAGTTTTGCTTCTAGTTTCTATCATATATATATATATATATATATATTTATATATATAGTGAGTCTCTCATAACTCATAAGGAATCCCTTATTTTAATTTCGGTAAGGACCATCATGAAATTACATTGATTTGAATGAATTTTGATCTGAATTTTTTTATGGATGATAAGTTCATTGAAATCTATCTATGAATAAAATTTGAATTTTTTGCAAGCACTAAAATTATTTTTCTTGAATTTTCCTATATTTCGCCAACTTTTCCGATGCCTTCATATTTTAAAAAATCGGAATAAATAGTTATAGTGCTTAAAAAATTCTCAAATTTTATTTATGGGTAGATTTCAATGAACTTATCATCCATAAAAAAATTCAGATAAAAAATTCACTCAAAATGTGGTTTCATGGTGGTCTTTACCCAAATTAAAATAAGGGATCCCTGATGAGAGATTCACTATATATATATAATACTTCTCCAATCAGGACCGTCATAACTTTATAATTTCAGGACGTCCGACCACAGTTACACATTCACAGTAGGCCCACAGCCCCACATTAACAAATACTCACACCCGATATGAATATGTGGCTGTGATTGAGCGTCCTTAACTTATAATTTCAGGACGTTCTTATTAGAGAACCACTATATAAATATATATATATATATATTAGTGGTCTAAATTCAAATAAATTAGTCAGATTGATGAAATCTGCTGGCTATTGTGACCAAAATTCAACTGAGATAATTTCCAACTACTGATATTGATGGCTCCTCTGGTGGTTGGTGATCAATCAACTCTACTTACATTGAATGTATATATTGATCTAAAACATAATAGTCAAAAATAAAAAATTAAAAAAATCGATGTTTTTGTTTCCTCTATTAGTGATGAGAAGCAAATCAATTTAAAACCATTTAACCATCCATGACCATGAGCTTCCTCCTCAATCTCATTCGCATTTCATTCTCTAATATTGTATCATGTTTAATTGTAATTATATCGATATTTTCATAATTACGTCTGTTAATAACATCTTACATATATTGACAAATTTACTTGAGAAGAGGAGTACCGAATACCGAATACCACCTTTAGTAGTTAGGACTCGGTCAATTTAACATCTCACATGCATAAGAAAAAAATTGCTCGATGGAGAAGAGTCTGCTAGGGTCTTATAACTAATGATGAAACAGAAATATTGGACTAAATAAAAGCACTGAAGTCTGAAAACTAATCATTCTTTTAGACTAGAAACAAAGACTCCTAGGCATGCAAATTGCAACTCATCCACATATATATATTATTATTTTTTTGATGCAAACTCATCCACATATTCAATTGCCGTGTCTTATAGGTGAAGAAATTTGGCAATTCAAATATCAATCTAACTTTATTTCATAGAGAAATTGGGGCATTCTTCCACAAGCAATAAGTTCATTTTTCCGATATATGTTATGCTGTGTGTAATAAATTAATAATGTGAAACCTTCTCATTGACATTGTCTCTTTTTTTTTTTTTTTTTTTTTACATACCATCTGCGAATGACTCGAAGTTGAGATATTTTCAGGCAAAATGAGTCCATTTAACACGTATTTTATATCATCTTGATACCTCTAATACCACTAACCCCTGTTGAAATTTACTAAATTAACAAATGACAATTGTGAAAAATGGTTTTAAAAAGGATTCAAAACAAAAATTAATCAAAAAATTATTATCAAAGCTTTGTTATCGTAGTCTAAATTCAAAATCATGCACTAATAAAAAGTTATTGTAGTCTAAGGAGGTGTTTGTTTTTTTCACTAATAAGACTTATTGTCTTTTATATCTTAAATTAAGATAAATCAGTTTGCTTGTTTTTCCAATTTATATCTTATTTTAAGATATATATGTTTTTTAGAAAAAGTAGTAAATTTTTTTGACTTTTATCTTATTCAAAAAGTGATATAATAGAGTTTTTTAGAAAATTTCCACAAATGTCCTATAACAATTCATACATTTATAATTTTATCTGTATATAATAAAATCATAAAAATCAATTTTCAAAAAATTCCTAATTTTGAAGAAATCCTAATACAACCTAATCAATTTTATATTTGTAATAAGTCATCCAAAATGAAAAAACAAATATATCATGATATCTTAATTTATAAGACTTATCCATATGTCTAATAAATTAAGGTCTTATAAGACTTTACATAAAAAAACAAACAGCCCCTTAAACTAGTCAAGAAAATTTAATTGTTGAATCTAAGCATTCTGGAAGCCCAGTGATACTTGTCAAAAAAATAAAAATAGAAAAGTTCTATTTGAAAAATGTCTAAGATAGCTCTTTTTTGGTATTGTGGTTGGCTTGCTAGAAAACTCGATCTTGATAAGGATTCAAAACATTAATTTATAATAATAATAAATTATCAAAGCTTTCAAAAGATAACATTCTGAAAATTATACCGATGCTGGAAATTGAGAGAGAAAAGATTTCCGAACAAAGATTTTACATTCTACCAAGCAATAGACCCAAACAATAGACTGCAAAATCTATTGCATACTTGTAACTCATCAAAGTTATATTTTGAAATAGGTTTATCTACAATTTTTATTTTATATTTTTGAAAACGGTTTAACCACAATTTGGAAAATACAATATTCAGTTGATTTTGATTGCTTCATATTTGCTTCCATTTCTCTTTGACACAGATTTATCTACGTATTTGAATGTTCATTTCTATAATAAGAACACTTTAATCAAGACAAAACCCTTTTTTTTTCTACATAAAATATCTCTCTCTCTCTCTATATATTTTTTAATTTTTTTTTTAAAGTAATCTCATTTTGTTTTTAATATTCAATTGAATTATAGTAGCTTAATGATGTTTATGTTGTCTTCTTAACGAGATGGGATTTTAAATGATTGGTGGATCAATCATTGTTTCAAGTCTGTCTTTTTTCTCTCTTTTTTCATATCCATTGTTTAAAGTCTAAAAATATTAATTAGTTTCAGACTTCAGAGCTTTTATTTAGTCCAATATATCTGTTTCACCATTAATTATATAGGACCCATACCGACTTTTCTCCCCGAGCAATTTTTTTCCTAAGCATGTGAGAAGTTATTGACTGAGGGTATGTTTGGTACGTCATTTTAAGTAGAGTTTTTAGAGTATATCTTTTTTTAATCGAGCTTTTATTGAGTAAAGCTTTTAACAAAAAAAAAAAAAAAAAAATTGTTCTATAAATTACAAAAAGGATGTTGACAATGTAAATATAATGAAAATTTTGTATGGTGGAATATCTAAAATTTATAAAAGATAGTTGGAACTATTCATGTTTTTAAAAAGCTAAAAAAAAAAAAAAATTAAAAAAAAATTAAAAAAAAAAAAAAAAGCTTTTTGGAAAAACCTACATTTTGGGATTCTCTTAATAGACATAAAATAGCTTTTATAAAGGGCAGTTAAGACAATTCATACATTAAAAAAAAAATGTTTTGATTTTTACCAAACAATAAAAAATCAAAAAAAATAAAAACTTCAAAACAGCTTCTAGTATTAAAAAAAAAAACCACTTTTGGCTTTTGTAAAAGCCATATCAAACATACATCGAGCGAGTCATAACTACCGAGGGTGGTTGGTTTTTGGTATTTAATTATTTATATATCAATTTCACCTTTATTGATAGGACCCACACTGACTCTTCTCATCTTCTCATCAAGCAAATTTTGTCGAAGCATATAAGATGTTATTGATGGATGAATAAGAGTGGTATCCGGTATTGAAAAAATATAAATGTTGAAATATGTTACTTGTAACAGATAATTTTCAGAGGTTGAAATGTTGAAATGGGTTTAACTACAATTATGATTTTCATGGCTTCACATTTGCTTCCAATATTTTATTTAATGTTATAATATATGTGGCTTTTACCACATGAATTAAATACACAAATATCACCTAAATATCTCTCATAATATCTCTCTTAATATCTCCCTAAATATCTCTTATAATATCTCATACAATATCTCACCATAATATCACCACAATATCTTCTCCAATCCACCGCCACTCTCTCTTTACCTACTTTCACCCACTTGATTTTCTCTCCTTTATAATTGCCTATATATATATGTGCTCTCTCTACCATGTAAAGGTTGGTTCATCAAATATCAATACAAAACTAGAAGCTCTCTCTCTTATATCTCTCGTCTCTCTCACACTTTGTTATTTTGTTTTTCAATTGTTCTTCATCTATTATTTATTAATTTACAACATTTAACAGATATTTATCTATATATTTGCATGTTCATTTCTATACAAAGAACACTTTAATCATGAAAAAAACCATTTTTTTTTTCCAACATAAAAGATTAAAATCTCATTTTGTTTTTAATATTCAATTGAATTATATTTATACGGGTAGTGTTAACCTGTGTCCTAAGGGCACATAATAACAACTACTTTATTTCTATTTATGGAAATAAAAACACAGATCAACCGGTGCATTTATTGTTTTCTTACAATAAATGCGGTTCTTTTATTTTGGTATATGAATCCAAATAGTTGTTATTCGTGCCTAAGGGCATGGGTTAATACTACCCTATTTATATTACGGTAGCTCTCTTTTAAAATCATAATGATATTTATTGTAGGGTGTCGACCTACAATCGATATGGATCGGATCGTATGTTGTTAGGCCCAACGCAACTTGGGTTGAATCGTGTGAATTCGGTTGTCGTCTGCTGAATTGTCCTGCAAATGAACTTGGTCGACCGAATTGATAACCTGCAAAAATTGAAGAACAGATAAACAATGAATGAAATAAATTAAAGAGGTGGTTTGGATCGATAGCCTTAGGTATGCTTGGGCTGAGCAACGGTTGTGATGATCGTGAATGTTGAATTCCGGTGATCGTGATTCTTGCAAGCAGAGTTTTAGTACGCTTTAGTAAGCTTGTTTTTTCTCTCCCCTTCCTGGTAAAATGCTTTGCTATTTATAGGAGACTTTAGATTACCGTTTGAAGTAGATAGGTAGGATCATGGGTTGATCGTGGGCGAGATTCTCGGAGAGATTTCCTCTCCAGAATCTCGCTTTTTGAAATACCTGGCTGACTTGGTCTTCAGACGACCAAGTTATGCAGTTATCGTTTTAGTTGGGCTCCTCAAGCTTGGGCCAAAGCAAAATAAGTCTGGGTTTTGCACTTTTGGGCCTATGAGCCATATTTGGGCCTGAGAGCCATTTTTGGCTACCACATTTATGATGGCTTCTTAACGAGATGGGCTTTTAAAATGGCTGGTAGATCAAAGTCAAGCTGGGCTAGGCTTTCAAACGACCCATTTTTCCAAATGACCCATTTTTCCATTGATTAGATGGTTACGTGGATCAAAATTGAACTAGGATGGGCCATTATACGGCCCAAAATCTATTGACTGGATGTTTAATTTGGGCTGATTTGGGTATACATATTGGATTGGAGTGGGCCACAAAAGGTCCAAATCCACCCACCAAAGGTCGTCTACTTCGTCTGGTGCTCTGTCACCATCTCTGATTCTTACATTTGTTTATATTGATTGTTTTCATTTTTTTAATGTTTTATTTGTTTAACAAATTAAAGTCATGATATGATATACTGGTGTTCATATGATTTTCTTAGCTCATAAAGAAATGTTGACGATGGCAATTAATGTTTGCTTTGTGTTGAGAAAATAGATGGCTCAAAAAGAGAATTGTTATTCAAAATCATAACTAGTTACTTGGCAGTCAAAATTGCTGCCGATAAAAAGGGAAATGAAGGAAACAAAAGCAGAACACATTATTACATTATCATATTTAACTAATTTAACTCTCTACTGTTTGATAAAAGATTTCAACTTCATTGCCTTCTCTGCATGTTGAACCCAGTTGTAGCTTGAAGAAGGATTTTCCTGACCGATTGCAATTCATGGACAACACGGCTTATGTTCATTCGATCCTGTGGTGACTCCACAGAACATGCCACTCCAATTCTGACAATAGAAATCACACATTCCTCTCGACTGTTGTTCAATGCTTGTCTCAGCCTATCATCAGTGGCAGCCATTTCTTCATTTATAAGCACTGGATCCACAATGTCCATCACCAGATCGGGCAATGCCATTCTAGCCAAACTATAAAGATTGAGGTCTCCTTCGAACATAGCGTCTGTGGGTTTTTTTCTTGTCACCATTTCCAGTAGCAAGATCCCATAACTGTACACATCCCCGTTTGTTGACAACTCGTTTCCAAGACCATACTCTGCAGAACACTAAATTCCCATGAGAAAGCATATGGATTTTGATTAGTGAATTAAGAATAGCAAGTGTTATAGTTACCTGGAGCTGCATATCCAACTGTTCCTTTTACTCCAACAGAGCTGCTTTGATTAGGATGTGGGACTTCTAGATGAAACCTTGCTAGTCCGAAATCTCCAATATGAGCAGTCATGTCATTGTCTAAAAGAACATTGCTTGGTTTTAGATCGCAATGAAGAACAAGCTCCTGGCAGTGTTGATGAAGATATTCCACAGCATATGCAACATCTATTGCAATGCTTATTCGTTGAAGAATGGTAAGACTCTGAATTTTGTTTTGTTCTTCCTCTGATTCTTTAGCTGGATGCAACCACTTCTCAAGGCTTCCATTAGCCATGAACTCAAAACTTTAGCTTTGAAGTCGTTACCTTGAAAATCAATAGTTGAGCAAGAAGTAATGACCTTGACAAGATTTCTATGACGGATATTTCTCAATGCTTTACACTCGGCCATAAAACTCTTAGAAGCTCTTTGCCGCTGAAGGTTAAGTACTTTGACCGCAATAGTAGCTCCATCTTGATCAAGAATTCCCTTATACACTGAGCCAAAGCTGCCTACACCAACCAAGTATGTTGGAGAAAACCCATCGGTTGCTTTGAGGAGCATTTCATACGACACTTTCCAAAGTGATTTTTCCGGTGTAGATCCAGAAGCTTGTTCTTCTCTTCTCTTTTTAAGCCAACAAAAAATGAAAGACAACATCATGATTAATCCCAAAACAACACTTGAAGTTGAGATTAGAATCTTGAATAGCAAAGAGATCTTGTCTTTTTTTTGGTCATTGTTGGGGCATTTGGGCAACTGCAGTTCAGCAATGCCTCCACAAAGTCCATTGCTATTTCCGACAACTGATATTGCACTTGCATTTGTGAAAATTCCTTTCGTTGGTACTTCGCCTTCAAAAGCATTGAAGGACAAGTTTAGTTTCTCCAAATGAAGAGTCTCCAAGAATTTTGGAATATGACCAGATAATTTGTTACGTGAGAGATCCAACTGTCGAATACCTTTTAAAGAACTCAATGATGGAGGAATAGATCCATTGAAAAAATTGCCCTCCAAGTTAAGGTATTCAAAACTAGAACAAAGACCAATTTCATTCGGAATTTCACCGGATAAGTTATTATTAGACACATCAAATGTCGTTAGAACTTTTAGAATTCCAATGCTTGGAGGTATGGATCCAACCAAATGGTTTTGAGCCAGATTTAGCGAAACCGACAAATGAGGTATATTGAAGATTTGTTCAGGTATAGTTCCACTAAGGTCATTTTGTGAAAGATCTAGATATGACAGGTGTTTCAAATTTCCTACACTGGAAGGGATGGCTCCTAATAATTTGTTATGTCCCAAGTAAAGTTTTTCCATTAAAGACAAGTTTCCTATGGAAGAAGGAATTTCATCTGAAAGTTGATTGTAACTAAAACTCATAAATTGTAGGTTTTGAAGTTTGCCAATTTCTCTAGGAATAGGTCCTGTAAATTGGTTATTGGACAGTGACAACCGATTTAAATTGAGAAGATTAGCTATCCCTGGAGGAATGCTTCCATACAATTGATTCTGAAGAAACACTAAATGTTGGAGTTTAGTAGAAAAATTAGCCATGGAATGTGGCAATACTCCTTTTAACTTGTTTTTCGCCATGCTTAGAGACAACAAATTGCTACAGTTTACCAAAGAATTGATAAAATTCATCTCATCAACTTCATCACTTCCTAAATTATTGTAGTTGATATGTAGACTTTCAAGATCTTTCATGCCTCCAAAATCAATTGACAATTTTCCAGAAAAATTGTTACCTGACATCTCAACTTTTTGGAGTTTTGAAGCATTGGATAAAGATTTTGGAATGGATCCACTAAACAAGTTAAATGTGATATCAAAAAATAGGAGATTTGGAAGTGTTAGACCTAAATTTGATGGAAGAGTTCCATGAAGTTGATTGTCACCTAAAGAGAAAACTTGAAGGGAAGAAAGATTGTAGAATGAAGGGGGGACTGTACCAAAGAGGTTGTTGCCACCAAGTCCAAGAAACCATAAGTTTCTCAATCGATCTAATGAATCAGGAATATTCCCCCCCAAAGCATTGAATGCTATAGATATAGCTTCCAAGGAGGTAAGGTTCCCAAGAAAAGACGGGATGCCTCCTGTCAAATTGTTATAGTATAAAGTCAATCCTCTGAGGTTGTACAAGGAGACAAACTCGAGCGGAATTTTCCCTACTAGTTTGTTGGAATCTATATATAACTCTCTGAGACTAGAGCAATGAGACAAGTTGGTTGGGATTTCTCCAACCAAGAAATTATTTGACAAAGATGCAACTTCTAATCTGAAGAGTCGGCCAAATTCGTGAGGGATTTCACCTTGGATATTGTTGTTACAGAGTTTGAGCACTTTTAGAAAGCTAAGGTTGCCAATATAAGGAGACAGAGAGCCAGACAAACCTTTTGAAGTTAGGTTTAACACGGTGACCCTTCTATGCATGCGACCACGTGTGATTCCCTCCCACTCGCAGACATGGCTAGAATCGTTCCAAGATTCGAGGACTCCTTGATGATCGTGGATGATCTTCGACTTGAAGGCCTTCAACGCAACTTCATCGGTCTCATTCTGAGCTAAGTTTCTAGTTACGAAGGTGGTGGTGGTAGAGGAGTCAAAAGGTACAACAAGAATCACTGTGATGGAACAAAGAAAAAGAGATTGAAAGCAAACTGAGTAGTAGTAGCTTGCATTCATCTTTTGAAGTAAGCAAATAGCCTCTCTGTGTGCTGTGTGTGAATTTAACTTAGTTTTGCTTCTAGTTTCTACCGTATATATAGTAGTCAAGAAGTCTGTCCATTGTCTCCAAAATTCAACTATCTCAAACAAAAAAATATCGTTCTTTCAGATATTATTGGTGATGGTGCCTCTTAGTCCAGGTCTTTTAGTGAAATTTTTTTATTGAAAATGTTTACGATAGCATTTTTTGGTATTTTGTGCTTGGCTTTAGCTGGAAAACTTTGTCTTAAAAGGGATTCAAAACATTAATTAATCAAAAAATTATTATTGGCAGCCTTGGTTAGTGGTCTAATTAAATTCAAAATACATGCACTCATACATAAGACAATTTAATTACTGAATCTAATGAAGTTTGTGGAAGCCGGCTGTGATACTTGTCAAAAATGTTCTTTATATAAAATTGGGTGGTATACTGGTATAGTATATTTAACAGATTGAAAAATTAAAAAGTTTTATTTGTGAAAAGGCCTACGACATCATTTTTTGGTGTTGCTGTTGTCTTTTGCCAGAAAACTTGGTCTTGAAAAGGATTCAAAACGTTAATCAATAAAAAATAAATTATTATTATTATCAAAGCTATCGTTATTGTGTTCTAAAGAGGTCAATCAGAAAATTATGCCGATACTGGAAACGGAGAATGCAAACTTTATTGCAGATACTTGTAATTGATCAAAGTTAAATGTTGAAATAGGTTTAACTACAATTTTGAAGATACAATATTCAATTGATTTTGATAGCTTCAAAATTTTGCTTCCAATTTCTTTGACAGAAATTTATCTATATATTTGAATGTTCATTTCTGTTATTCTATACAAATGATGTAGGTGGAAACATACGAGTAAGACAATCACACACAAATCACAAAACAGTTTGTTTAATCCCTATTGATTCTACAGAATACCTGGGAAAAGAACGATAAATGAGTAAAAACTCAAAATAAATTTGTATTCATCAAAGTCTGCCTCAAAACTAAAAACAAAGCCCAATAAATAACAAAAGAAATCCGATTCCTCTAGGATTCGGTATCTAATAATTTCCTAAACAAAATAGATCTCTAAAAATCCTAAAACAAACGGGAAAGAATCTCAAACGAAAAAGATCTCAATCCTAAATGAAAAAGGAAAAAAAAAAAAAAAAAAAAACTCCAAAACTTGTGCAAGAAAACAGGAGTCCTCGAACAACAATCAAAATGGACAAATTTGGGTCTTCCACAGACACATAGGGCTCGGCTGGGGCTTTCCGAAAACATATTATATTAGCGATTCTGACACCGTTTGCCACCTATAGAGGCCCACGAAGTTTCAGCCCTGTTTTGGGTGCTCTACGCGACCCAAATACGAAAATGTCACCCGATCCGCATCAGAAAAGAACTAACAAATTAAATTCATAAATCATAGTGTTTGAATATTATATATAAAAAAATCATTTGAGCTACAAAACTGTTCTTAATAATCATTAATCACTGTGCCTTTTAAGTCTCTTATCTCCGATTCGACACAATTCCAAGTCTCAGTAAATTCATTCAAGGGTCATTTTATAAATGTCATTTTTCTGTTCATAATTTGAAAGAAAATCAGCAAACATAAAGTGACCCGAAAACTTTATAAAAAAATTTCCTTTCTAGTATTACGTGTACAATCAAAATCATTTTGAAGTTGAAAATGAATTCATTTTATTTATTTTATGTTCTACCAAACAATTGACTGCAAAAAATCGGTATTATTGCCTTTGCTTAGTCCAGGTCTTTTATTTAAAATATCTACGGTATATTGGAAATGTCTACGATAACATTTTTTTGGTATTATGTGGTTGGCTTTTACCAGAAAACCTTGTCTTAAAAGGATTCAAAACAAACTACAGCCCAATGTGGCTTGGTGGAAATGAGACGTTCATGTTTAAGTAGCCGCCGCTGTAAATGGTATATAAAAAAATTATTATAAAAAAATAATAATAAAAAGGTTATATACTGTGGTAGCAAAAAATGGCCCTTAGGCCCAACGTTTAAGGCCCAGACCATTTTATGTTAAAACCGGTCCAAACCCACGTATATCGGATCGACCCGAAGCTCCAAATCAGTTAAAGTGGCAAGGCAAATGGTCGTAACCACCGGATTTGAATAGGAGTAAATTGTTGAGTTGGGTTTCCTGATGACCCAAAATGTAGTTTACCATTCTTTTATGGTAAATACCACATAATATATGTGGATGGTCCAAGGACTTTTAAGTCATTTTACACGTGGTATAAAAGGGTTAAACCCTAGCTAAAAAGATGAGATTAGCTTGAATTTGGGTTTGGAAAAGAGAGAAAAGAGTGCAGAATTTGGGTTTGGAGGCTGTTGTCCAGAAATCTTCAGAGGGCTGATCGGAGGTCAATTCGTGGTCTGATTGACCTCAAATTTGGCAGGTGTATTCACCATTCAAGGATCTACATTCTGGTCGGTGGAATTGTCAAATGGAGCTCCTTGTTGAGAGATTTTCTGTTCCGAACAGGGCTGGACAGAAAACAGGGGAGGTATTGTGCAGTCTTCTTCAAAGAGAGATATTTCTTTGATTTGTTGTCCGTTTGAGCTGAAATTTGGACAGATCGTTCTTCATTCGTGGTTATTCTATCTGACCATTTGGATCGTTGTTCGGAATTTTCTGCAGTGAGATACACACCCAGAACAGAGGATTCAAGTTTGTGTAATCCAATATCTCTTGTTTTACTTGTTGATATTGCATGTGTTGCCAAGATTAGTTAATCTTGAGATTGTTGTGTTGTATGCCTCTAGTTTTACTAGAGAGAACTTATGTATTCCCATTATATTTTGATAGTGGAGATTTCAGAGGACCCGTGGTTTTTACTTCTCAAATTGGGGAGGTTTTCCACATAAAATTCTTGGTGTTCTTGTGTTTGTGATTGAGCTTGTGGTTGTGTTAATTGCTGCTCTATTTTAATTGTTTTCTATTAGGTTCACACAAGAGAGGATAAATATTGTTGTTGTTGTTGTTATTGGTGTGTTTTATCCTATCATAAATCTCTCCTAAAAATCCTCCCACAATCAAATCTTCATGTGGTGAACGTTGGAGAAAGCTCTTGGCCTATAAATATCCCCTCTTTGGCTACATAATTAATCTTTTTAGACTTGAAACAATGAACATTAAAAAATAATAAAAATAATAATAACAAGAAGACAGACTTGATACAAGGAATGCAAATTGCAACTCATCCACATTTATTTTATTTTATTTTTTTATATAAACTCATCCACATATTCTATTGCCGTGTCTTAAAGGTGAAGAAATTTGGCAATTCAAATATCAATCTAACTTTATTTCATAGAGAAATTGGGTCATTCTTCCGCATGCCATATGTTCATTTTCTAATCTAACTTTATTTGATGGAGAAATTGGGCCATTCTTCCACATGCCATATGTTCATTTTCTACAATAACTTCCGATATATGTTATGCTGTACGTGTGTAATAAATTAATAACGTCAACCCTTGTAATTGACATTGTCTTTTATTTATTTATTTATTTTATATACGATCCGCGATATGATGATTCGAAGTTGAGATATTATCAAGCTAAATAAGAGTAATTTACCACAAAACACTATTTTATGTCATCTTGATGCCTCTAATAGTCTAATACCACTGACCCCTGTTGAAATGTACTAAATTGACAAATGACAATAATTGTGAAAAATGGTTTTGAAAAGGATTCAAAACAAAAATTAATCAAAAAAATTATTATCAAAGCTTTTGTTATCAATGTTTTTTTTCTTTCTCCAAATATCAGTGTTTGTTTGTTTTGGTTATGGTATGAATTGGGTATGGATTTTGATGGGGCTTATTTTGATTTCCGTATGGATTGGATTTTTATGCAAAAGGGACTGGGTTTTTTTCTAGATGAATCGAAGAGAATGATGAAATTATGTTTTATGATTGTTATTTTTTTTTTTCCCCTAGATTTGGTGGTAACTAAAGAAGATGGTGTTTGATGATTCAAAAAAAAAAAAAAAATGGTTTGCTCGATGGATTTGGTGGAGAATCTGGAGAATGGAGATCCAATCTCCACCTGATTTTTATTTATTTTTTTTTATCTTTTTTAAACAAACAGATTTAAAAAAAAAAAAAAAAATTTATATCCAACCGTAAAGAGATAATTTTGTTTTTCATTTTTTTAGTTATTAAAAAAAAATTAAAGATTAACTTCTTCTTTTTTTAATTTCCTTTTATTAAACAATTTTGATTTTTTAAGAATTTTTTTAAAAAAATTATTTTCTTTTATTTTATGATTATATATTTATTTTATTCTGTGATAAATAAAATATTGATTGTTTTTATTTCTATTTTTGTGACACATGGCATATTTTTGATTTAAAGACAAAAATACCCTTGCAATTGTAAGTTTGATTGACTGTTGACCAACGGATGGACCAAATTGATGTATTTATGAAAAGTGAGGAACCAAGGGTCCTAAAAAAGCAAACACACTTAAAAAGTTGATCTTTCTCCAAAACTTAAGGACTAAACTGATAATACCCCTAATTTTTTTTTTGACAAAATGGATCCATATCAGTATATATACTTATATGTCACTAGTTAGAAACCCAAAAATGCATATTTGCATTGGAGATACTCTTATACTATGTAATTTCAGAAATCCACTTTGGTCATTTGATTGAAATCGAACGGCAAATAAAGAAGGAAGAGAAGGAGAGAGATAGACCACTTGGTAGAGAAAAAGAGCGAGAAGAGCAGAAAAGGAGAGAGAGAACAAGGATGTAATAGACTGATGGGCACCGTGTGGACTCATTCAATAATATTTCACATGCTTAGGAAAAAACTTGCTCGGGGAGAAAAGTCTTTAGGCCAAATTTCTCTATCAAATAAAGTTATAATGATATTTGAATTGCCAAATTTCTTCACCTTTAACTTTTTAAGACACGGCAATAGAATATGTGGATGAGTTTGCATAAAAAAGATTATATGTGGATGAGTTGCAATTTGCATGCCTAGAAGTCCTTGTATCAAGTCGATCTGACTTCTTCTTCTTCTCATTTTTTTTTTCAAGTCCTAACTACCGAGGGCGGTTGGTTTTCGGTATTTAATTATTTATATATCAATTTCACCTTTATTGATAGGACTCACGCCGACTCTTCTCATCTTCTCATCAAGCGAATTTTGTCGAACCATATAAGATGTTATTGATGGATGACTAAGAGTGGTATCCGGTATTGAGAAAATATAAATGTTGAAATATGTTAACCACAATTTAAATGTTGAAATAGGTTTAACTACAATTATGATTTTCATTGCTTCACATTTGCTTCCAATATTTTATTTAACAGAGATTTATCTATATATTTGCATGTTCATTTCTATAAAAAGAAAACTTTAATCACGAAAAAAACCATTTTTTTTTTCTACATAAAAGATTAAAATCTCATTTTGTTTTTAATATTCAATTGAATTATATTTATATTATAGTAGCTCTCTTTTAAAATCATTATCAAATTAATGATGTTTATGCTGGCTTCTTAACGAGATGGGCTTTTAAAATGGCTGGTAGATCAAAATCAAACTGGGCCATTAAACGACCTATTTTTCCATTGATTAGATGGTTACGTGGATCAAAATCGAAGTAGGACGGGCCACTAAACGGCCCAAAATCTATTGACTGGATGTTTAATTTGGGCTGATTTGGATACATATTGGATTGAAGTGGTCCAAATCCACCCACCAAAGGTCGTCTACTTCGTCTGGTGCTTTGTCACCATCTCTTGTTTATATGCATCTCTTGATTTGGATACAAGCATCTTTCTCTTTCTTTTTTTTTTTTTTTTCATTTTTTTTTTCCATAAAGATCAATCATGGTTTTAGCTTATAAAGAAATGTTGAAGATGGCAAAATTATTTCGTCCCATTTTTCCATTGACTAGATGGTTAATGGATCAAAATCAAACTTTTACGGGCCATCAAACGGCCCATAATCTAGATGTTTAATTTGGGCTGATTTGGGTATACATATTGGATTGGAGAAAGGTCCAAATCCACCCACCAAAGGTCGTCTTCTCCGTCCGGTGCTCTGTCACCAATCACCATCCCTGATTCTTACATTTACTTGTTTATATCGATTGTTTTCATTTTCTTTAAGTTTTATTTGTTTAACAAATTAAAGTCATGATATGATATACTGGTGTTCATATAATTTTCTCAGCTTATAAAGAAATGTTGAAGATGGCAATTAATGTTAGCTTTGTGTTGAGAAAATAGATGGCTCAAAAAGAGAATTGTTATTCAAAATCATAACTGGTTACTTGGCAGTCAAAATTGCTGCCTGATAAAAGGGAAATGAAGGAAACAAAAGTAGAACACATTATTACACTATCATATTTAAGTAATTTAACTCTCTACTGCTTGATAAAAGATTTCAACTTCATTGCCTTCTCTGCATGTTGAACCCAGTTGTTGCTTGAAGAAGGATTTTCCTGACCGATTGCAATTCATGGACAACACGGCTTATGTTCATTCGATCCTGTGGCGACTCCACAGAACATGCCACTCCAATTCTCACCATAGAAATCACACATTCCTCTCGACTGTTGTTCAATGCTTGTCTCAGCCTATCATCAGTGGCAGCCATTTCTTCATTTATAAGCATTCGATCCACAATGTCCATCACCCGATCGGGCAATGCCATTCTAGCCAAACTATGAAGATTGAGGTCTCCTTTGAACATAGCGTCTGTGGGTTTTCTTCTTGTCACCATTTCCAGCAGCAAGATCCCATAACTGTACACATCCCCGTTTGTTGACACCTCGTTTCCAAGACCATACTCTACAAAACACTAAATTCCCATGAGAAAGCATATGGATTTTGAGAAGTGAATTAAGAATAGCAAGTGTTATAGTTACCTGGAGCTGCATATCCAACTGTTCCTTTTACTCCAACAGAGCTGCTTTGATTAGGATTTGGGACTTCTAGATGAAACCTTGCTAGTCCGAAATCTCCAATATGAGCAGTCATGTCATTGTCTAAAAGAACATTGCTTGGTTTTAAATCGCAATGAAGAACTGGCTCAAGGCAGTGTTGATGGAGATATTCCACAGCATATGCAACATCTATTGCAATGCTTATTCGTTGAAAAATGGTAAGACTCTGAATTTTGTTTTGTTCTTCCTCTGATTCTTCAGTTGGATGCAACCACTTCTCAAGGCTTCCATTAGCCATGAACTCATAAACTATAGCTTTGAAGTCGTTGCCTTGAAAATCAATACTTGAGCAAGAGGTTATGACCTTGACAAGATTTCTATGACGAATATTCCTCAATGCTTTACACTCAGCCATAAAACTCTTGCAAGCTCCTTGGTGCTGGAGGTTAAGTACTTTGACCGCAACAATAGCTCCATCTTGATCAAGAATTCCCTTATACACTGAGCCAAAGCTGCCTACACCAATCAAGTATGTTGGAGAAAACCCATCAGTTGCTTTAAGGAGCATTTCATACGACACTTTCCAAAGTGATTTTTCCGGTGTAGATCTAGAAGCTCGTTCTTCTCTTCTCTTTTTAAGCCAACAAAAAATGAAAGATGACATCAAGATTAATCCCAAAACAACACTTGAAGTTGAGATCAGAATCTTGAATAGCAAAGAGATCTTGTCTTTTTTTGGGTCATTGTTGGGGCATTTGGGCAACTGCAGTTCAGCAATGCCTCCACAAAGTCTATTGCTATTTCCGACAACTGATATTGCACTTGCATTTGTGAAAATTCCTTTCGTTGGTACTTCGCCTTCAAAAGCATTGAAGGACAAGTTTAGTTTCTCCAAATGAAGAGTCTCCAAGAATTTTGGAATATGACCAGATAATTTGTTACGTGAGAGATCCAACTGTCGAATACCTTTCAAAGAACTCAATGATGGAGGAATAGATCCATTGAAAAAATTGCCCTCCAAGTTAAGGTATTCAAAACTAGAACAAAGTCCAATTTCATTCGCAATTTCACCAGATAAGTTATTATTAGACACATCAAATGTCGTTAGAACTTTTAGAATTCCAATGCTTGGAGGTATGGATCCAACCAAATGGTTTTGAGCCAGATTTAGCGAAACTGACAAATGAGGTATATTGAAGATTTGTTCAGGTATAGTTCCACTAAGGTTATTTTGTGAAAGATCTAAATCTAACAGGTATTTCAAATTTCCTATACTGGAAGGGATGGCTCCTGATAATTTGTTATGTCGCAAGTAAAGTTTTTCCACCAAAGACAAGTTTCCTATGGAAGAAGGAATTTCATCTGAAAGTTGATTGTAACTAAAACTCATAAATTGTAGGTTTTGAAGTTTGCCAATTTCTCTAGGAATAGGTCCTGTAAATTGGTTATTGGACAATAACAACCGATTTAAATTGAGAAGATTAGCTATCCCTGGAGGAATGCTTCCATACAATTGATTCCATCCAAACACAAATTTTTGGAATTTAGTAGAAAAATTAGCAATGGAATGTGGTAATACTCCTTTAAACTTGTTTCCCGACATGCTTAGATACAAAAAACTGCTACAGTTTGCCAAAGAATTGATAAAATTCATCTCATCAACTTCATCACTTTCTAAATTATTGTAGTTGATACGTAGGTGTTCAAGATCTTGCATGCCTCCAAAATCAACTGACAATTTTCCAGAAAAATTGTTACCTGACATGTCTACTGTTTGGAGTTTTGAAGCATTGGATAAAGATTTTGGAATGGATCCACTAAACAAGTTAAATGTGAATTCAAAATCTAGGAGATTTGGAAGAGTTAGACCTAAATTTGACGGAAGAGTTCCATGAAGTTGATTTTGACCTAAAGAGAAAACTTGAAGGGAAGAAAGATTGTAGAATGAAGGGGGGACTGTACCAAAGAGGTTGTTGTCACCAAGTCCAAGAAACCATAAGTTTCTCAATCGATCTAATGAATTAGGAATATTCCCCCCCAAAGCATTGTAAGGTATAGATATAGCTTCCAAGGAGGTAAGGTTCCCAAGAAAAGACGGGATGCCTCCCGATAAATTGTTTTTGTACAATTTTAAGAATTTTAGGTTGTATAAGGATACAAACTCCGATGGAATTTTCCCCACTAGTTTGTTGTTTCCTAGAGACAAGACCTTAAGTCTAGAACAATGAGACAAGTTGGTCGGGATTTCTCCAACCAGTAAATTATCATGCAAAAAAACAACTTCTAATCTGAAGAGTAGGCCAAATTCATGAGGTATTTCACCTTGGATACTGTTGTCATTGAGTATAAGCTCCCTTAGAAAGCTAAGGTTGCCAATATAAGGAGACAGAGAGCCAGACAAACCTGTTGAATATAGGTTTAAGGTGGTGACCCTTCTATGCCTACGACTGCATGTGATTCCCTCCCACTCGCAGAAATGGCTAGAATCGTTCCAAGATTTGAGGACTCCTCGAGGATCCAGGATGATCTTCGACTTGAAGGCCCTCAATGCAGCTTCATCAGTCTCATTTTGAGCTAAGTTTCTAGTTGTGAAGGTGGTGGTAGAGGAAGCAAATGGTACAGCAAGAATCACTGTGATCAAAAAAAGAAAAAGAGATTGAGAGCAAAGTGAGTAGTAAAAGCTTGCATTCATTTTTTATGAAAGCAAATTGCCTCTCTGTTTGCTGTGTGTGAGTTTAACTTAGTTTTGCTTCTAGTTTCTACCATATATATAGTGGTCAAGAAGTTTGTGCATTGTCGCCAAAATTCAACCATCTCAAACAAAAAAATATTGGTAATGGTGCCCTCTTAGTCCAGGTCTTTTAGTGAATTTTTTTTATTGAAAATGTTTACGATAGCGTTTTTTGGTATTTTGTGCTTGGCTTTTGCTGGAAAACTTTGTCTGAAAAGGCATTCAAAACATTAATTAATCAAAAAATTATTATTGGAAGATTTGGACCATTTGGTTATCATGTTCTAATTAAATTCAAAATACATGCACTGAATCTAATACATAAGACTATCATATTTTAGTCTTAAATTAGTCAAGACAATTTAATTACTGAATCTAATAAAGTTTGTGGAAGCCGGCTGTGATACTTGTCAAAAATGTTTTATTTAACAGATTAAAAAATAAAAAAGTTTTATTTGTGAATAGGCCTACGACATCAATTTTTGGTATTGCTGTTGTCTTTTGCCAGAAAACTTGGTCTTGAAAAGGATTCAAAACGTAAATCAATCAAAATAATAATAATTATCATTACCAAAGCTTTCGTGATCGTGGTCTAAAGAGGTCATTCAGAAAATTATGCTGATACTGGAAACGTAGAGACACAATGAAATGCAAAATTTATTGCATATACTTGTAATTGATCAAAGTTAAAGTTGAAATAGGTTTAACTACAATTTTGAAGATATTCAAAATTTTGCTTCCATTTTCTTTGACAGAAATTTATCTATATATTTGAATGTTCATTTCTATTATTCTATACAAATGATGTAGGCGGAAACATACAAGTAAGACAATCACACACAAATCGCACAACATTTTGCTTAATCCCTATTGATTCTACAGAATACCAGGGAAAAGAACGATAAATGAGTAAAAACCCAAAAGAAATTTGTATTCATCAAAGTCGCCTCAAAACTAAAAACAAAGCCGAATAAATAACAAAAGAAATCTGATTCCTCTAGGATTTTGTATCTCATAATTTCCTAAACAAAATAGATCTCTAAAAATCCTAAAACAAACGGGAAAGAATCCCAAACGAAAAAGATCTCAATCCTAAACGAAAAAGGAGAAGAAGAAAAAAAAAAAAAAAAAAAAAAAAAAAAAACTCTAAAACTTGTGCAAGAGAACAAAAGTCCTCGGACAACAATCAAAACGGCCAAATTTGGGTCTTCAACACGAACAATTGTAGGGCGAGGCTGGGGCTTTCTGAAAACATATTATATTAGCGATTCCAACACCGTTTGCCCCTTGTAGAGGACCGCGAAGTTTCAGCCCTATTTTGGGTGTTCTACATGATCCAAATACAAAAATGCCACCCGTTCCGCATCAGAAAAGAACTAACAAATTAAATTCATGAATCATAGTGTTTGAATATTATATATAAAAATATATATATAAAAAAAAAATTGAGCTACAAAACTGTTCTTAATAATCATTAATCACTGTGCCTATTAAGTCTCTTATCTCCAAGTCTCAGTAAATTCATTCAAGGGTCATCTTATAAATGTCATTTGTCTTTTCATAATTTCAAAGAAAATCAGCAAACATAAACTGACTCGAAAACTTTATAAAAAAATTTCCTTTCTAGTATTACGTGTACAATCAAAATCATTTTGAAGTTGAAAATGAATTCTTTTTTATTTTTATTTTTTTTATGTTCAACCAAACAATTGACTGCAAAAAATCTTAGGGTATCCTTGCCTTTGCTTAGGCCAGGTCTGTTATTGGAAATTTCTACGATAGCATTTTTTTGGTATTATGTGGTTGGCTTTTACCAGAAAACCTTGTCTTAAAAAGACCAATGTGGTTCAGTCTAACAATCTCATGTTCGAGTAGCTGCCATCGCAAGTGGTATATAAAAAAAATGGGGTAATTACCCTGGTGGCCATCAACTTTTGCCACCACCATCAGTATGGCCATCAAATGGGAAATTGGTTTCAAACTAGCCATTTTTGGTAAACATTGTTACACTAATGGCCATTCCATCAAATTCCATTCAATGAGTGACATTTTGGTAAATAAGGGGATGACATTAATTTATTCTAGATGATTTTTGGAAATCAATTTTTCTTTTGTTTTTTGAAATAAATAATTATATTTAGTGTGTATATAAATATAGCATATCTCAAACATATATATATATATATATTGAGAAGATTAAGGCTAGAAAATCTAAAAATTCTAAAATACATATTTGAGATAAGTTGAAAATAAATAAATAAATATATATATATATATATGCATATATATGTTTGAGATATGCTTAGGGATGGCAATGGGTCGGGTTCGGGTCGGGTCCTACTGGACCCAGACTCGGACCCGACAAAAAAAATTGGACCCAGACCCGGACCCAGACCCATGAAAAAATTCGGGTTCGGGTTCGGGTCTGGACCCGCGGGTCTTAGGAAGACCCAGACCCGACTGAGGACCCATGAAAATTCGCGGGTCTGGGTCTGGACCCGCGGACCCGCGGACCCATGAACCAAAAAAAAAAAAAAAAAAACTAAAAAAATATACATACTTAAATATATAAATAACTAAATAAAAAAATTAATAAATATAGGACATAAAAGGGAAATATTATTATTTGCATTCAATTTCAATTTCAAATTCTTCAATTTTTTTTTTTTTTTTTTAAAAAAACTCACTATTCGGGTCTACGGGTCCGGGTCCGGGTCCGGGTCTATAGACCCAGACCCGGACCCGACCCGACCCGGACCCGAATCGGGTCTAATATTTTAGACCCAGACCCGACCCGTGACCCGAATGTGAGGACCCAGACCCGACCCACGCGGGTCGGGTCCGGGTCGGGTCTCGCGGGTCTGGGTCTAATTGCCATCCCTAGATATGCTACATGTATATACATACACTAAATATAATTATTTGTTTCAAAAAACAAAAGAAAAAATTGATTTCCAAAAAATATATAAAATAAATTAATGTCATCCTCATATTTACCAAAATGCCACTTATTGGATGAAATTGGATAGAAATGGATATAATTGGATGGAATGGCCACTAGTGTAACAATGTTTGCCAAAAATGGCTATTTTGAAATCAATTCTCCATCTGGTGGTCATTTTGATAGTGATGGCATAAGTTGATAGTCACCAGGGTAATTATCCCTAAAAAATTAACAAACAATTAAAAAAAAAAAAAAAAAAACCTTTGTTGAAGCCGTCCAGCTGTGATACTAGTCAACAATGTTATTGACATAAAATTATTTCATTTCATTTGGTGGTAATGTGGTATAGTTTATATTTAAGTTTTCTTTGAAGCTTCCTTAAAAAAAATAATGATAATGAAAAAGTTTCCTTTGATGCTTTTCCCCTTCCTGTTGGATTTTCCTCCCAAAACAAAAAAATAAAATAAATAAAATAAAAAAGTTTCAATTGAAAGGATATACAATAGCATATTTTGGTATTGTTGTAGGCTTATGCTGGAAAACTTGGAATTGAAAGTGATTTAAAACATTAATTAATCAAAAATGTTTACTTACTTGCCGAATAGGTGAATACAAGCATGTGTCAAGATCTTCTATCACTCTATCAGAGCTGTGTGAGGCACACTAACTTTATCAACTTCTTTAGTGGATAATGTTAGTTTTGTGCTGAGAAAATCAAAAGGAGAATTGTTATTCAAAATCATAACTGGTTACTATTGGCAGACAAAATTGCTGCCGATCATAGGGAAATGAAGCAAATAAAACTATAAAAGCATAATACAATGCACTTCCTTGTAACTTGTAAGTACTTATTGTCAACTGCTTATCATTATAATAAGCAAAAACAGACCACAATATAATCCCATTTTCTAGGTATGAGGCCCTATAATCCGTATTTTTTATCATTAAGACAATAATTTTTTTTAATAATATCTTTAAAGTTTATAAATAAATGAGGCCCCTATTTTATTGCCATTTTTTGAGGCCCTAGACATATGCTTTGTTTGCTTTGCCCTATAGCCGGCACTGTATATATATATATACATATATATAGTGGTCTAAATTCAAATGCATTAGTGATGTTACCATAACATTTCAACTTTTTATGACGGATCTAAAGGAGAGGATCACAGGGGTTCTGAGCACAAAAAATATTTAATTCCATATAGGGGTTCTAAGGGAGATTCAAATCATAGTTATGGTTGCTTGTCACAAAAAAAAAAAAAAAAAACTCTGGAACTTATAATGCAATTAAAAGAACTCTTGAACTGAAATTATAGTTATACACACACAAACACCAATTGAATTGAATGCAATTAAACAGCCATATACTTTTCCAATTTAAACGTGAAATTATGACAGTAAAAGTCAAGATAGGTTACCAAAAATTTAAGAAGTCTTTTAGTGGTCAAGAAGTCTGTCCATTGTCACCAAAATTCAAACAAAAAAAATATCGTTCTTTTAGGTATTATTGGTAATGGTGCCTCTTAGTTCAGGTCTTTTAGTGAAATTTTTTTATTGAAAATGTTTACGACAGCATTTTTTGGTATTTTGTGCTTGGCTTTTGCTGGAAAACTGTCTTAAAAGGCATCCAAAACATTAATTAATCAAAAGATTATTATTGGAAGCTTTGGTCTAATTAAATTCAAAATACATGCATTAAGGGTCAGTTTGATATTGCTTTTAAAAAGTTAAAATCATATTATTTTATAATTTTGACATAGATGTTTGGTAAAACTTCTAAAAGTGATTAATTGATAATCTGATAAGTTTTTACGTGATTTTGAGAAGTAGGTGGGGGTTACTTTTTGAAAGTGATTATGGAATAATCTATTTCCGCATTTAGTGCATATGTTAAAATATCATTATTATCCTTATAAAATCAAGTTAAAATTATTTATATACCTTATTTCATCTCAAAATTAAATATTCTATTTAAATATTGATTTGATTTATAAAATCTTTTAATAGTTTTTTTTCCAATTTAAATATTATACTTAAATATTGGTTTATATATATAATTAATGAAAAAAAAAAAAATGAAATAGAGTCCTAAACTCATGTATATTTTAGTCATTGTAACTAATCTCAGCACTTTTACAGTAAAATTAACAAACATATGTATATTGCTATTAAGCTATACAGTAGTTTTAAAAATACAATTAATCAAACATCTGCTAATTAACTTCACAGCTGATTATTTCTTCAGCACAGCTAACCGTGATTATTATAACCAAACTGACCCTAATACATGAGACTATCATATTTTAGTCTTAAATTAGTCAAGCCAATTTAATTACTGAATCTAATAAAGTTTGTGGAAGCCGGCTGTAATACTGAGTCAATTTAATTACTGAGTCAAAAATGTTCTTTATATAAAATTGGGTGGTATATAAAATGTTCATTTCTATTATTCTATACAAATGATGTAGGCGGAAACATACAAGTAAGACAATCACACATAAATCACACAACAGTTTGCTTAATCCCTATTGATTCCGTAGAATACCAGGGAAAAGAACGATAAATGAGTAAAGACCCAAAAGAAATTTTTATTCATCAAAGTCTGTCTCAAAACTAAAAACAAAGCCCAAATAAATAACAAAAGAAATCCGATTACTCTAGGATTCGGTATATCATAATTTCCTAAACAAAATAGATCTCTAAAAATTCTAAAACAAACGGGAAAGAATCCCTAACAAAAAAGATGTCAATCCTAAACGAACGAAGGAAAAAAAAAAAAAAAAAACTCTAAAACTTGCGCAAGAAAACAAAAGTCCTCGAACGACAATCAAAACGGCCAAATTTGGGTCTTCTATAGAAACGCATGTAGGGCTCGGCTGGGGCTTTTCGAAAACATATTATATTAGCGATTCCGACACCGTTTGCCCCCTGTAGAGGCCCGCGAAGTTTCAGCCCTGTTTTGGGTGCTCTATGTGACCCAAATACGAAAATGCCACCCGATCCGCATCTGAAAAGAACTAACAAATTAAATTCATGAATCATAGTGTTTGAATATTATATTAAAAAAAAAATCATTTGTGCTACAAAACTGTTCTTAATAATCATTAATCACTGTACCTTTTAACTCTCTTATCTCCAATTCGACACAATTCCAAGTCTCAGTAAATTCATTCAAGGGTCATTTTATAAATGTCATTTCTCTGTTCATAATTTGAAAGAAAATCAGCAAACATAAACTGACCCAAAAACTTTTTAAAAAAATTTCCTTTCTAGTATTATGTGTACAATCAAAATCATTTTGAAGTTGAAAATGAATTCTATTTTTCTTTTTTAATTTTTTTTAAATTTTTTTTAATTTTTTTTAATTTTTATTTTATTTTTATGTTCTCCCAAACAATTGACTGCAAAAAATCTTAGGGTATTCTTGCCTTTGGTTAGTCCAGGTCTTTTATTTAAAATATCTACGGTATATTGGAAATGTCTAAATAGCATTTATTTGGTATTATGTGGTTGGCTTTTACCAGAAAACCTTGTCTTAAAAGGACCAATGTGACTTGGTGGAAATGAGACGTTTATTCAGTCTAACAATTGAAGCCGTCCAGCTGTGATACTTGTCAACAATGTTATTGACATAAAATTATTTCATTTCATTTGGTGGTAATGTGGTATATTTAAGTTTTCTTTGAAGCTTCCTTAAAATAATAATAATAATAATAAAGTTTCCTTTGATGCCTTTCCCCATCCTATTGGATTTTCCTCCCAAAAAATAAAATAAAATAAAAAAATTTCAATTGAAAGGATATACGTTGTAGGCTTATGCCGGAAAACTTGGAATTGAAAGTGATTTAAAACATTAATTAATCAAAAAATTATTATCAAAGCTTTCGTATCGTGGTCTAAGGACGGCATTCTGAATATTATAATTATATGCTGGGAACTAAGAGATGGGAAATTTCCTAGTGAATATTCAATTGATTTTGATTGCTTCATTTTTGCTTAAATGTTTCCATTTTCTTTGTCAGAGATTTTGTCTATATATATATGAATGTCCATTTCAACACAAAAAACACTTCAATCAGGACAAAACCCTTTTTTGTTTTTAATATTCAATTGATTTATCGTTTAATATTTAAATCATTATCAAATTAATTATGTTTATATGAGCTTCTTAACGAGATGCTATGAAATGGCTGGTGGATCAAAATCCAACTGGGCTAGGCTTAAACGGCCCATTTTTCCAGACTTTTATGGGCTTATTTGGGCCTTAAAATTGGACTTGAAGTGGGCCCACTGTAAATCCACTCAAAAAAGTTTGTAGATGGCAATCAATGTTAGCTTTGTGTTGAGAAAATCAATGGCTAAAAAGGAGAATTGTTGTTCAAAAACATAACTGGTTACTTGGCAGTCAAAATTGCTGCCGATAAAAGCGAAATGAAGAAAACAAAAGCAGAACACAGTGCACTTCCTTGTAAGTAGTTGTCAACTGCTTATCATTATAAGGATAAACAGTAGACACACCACAGAAATGCAACTACTTTATTTTATATATATATATATATAATTCGAAATTTCACCAGATAAGTTATTATCAGACACATGAAATGCTGATAGAACTTTTAGATTTCCGATGTTTGAAGATATGGATCCAACCAAATGGTTTTGAGCCATATTAAGTGAAATTGACAAATGAGTTATATTGAAGATTTGTTTCAGGTATTAGTGCTACTGAGGTCATTTTGGGAAAGATCTAAGATTGACAGTTGTTTCAAATTTCCTATACTAGAAGGTATGGCTCCTGATTTTTTTTTATTTTTTTTGTGAACGGCACAGTATATTAGAAAACCCATCAGGGCAAAACAGGAACAGAGGTCGTGCAGAGACGCGAAGAAACCCGAAAAGCTACAAAGCTAGCAGCTAGCACAAACAACAAGCTAAAATAAAAAAAATAAAAAAAAATAAAAAAATAAAAAAAGCAAGCTGTTGTCCAGTAACAAGCGAGCCAAACAGCTGAAAAGTAAGAGGCTGTAGACAACAGAGACCCCAAGCAAGCAGATACAAAAACAAAAGAACTTCCCCACTAAAGGTTCCATTCCAACGAGTAATCCAATTCAAGATATGGCTCCTGATAATTTGTTATCACCCAATTCTAGATATTTCAGTAAAGACAAGTTTCCTATGGAGGAAGGAATTTCACCTGAAAGTTGGTTTTCCCAAAGAGACATCTTTTGTAAGTTTTGAAGTTTACCAATTTCTCTAGGAATAGGTCCTGTAAATTGGTTCTCCCACAAAATCAACTGGTTTAAGTTGACAAGATTAGCTATCCCGGATTGATGCTTCCATACAATTGATTCTCAGGTAACTCTATAAGTTGGAGTTTAGTAGAGAGATTAGCAATTGAATTTGGCAATACTCCTCTTAACTTGTTTGTCCCTATGCTTAAAAACATAAGATTGCTACAGTTTGCCAAAGAATTGATAACATTCATCTCATCTACTTCACCGCTACCTAAATTATTATCGCTGAGATGTAAAGTCATAAGATCTTGCATGCCTCCAAAATCAATTGATGACAATTTTCCAGAAAAACTGTTTTCTGACATGTCAACTACTTGGAGTTTTGAAGCATTTGATAAAGATATTGGAATGAATCCACTAAAAAAGTTAGTTGTGGTTTCAAAAACTAGGAGATTCGGAAGAGTTAGACCTAAATTTGATGGAAGACTTCCGTGAAGTTGATTCTCAGACAAAGAGAAAACCTGTATGGAAGAAAGATTGTAGAACGAAGAAGGGACTGTACCTAAGAGGTTGTTACCAGCAAGTCCAAGAAACAGTAACTTTTTCAAACCGACCTAATGAATTTGGAATATATCCCCCCAAAGCATCGTATGCTAGACCTATTTTTTCCAAGGAGGTGAGGTTCTCAAGGAAAGGCGGGATGCCTCCTATCAAATTATTTTTGTGTAAAACCAATCCTTTGAGGTTGTACAAGGAGACAAACTCGAACGGAATTTTCCCTACTAGTTTGTTGTATCCTATATATAACTCTCTGAGCCTAGAGCAATGAGACAAGTTGGTTGGGATTTCTCCAACCAAGAAATTATTTGACAAAGATGCAACTTCTAATCTAAAGAGTCGGCCAAATTCATGAGGGATTTCTCCTTGGATATTGTTGTCATTGAGTATGAGCTCCCTTAGAAAGCTAAGGTTGCCAATATAAGGAGATAGAGAGCCAGACAAACCTTTTGAAGTTAGGTTTAACACGGTGACCCTTCTATGCCTGCGACCGCATGTGATTCCCTCCCACTCACAGAAATGGCTAGAATCGTTCCAAGAGTTGAGGACTCCTTGAGGGTCCTCGGTAATCTTCGACTTGAAAGCCCTCAATGCAGCTTCATCGGTCACATTTTGAGCTAAGTTTCTAGTTGTGAAGGTGGTGGTGGTAGTGGTAGAGGAGACAAAAGGTATGAGAAGAATGACTGTGATACAGAAAAGGAAAAGGGATTGAAAGTAATCTGAGCAGAAATGCATTGCATTCATTTTTGAAGTAAGTTGCTGTGTGTGAGTTTAACTTACCTTTGCTTCTACTATATATAGTACGTAGTTGAAGTTCATGTTGTGTCTTAATGTGAAGATGATAAACAATTAACTATAAGCAATACTTGTAGCTGTTAGTTTTTACTTTGCGCCAATTAATAATTTAGGAAATCTGATGATTTATTCAAGGCAGTACTCATTAGATTGTGGGACAATTACTAGGAAAGTGTTAGACAACCACCGGTTTCATTTTCTCTTGCTAATTATATATTATTTGAATCATTTTACCATATAATTGTTTACACAATCATAGAATTATGAATTGCAAGAATTGTGCATAAAAGATTTCAAATATACTTTAAGATATACCATCCTAAAAACAAATTAATCTGAATTAAGTGTATATATTGATCTAAAATATAATAGGCAAAAAAGGAAAAAAAAAAAAAAAAAAAAAAAAAAAAGTTTTTAATTTGTTTCCTCTATTAGTGAGGTTAATCAATTTACATTTTAGTTTTTGATCAGAAGCAAATTAAAGCTATATATTCAACCATCTATGAGCTCCCACTTCAATCTCATTCCCATTTCATTCTCTTAAACATTCTCTAAGATTAATGTTTAATTATTGTACCATGTTGAACCAGTATGTGAAATGATCTATAAAATCAATTACTTAATACTTTGTATTTCACAACATACAAGTACTCAATTTAATTGGTATATTTAAATTATAGGTAATTTATTTGATCATTCCCTGTAATATATGCCAAATTAATATATATTGGAATAGTTTAAAATTTCATAAAAGAAACCATTACTTAAATTACCAAATATAATCCTGTGATTTGTATAAAGTATAGTTAAATATTTTCTGGAAAAAAAAAAAAAAATTAATAGTAAGATAGCAACATGCAACTCATACGGGCATATAGAGGACATATAGAGGATTCATGAAAATATATCCAGTAGTGTTTTGAACTTTTGAAAATTCAAGGGAGAATCTATCATTATTTTTTTATAAACACCTTATACATAATTAATAGTTGGTCAATAACATTTTCACATGCATTCACAATATTAGCAAAATTTCCACAATATATTCGCAAAATTTAATTGAGTATCAAGAGTCGGTGTGGGTTAATATTTCTAATCATCTTGGTTTTAAAAATCTAAACCATAATGGAAAAAATGTCAAGTCTATAAATGGGGCTACGTACTTTTAGAAATATTTAAGTTGACTAATCGACTCATTTAATAAATATTTCAAGGCACACCGACGAAGTGTTTCTTTCTTTCTGTTGTTACATACTTTCTCTTCTTCTAATTCAAGGTCACTGCCTATGATCTCTAACAACGTCACTATCTACAGAAACAAATTCCTTCATTTTCTATGTCCATTTCACCATTAGACAAACACCTTTTAAAGCCTAATCATATTTTAGTCGATTCTAAATCCTCTTTGGCAAATCAAAATTCAAAAATACATAATATTCAAAGTTGTCCTGCAACAGTAAGTTAAGCATATTAAAAATTAGGAACATCATCCATGCATACTCTAAAACTTAACAATAAATGCAGGTATACCGGACAATTTAATGTTGCCTAAAAGTTCCCTTTGAGCCAATGCCCGTATGCCAGATTGACTGCGTGAAATAAAGAAAAAAAAAAAATTAGCTCCAGAAAAAGAAGAACATAAAAGAAATCATTTACTTCATTAATGAAGAGCAACTTCCCAGTAAGTAGAACGCATTAAAAACAACTATGAAGGGAAATACAAAACCAATTCTATTTACTTCTTTTTTCACAAAACGAGTAATTCACAATTGCTCTCAACATATATTGACAGTTAATCCTTCCTATTCAGATATAAAGATGAACAAGTCTGATAATATGCATTGCACTTCTGCATCATTACAAGACAGCTCTATTGCTAACCATTTAATGCAAGAGAAATGAATGAAACTTCCACCGGTTCTTAGACATAATAGTTTGACCTACCATAGAGTTTTCACATCAAATATTTTGTCACAATTCACAAAAGTAGGGCAGCACAAAAGGAAGCCATACAATTATACAAATACATTCACATTTCTAATTAATAACTATCAAACAGCCAAGAGAACTTCCATCCACTTCAGGTGACAACCAATAATTAAAACAGGTCAAAATGAAGTGAAAGAAAAAATAACCATATGCAACAGTCTTGCATATATGACAGTAAAAGAGCTTTAGAATGTTCCCACAAGGATTTTGCAATGATTTACAAGTATCAAAGGTATATGCCACAAGTCAATATATGATATGCCTGAAAACAAGGTTTGGGATCTTCACCCTAGAACAGAGATTCCAAACGTCGGTTGCAAGTGAAAATAAAAATTTGAAGTGAACTATCCCTATAAGAATCATTGGTTTCACAGCTGGCCTTCTCTAAATCATGCCATAGTTGTACAGTGAACATCAAATGTTTCAAAAAAAATTATAAAAAAAAGAACCAACCTGCAATAAGACCATAAATTTTTGGCATGTGCAGCAAGTTCATCACCAACAACATAATTGGAAATGCCAATATCGACACGAGTAAGGAACCTATAAGAAAAACATTATATAATCAATCAACTTCATAACCTTTCTGGGAATAATCATACAGAAGTAAATCAATTCATATCCTAGTATACTGTTCACTGTGTTTCATAGAAGTCAAATGGGAAGCTCATAGGGAAGAATCCATGTACACAAGATATAAAACAAAAAACTAGGAACCCAATAACGAATCAAAATTTATCGAACAAAAAGTGTAACAAACTCTTACACCCCTAATGCAATAACTATAAGTTGGGGATGGTTGAAGATGTGAAGCTTACCAATAAATGTGCGAGGAACAACTCCAGGGAACTCCAAATGATCATACTGATATAAAAATTAAAAAAATTCATTACATATTACAAAAATAAAATAAAATAAAGAAATTATACAAGATAAACAACTAAACTCACATTTTCCAAGTGATGCCGATGATAGAGATTGTCATGCATTGCCTTGATAATCATTAAACGAAGGATGAAGTGAGTTAACAAGACAAGAATGATATCAAACTAACTGACAAAAAATCAGTAATTATCCGGACACTAATCAGTCCCTATCTTACTTTTCTTTTAGTGATTTCGAATCATTGTATTTCGTTTCTAGTGAATTTCTCCCCAATAAGTATCCACATTTGAAAAAATAAAAAATAGACAAGAAAATAACAGTAATCACAGAAATTTGAAAATCTATTAGTCTTTAAATGTCAATTCTTCTTCGGTTCTTCTAATTTTTTTATTATTTTTTTTTAATCTCCTACGAATTTAAAGTCAATAAAGTGAAAACGCACCTGAACATTGAAGCTTTCTTCAACCTTAGTGTAGGACTGTAGGGTACCATGAAGACGTAAATGGCAGCAATTGATCCAAAAATGAAGTCGGAATCTATGTTCCTTCAAAATATACACAAGAGATTTTGGATCTGGGCCATCTAACCAACTTTCCTGAGGCCCGTAGCTAAAACAAACGGTTGAAGGCCCAATTTAATAAAATAAAACAAAAGTTTTTGTTTCAGTAAGCAGGCTCTGGCAGGGCTGAAAATACATTTGGTTTTCATTTGGTTTAAGAGTGCTGACAGCATGCAGACAGTCGATGAAACCAATTGATATGGATATTTCAGGATATATAGCATATAAAATTTGTGCTTCTTGGTTGTTCGCATCAAAAGATTTATCTGTGATATAAAATTTGTTTCTCATCTTTCTAGTCTGGTTTGGTTATTACTGTGCATTTCTCACTTATATTTCTATCACTTTTGTTGTTTATAACTATAGTGAACATATGTCTGGTGGGGTCAGTACCTTGGGTACTGAAAAGTCAATACCTAAGCAATTTCCCTTATATTATAGCAGCTCTCTTTTAAAGTCATTATCAAATTAATGATGTTTATGTTGGCTTCTTAATGAGATGGGCTGGTGGGCAAGGCTTTCAAACGGCCCATTTTTCCATTAATTAGATGGTTACGTGGATCAAAATCGAACTGGAATGGGCCATTAAACGGCCCAAATCTATTGACTGGATGTTTAATTTTTGCTGATTTTGGTATACATATTAGATTGGAGTGGGCCACAAAAGGTCGTCTTCTTCGTCCGGCGCTCTGTCACCATCTCTTATTCTTACTTTTATTTGTTTATATCGATTGTTTTCATTTTGTTGAAGTTTTATTTGTTTAACAAATTAAATTCGTGATATGATATACTGGTGTTCATATAATTTTCTTATAAAGAAATGTTGAAGATGGCAATTAATGTTTGCTTTGTGTTGAGAAAATAGATGGCTCAAAAAGAGAATTGTTATTCAAAATCATAACTGGTTACGTGGCAGTCAAAATTGCTGCCCGATGAAAGGGAAATGAAGGAAACAAAAGCAGAACACATTATTACATTATCATATTTAAGTAATTTAACTCTCTACTGCTTGATAAAAGATTTCAACTTCATTGCCTTCTCTGCATGTTGAACCCAGTTGTTGCTTGAAGAAGGATTTTCCTGACCGATTGCAATTCATGGACAACACAGCTTATGTTCATTCGATCCTGTGCTGACTCCACAGAACATGCCACTCCAATTCTCACCATATAAATCACACATTCCTCTCGAATGTTGTTCAATGCTTGTCTCAGCCTATCATCAGTGGCAGCCATTTCTTCATTTATACGCATTTGATCCACAATGTCCATCACCCGATCGGGCAATGCCATTCTAGCCAAACTATGAAGATTGAGGTCTCCTTCGAACATAGCGTCTGTGGGTTTTCTTCTTGTCACCATTTCTAGCAGTAAGATCCCTTAACTATACACATCCCCATTTGTTGACACCTCGTTTCCAAGACCATACTCTGCAGAACACTAAATTCCCATGAGAAAGCATATGGATTTTGAGAAGTGAATTAAGAATAGCAAGTGTTATAGTTACCTGGAGTTGCATATCCAACTGTTCCTTTTACTCTAACAGAGCTGCTTTGATTAGGATTTGGGACTTCTAGATGAAACCTTGCTAGTCCGAAATCTCCAATATGAGCAGTCATGTCATTGTATAAAAGAACATTGCTTGGTTTTAGATCGCAATGAAGAACAGGCTCCTGACAGTGTTGATGGAGATATTCCACAGCATATGCAACATCAATTGCAATGCTTATTCGTTGAAGAATGGTAAGACTCAGCATTTTGTTTTGTTCTTCCTTTGATTCTTCAGCGGGATGCAACCACTTCTCAAGGCTTCCATTAGCCATGAACTCATAAACTATAGCTTTGAAGTCATTGCCTTGAAAATCAATACTTGAGCAAGAGGTTATGACCTTGACAAGATTTCTATGCCGGATATTCCTCAATGCTTTACACTCGGCCATAAAACTCTTGCAAGCTCCTTGGTGCTGGAGGTTAAGTACTTTGACTGCAACAATAGCTCCATCTTGAATTCCCTTATACACTAAGCCAAAGTTGCCTACACCAATCAAATATGTTGGAGAAAACCCATCGGTTGCTTTAAGGAGCATTTCATACGACACTTTCCAAAGTGATTTTTCCGGTGTAGATCCAGAAGCTTGTTCTTCTCTTCTCTTTTTAAGCCAACAAAAAATGAAAGACGACATAACGATTAATCCCAAAACAACACTTGAAGTTGAGATTAGAATCTTGAATAGCAAATAGATCTTGTCTTTTTTTGGGTCATTGTTGGGGCAGTTAGGCAACTGCAGTTCAGCAATGCCTCCACAAAGTCTATTGCTATTTCCGACAACTGATATTGCACTTGCATTTGTGATAATTCCTTTCTTTGGTACTTCGCCTTCAAAAGCATTGAAGGACAAGTTTAGTTTCTCTAAATGAAGAGTCTCCAAGAATTTTGGAATATGACCAGATAATTTGTTACGTGAGAGATCCAACTATCGAATACCTTTCAAAGAACTCATTGATGGAGGAATAGATCCATTGAAAATATTGCCCTCCAAGTTAAGGTATTCAAAACTAGAACAAAGACCAATTTCATTCGGAATTTCACCAGATAAGTTATTATTAGACACATCAAATGTCGTTAGAGCTTTTAGAATTCCAATGCTTGGAGGTATGGATTGTGCCAGATTTAGTGAAATCGACAAATGAGGTATATTGAAGATTTGTTCAGGTATAGTTCCACTAAGGTCATTTTGAGGAAGATCTAAATTTGACAGGTGTTTCAAATTTCCTATACCGGAAGGGATAGCTCCTGATAATTTGTTATGTTGCAAGTAAAGTGTTTCCATTAAAGACAAGTTTCCTATGGAAGAAGGAATTTCATCTGAAAGTTGATTGTAACTAAAACTCATAAATTGTAGGTTTTGAAGTTTGCCAATTTCTCTAGGAATAGGTCCTGTAAATTGGTTATTGGACAGTGACAACCGATTTAAATTGAGAAGATTAGCTATCCCTGGAGGAATGCCTCCATACAATTGATTCTGAAGAACACTAAATGTTGGAGTTTAGTAGAAAAATTAGCAATGGAATGTGGCAATACTCCTTTTAACTTGTTTTCGCCATGCTTAGAGACAACAAATTGCTACAGTTTGCCAAAGAATTGATAAAATTCATCTCATCAACTTCATCACTTCCTAAATTATTGTAGTTGATATATAGATTTTCAAGATCTTGCATGCCTCCAAAATCAACTGACAATTTTCCAGAAAAATTGTTACCTGACATGTCAACTTCTTGGAGTTTTGAAGCATTGGATAAAGATTTTGGAATGGATCCACTAAACAAGTTAAATTGTGTTTCAAAAAGTCGGAGATTTGGAAGAGTTAGACCTAAATTTGATGGAAGAGTTCCATGAAGTTGATTCCCAGGCAAAGAGAAAACTTGTAGGGAAGAAAGATTGTAGAACGAAGGAGGGACTGTACCTAAGAGGTTGTTGCCACCAAGTCCAACAACCTCTAACTTTCTCAATCGATATAATGAATCTGGAGTATTTCCCCCCAAAGCATTGGAACCTATAGCTATAGATTCCAAGGAGGTAAGGTTCCCAAGAAAAGACGGGATGCCTCCTGTCAAATTGTTACCGTATAAATTCAACATTTTGAGGTTGTACAAGGAGGCAAACTCACGCGGAATTTTCCCTACTAGTTTGTTTTCTCCTATACCGAACACTATGAGCCTAGAACAATGAGACAAGTTGGTTGGGATTTCTCCAACCAAGGAATTATTTGACAAAGATGCAACTTCTAATCTGAAGAGTCGGCCAAATTCTTGAGGGATTTCACCTTGGATATTGTTGTTATAGAGTATGAGCTCCCTTAGAAAGCTAAGGTTGCCAATATAAGGAGACAAAGAGCCAGACAAACCTTTTGAAGTTAGGTTTAACACGGTGACCCTTCTATGCATACGACCGCATGTGATTCCCGTCCACTCACAGAAATGGTTAGACTCGTTCCAAGAGTCGAGGACTCCTTGAGGATCCTGGATGATCTTCGACTTGAAGGCCTTCAACGCAACCTCATGGTCTCATTCTGAGCTAAGTTTCTAGTTGCGAAGGTGGTGGTGGTAGAGGAGGCAAAAGGTACAGCAAGAATCACTGTGATACAAAAAAGAGAGAGATTGAAAGCAAACTGAGTAGTAAAAGCTTGCATTCATTTTTTGAAGTAAGCAAATTGCCTCTCTGGTCAAGAAGTCTGTCCAGGTCACCAAACAAAAAAATATCGTTCTTTCAGGTATTATTGGTGATGGTGCCTCTTAAGTCCAGGTCTTTTAGTGAAATTTTTTTATTGAAAATGTTTACGATAGCATTTTTTGGTATTTTGTGCTGGAAAACTTTGTCTTAAAAGGGATTCAAAACATTAATTAATCAAAAAATTATTATCAAAATCTTTGGTTATCTTGGTCTAATTAAATTCAAAATAAATGCACTAATACGTAAGACTTTCATATTTTAGTCTTAAATTAGTCAAGACAATTTAATTCCTGAATCTAATGAAGTTTGTGGAAGCCGGCTGTGATACTTGTCAAAAATGTTCTTTATTTAAAATTGGGTGGTATACTGGTATAGTATATTTAACAGATCGAAAAATAAAAAAGTTTTATTTGTGAAAAGGCCTACGACATCATTTTTTGGTGTTTATATTTTAGTCTAATTAAATTCAAAATATATGCACTAATACATAAGACTATCAAATTAATTAATTAATATTTCAAAGTTAAATGTTGAAATAGGTTTAACTACAATTTTGAAGATACAATATTCAATTGATTTTGATAGCTTAAATATTTGCTTCCATTTCCTTTGACAGAAATTTATCTATATATTTGAATGTTCATTTCTATTATTCCATAAAGATGATGTAGGTGGAAACATACGAGTAAGACAATCACACACAAATCACACAACAGTTTGCTTAATCCCTACTGATTCCGTAGAATACCAGGGAAAAGAACGATAAATGAGTAAAACCCCAAAAGAAATTTTTATTCATCAAAGTCTGCCTCAAAACTAAAAACAAAGCCCGAAATAAATAACAAAAGAAATCCGATTCCACTAGGATTCAGTATCTCATAATTTCTTAAACAAAATAGATCTCTAAAAATCCTAAGACAAATGGGAAAGAATCCCAAACGAAAAAGATCTCAATCCTAAATGAAAAAGGAAAAAAAAAACTCTAAAACTTGCGCAAGAAAACAAAAGTCCTTTAAAAACAATCAAAACGGCCAAATTTGGGTCTTCTACAGCCCTCAACATTTGTAGGGCTCGGCTGGGGCTTTCCGAAAACATATTATTTATATTAGCGATTCCGGCACCGTTTGCCCCTTGTAGAGGCCCGCGAAGTTTCAGCCCTGTTTTTAGTGCTTTACGCGACCCAAATACGAAAATGCCACCCGATCCACATCATAAAAGAACTAACAAATTAAAATCATGATATCATAGTGTTTTGAGTATTATATAATAAAAAACATCATTTGAGCTACAAAACTGTTCTTAATAATCATTAATCGTAAGTATACTTCTAAAATATTAATAATAATCATTAATCATAAGTATTTATAACACATTTTATGAAATCTTCATCGCTCAGCTTGAACGTAGTATATATACGGCTGTTCATGTAATTTTCTCAGCATATAAATAAAGTCCGTAGAAATGTTACTATGTTACCTTTCTGCTTAGAAAATGGATGGCAGTTAAAAAAAGAATTGTTGTTCAAAATCATGACTGGTTACTTGGCGATCGAAATTGCGATTGAAATATTCATAGGAAACTGAAGCAAAAAAAGAAGAAGAAGCAGAATTCATTGCACTTCCTTTTAATTGCTTGTCAACTCCAATTCTTACCATAGAAACCAGGCATTCATCTCGACTGTTGTTCAATGCTTGCCTCATGGTATCGTCAGTGGCAGCCATCTCTTCATTTATAAGCATTGGATCCACAATGTCCATCACTTGATCAGGCAATGCCATTTTAGAGAAGCTATGAAGATTAAGGTCTACCTCGAACATAAGGTCTGTGGGTTTTTTCCTAGTCACCATTTCCAGCAGCAAGATCCCAAAACTGTACACGTCCCCGTATGTCGACAATTCATTTCCCAGACCATACTCTGTAGAAAACAAAATTCCCATGAGAAAGTATATGGATATTGAGAAGTGAATAAGATTACTAGATTAGCATACTAACAATTTAGCTAAGTGTAATAATTACCTGGAGCAGCATATCCAACTGTTCCTCTTACTCCAACAGAGCTACTTTGATTAAGATTTAAGACTTTTGGAAGAAACCTTGCTAGTCCGAAATCTCCAACATGAGCAGTCATGTCATTGTCTAAAAGATCATTGCTTTGTTTTATATTGCAATGAAGGACTGGCTCTTGGCAGTGGTGATGGAGATATTCCATTGCATATGCCACATCAATTGCAATGCTTACAATTGAAAATCAATACTTGAACAAGAAGTTATGACATTGACAAGATTTCTATGACGGATATTCCTCAATACTTTACACTCGGCCATAAAACTCTTGCAAGCTCCTTTGTGTTGAAGGAAACATTTTGGGTTCAGAAGGAAACTCTTGCAAGCTTGTTGGGGATAATTCCTATAAACCGATGAACGCGGATTCGCCGTGTCTAATATACGCTTATAACTCATAGCAATTAATAATATCAATAAGCAGAAAAATAGATGAGAGAGAATAAAACAATCACAACACAAGATATACGTGAAAAACCCAAAACGGGTAAAAAACCACGGGCCGTCAGAACAACAGAGAAAGTTCCACTATATGATAAATTGTTATAACCATATACTCCAGGATTCTCTCTCACACCTAACCCCAAACTCCACTCACAAGATCCTCACCAAGAACCCCACAATATCCCCTAGGTCTCCCCAAAATATCACCCACGGATCTCTAACTAGATCCACTGATATTCCCTTGGATTCCTCCTCTGATATTCCCTTGGGTCTCCCCGGATTTCACTCACACCCTCTGATGTTACATGGTGTTCAACTCACGCCTCCAACCTAATTACAGGGTTCTATTTATACTAGTTACATGGAGTTTAAGATAAAAGGAAATCCTACTCCTAAACGTACAAGACTTACTTGTTCCACATAAATACTATTTCCTTTTATGACAAGTCTTCTTGTAGGGAGTAAATCCTTTTCCTTCAAGCATAAGAATTTCTAGAAACAAACTACTTCCTTTTCCGCTGAAGATTTCCCGTTTCACGTATGCTTATGATTGACCACGATTCGGGTCACGGTTGTACACCCGTTTCCTAAACCGTTACAAGTCACCTTAAATTATATCGCTCAGAAAACCGCGATCCATACGCTGAAACAAATCTGGCCGTTGTCACCATGATCGCTGCCCTACCGCTGCGGGAGTTGGCAGCGGTGTCCTACCGCTGCCAAAGCAGCAGCGGTTTGCGCTGTTCTTCGTTTCTTCCGTTCTTCATCAATCTTCAATCTTCAATCTCCCTAAAACACCACCATTCAACTTCCAAACGTATCTCACGTCTCCAGGAAGCTCCACATCAGTTAAGTCTTTGTTTGGTTCACATTTGGTTCGCTTAGAAATACAAGTTAAAACCTAACAAAGCTCAGAAGTTGTAAGATAAATGAAGGAAACATTTTGGGTTCAATTCTTTTTCCCTTACCTCGTCAGTTTCTCAGTCAAGCTGTTCATCTTCAATAATGTAAATGTTAAAATGCATCTCTGGTCCCAGCAGCTAAGATGAAGTCCTTTTTTTAATTGCTTTAGATATATTATGGATCCAGGATTTTAGGAAGAAGCAAGAGCCTGCGGTTGATAAACTCAAGGAACCAGTTCTTGATGAAATTACGTCTTCCTTAGCAAGGCGATATGAAATGAATTCACCAGACAGGACACTTCTTCTCTGTGGTTTTTATGCAAACAGGTACTTTTTCTTGCAAATTTCATTACCATAAATAATACCCTCTCAGCAGTCCAGAATCGATATGCAATCAAGACTTACCTATGTTGCAATGTCTGAATTGCTTTTAATTTGACAGGAAGCATCCTTGTTGGATATAACTGATCAAGCTTGAGGATGTTGCTTGAGGATGTTGTTCAGTCAATGAAAGAAGCTATTAAAGCTAAAGAAGGTAACATAAATTATCAGAAATGTTAGCTTACATATTTAATCTTTATATATCTATTTGTTTGTCAATTTTCCATGGTCCTTTTAATTTTTGTGGATAGAGGAGGTTTGGACATTCACCTATGTCATGGCAGACAGGGAATCCTTGTGGAATGATACTCTGTTAGAATAGCCAATTACCAAAATGAACATTATTTGACAAGTAAATTTTTTTCGGTCACATCCGAGCTGGGATTGAACATTATTATCTGTTTTTGTTTTTGTGTTTTGAATATTTGACATTTGACAAGTAAATTTTGTACCAAGATTGCTTATATGCTATATGATAACTCTTCTAGGTAGTATATATCTTTTTCTTTTTTTTTTCCGTATAAATGCATGTATTTTTATATTCATATGGTGGATGTATCAATTGCCATTAGCTAGAGCAAAGACTGTAAAAAGGTGTTGAAAGTGAAAACCAGAAGATCATTAACATAATTGAACTAAACAGAATTAAATAGAAGGTCTCACAGAGTCAACACGCGAGTCAGACTCAACCTCACGACAGGTCAATGATAGTTTGATGATGTGCCCTACCACATCACTAGTAATTGGATTTTGCAGAGAAATCAGATTTTTATCTGTGTTGTTTAATCTGGGCTGATTTGGGCCTTTAATTGGATTTTGGAGTGGGCCCAATTCAAATCCACCACCAAAGCTCGTCTTCTTCATTCATGCCAGTGCCACATCAAACACTTCTCTTTTATGTTTTTTTACAGCAGTTTTGATGACATTTTTTATCACATATGAACCAATGCAAGACATTAAGAACTGTCGATCACATCCACGCTTGTCTGCTCAAAACGGGTCTCTTCTCGGATCCTTACATTTTCGGGAAACTCCTCCATCATTGCTCTGTCACCATCTCCGATTCTCTTGACTACGCGACCCGACTCTTCCTTCGCTACCCGAACCCGATGTTTTCATGTACAATACACTCATTCGGGGTTTCTCAGAATCCCCACGGCCTCAAAATTCGATCACCACTTTCATCGAAATGCGTAGAGAATCGTCGTTGTTTTCATCAGCTGCTCCCGACAGTTTCACTTTCGCGTTTCTTCTTAAAGCAGACGCGAATTAAGGGTCGTTGATGACTGGTATGCAGTTGCATTGTCAAGCTCTGCTTCACGGGCTTGATGGGCATCTCTTTGTTGGGACGACTTTGATAAGTATGTATGGAGAATGTGGTCGTGTTGATTTTTCGATGAAGGTGTTCGATGAAATGCTTGAACCAAACGTTGTTGCCTGGAATGCTGCGGTCACTGCGTGTTTTAGAGGTGGTGACTTGGAGAGCTCTGAGAGATTGTTTGAAAGTATGCCGTTCAAGGATTCCACTTCGTGGAACTTGATGCTTGCTGGGTACGCAAAAGCGGGGGAGATGGAGATGGTGAGGAAGGTGTTTTCGGAGATGGAAGTGAAAGTATGATAACTGCACTTACTCAAAATGGGAGCTTTGATGAGGTTTTTAGTGTTTTCATGGATTTGCAGCGATTGGGGTTGAGACCAAATGAAGTGAGCTTGACAGGAGTGCTCTCTGCGTGTGCACAGGCCGGAGCATTTGAGTTTGGGAGGGTTGTACACGGGTTTGTAGAGAAATCCAGATTTAGTTGGATCAATTCAGTGAATAATACACTAATTGATATGTATTCTAAGTGGAAATGTGGCCATGGCTCGATTGGTACTTGAAACGATGCCAGCGATGAAGAACATTGTTTCGTGGACATCAATGATAGCAGGACTGGCGATGCATGGGCATGGAGAAGAAGCGATACAACTTTTGCATGAAATGGAATAGTCTGGAATCAAGCCTGACAGGATCACCTTCGTTCCGGTTCTATATGCTTGTAGTCATGCTGGATTGATCGAACAAGGAGAGTGTTTTTCGAAGATGAAGAATGTGTACAACACTGAACCATCAATTGAACATTAGGGTTGTATGGTTGATCTATATGGTCGAGCTGGTGACCTTCGAAAGGCATACGAATTCATATGTCAAATGCCAGTCCCGCCTAATGATATTATCTGGCGGACTCTTCTTGGGGCATGTAGCATACACGGGAACGTTGAGTTGGCAGAACAAGTGAAGGAAAGATTATCCGAGCTATGCCTTACTGATTCCGGCGACTATGTATTATTGTCCAATGTTTATGCTGTTGCTGGGAAATGGAACAATGTTGAAACTGTGAGAAGATCAATGACCAACCAGAGGATCAAGAAGACTCCCGGTTGGAGCATGATTGAAGTTGACAAGATCATGTATAGTTTCGTTGCAAGCGAAAAACAAAATAACATAACGAAAGAAGCTTACGATAAGCTAAGAGAGATAATGTTGAAACTAAAGGTAGAAGGAGGTTATGTTCCGGAGGTTGTTGGGAGCGTTTTACATGATGTAGAAGACGAAGAAAAAGAAGATTCAGTAACTAAGCACAGTGAGAAGCTCGCGGTTGCTATTTGGATGGCAAGATTGTGTAAGGGAAGAGTTATAAGAATAGTGAAGAATTTGAGGATTTGTAGGGACTCCCATACAGTGATGAAGCTGATATCTAAGGTTTATCAATCAGAGATTACTGGTGAAAACATCACATAACGCAAAACTAAAACAAAAAGAAATCCCAGTGAATGTCCCGAAGGGAATAACCAAGTTGGTTAGAACTCTTGCAGGGGAAGCTGAGAGAGGGAAGATGGATGTAGCTGCAAGGCTACGAGCAAGCAGATTTTCCGAGCAAAAGATTTTACGATTTAGATTTTATGTTCTACCAACGGATAGACTGCTTAAGGCATAGTATATTTTTACCTTATAAAAGTTGAATGTTGAAATTAGTTTAACTACAAGTTTGAAGATACAAATATTCAATTGATTTTGATTGCTTCCTTTTTTTTTTACAGAGCTTTTTCTTCCTTTCCCCTGGAGATCAAAAGCCATTTGGAGGCTGATGCTATCGGCCATGTCTACTTCAAAGGTCGTCTTCTTCGTCGGGTGCTCTGTCACCATCTCTGATTCTTACATTTACTTGTTTATAGTGATTGTTTTCATTTTTTTAATGTCTTATTTGTTTAATTAATGTCTTACTTGTTCATATAATTTTCTTAGCTTATAAAGAAATGTTGAAGATGGCAATTAATGTTTGCTTTGTGTTGAGAAAATAGACGGCTCAAAAAGAGAATTGTTATTCAAAATCATAACTGGTTACTAGGCAGTCAAAATTGCTGCCGATAAAAGGGAAATGAAGGAAACAAAAGCAGAATTCATTATTACATTATCATATTTAAGTAATTTAACTCTCTACTGCTTGATAAAAGATTTCAACTTCATTGCCTTCTCTGCATGTTGAACCCAGTTGTAGCTTGAAGAAGGATTTTCCTGACCGATTGCAATTCATGGACAACACGGCTTATGTTCATTCGATCCTGTGGTGACTCCACAGAACATGCCACTCCAATTCTCACCATAGAAATCACACATTCCTCTCGACTGTTGTTCAATGCTTGTCTCAGCCTATCATCAGTGGCAGCCATTTCTTCATTTATAAGCATTGGATCCACAATGTCCATCACCTGATCGGGCAATGCCATTCTAGCCAAACTATGAAGATTGAGGTCTCCTTCGAACATAGCGTCTGTGGGTTTTTCTCTTGTCACCATTTCCAGCAGCAAGATCCCATAACTGTACACATCCCCGTTTGTTGACACCTCGTTTCCAAGACCATACTCTGCAAAACGCTAAATTCCCATGAGAAAGCACATGGATTTTGAGAAGTGAATTAAGAATAGCAAGTGTTATAGTTACCTGGAGCTGCATATCCAACTGTTCCTTTTACTCCAACAGAGCTGCTTTGATTAGGATGTGGGACTTCTAGATGAAACCTTGCTAGTCCGAAATCTCCAATACGAGCAGTCATGTCATTGTCTAAAAGAACATTGCTTGGTTTTAGATCGCAATGAAGAACAGGCTCCTGGCAGTGTTGATGGAGATATTCCACAGCATATGCAACATCTATTGCAATGCTTATTCGTTGAAGAATGGTAAGACTTTGAATTTTGTTTTGTTGTTCCTCTGATTCTTCAACTGGATGCAACCACTTCTCAAGGCTTCCATTAGCCATGAACTCATAAACTATAGCTTTGAAGTCGTTGCCTTGAAAATCAATACTTGAGCAAGAGGTTATGACCTTGACAAGATTTCTATGACGGATATTCCTCAATGCTTTACACTCGGCCATAAAACTCTTGCAAGCTCCTTGGTGCTGGAGGTTAAGTACTTTGACTGCAACAATAGCTCCCTCTTGATCAAGAATTCCCTTATACACTGAGCCAAAGCTTCCTACACCAATCAAGTATGTTGGAGAAAACCCATCAGTTGCTTTGAGGAGCATGTCATACGACACTTTCCAAAGTGATTTTTCTTGTGGAGATCCAGAAGCTTGTTCTTCTCTTCTCTTTTTAAGCCAACAAAAAACGAAAGACAACATCACGATTAATCCCAAAACAACACTTGAAGTTGAGATTAGAATCTTGAATAGCAAAGAGATCTTGTCTTTTTTTGGGTCATTGTTGGGGCATTTGGGCAACTGCAGTTCTGCAATGCCTCCACAAAGTCTATTGCTATTTCCAACAACTGATATTGCACTTGCATTTGTGAAAATTCCTTTCGTTGGTACTTCGCCTTCAAAAGCATTGAAGGACAAGTTTAGTTTCTCCAAATGAAGAGTCTCCAAGAATTTTGGAATATGACTAGATAATTTGTTATGTGAGAGATCCAATTGTCGAATACCTTTCAAAGAACTCAATGATGGAGGTATAGATCCATTGAAAAAATTGCCCTCCAAGTTAAGGTATTCAAAACTAGAACAAAGACCAATTTCATTTGGAATTTCACCACATAAGTTATTATTAGACACATCAAATGTCGTTAGAACTTTTAGAATTCCAATGCTTGGAGGTATGGATCCAACCAAATGGTTTTGAGATAGATTTAGCGAAATCGACAAATGAGGTATATTGAAGATTTGTTCTGGTATAGTTCCACTAAGGCCATTTTGTGAAAGATCTAAATCTAACAGGTGTTTCAAATTTCCTATACTGGAAGGGATGGCTCCTGATAATTTGTTACGTCTCAAGTGAAGTGTTTCCATTAAAGACAAGTTTCCTATGGAAGAAGGAATTTCATCTGAAAGTTGATTGTAACTTAAACTCATAAATTGTAGGTTTTGAAGTTTGCCAATTTCTCTAGGAATAGGTCCTGTAAATTGGTTATTGGACAGAGAGAACCGATTTAAATTGAGAAGATTAGCTATCCCTGGAGGAATGCTTCCATACAATTGATTCTGTTGAAACACTAATTCTTTGAGTTTAGTAGAAAAATTAGCAATGGAATGTGGCAATACTCCTCGTAACTTGTTTACCCCCATGCTTAGAGACAACAAATTGCTACAGTTTGCCAAAGAATTGATAAAATTCATCTCATCAACTTCATCACTTCCTAAATTATTGTAGTTGATATATAGATATTCAAGATCTTGCATGCCTCCAAAATCAATTGACAATTTTCCAGAAAAATTGTTACCTGACATTTCAACTTCTTGGAGCTTTGAAGCATTGGATAAAGATTTTGGAATGGATCCACTAAACAAGTTAGATTGTGTTTCAAAAAGTCGGAGATTTGGAAGAGTTAGACCTAAATTTGATGGAAGAGTTCCATGAAGTTGATTGAAACCTAAAGAGAAAAATTTAAGGGAAGAAAGATTGTAGAATGAAGGGGGGACTGTACCAAAGAGGTTGTTGCCACCAAGTCCAAGAAACCATAAGTTTCTCAATCGATCTAATGAATCAGGAATATTCCCCCCCAAAGCATTGTAAGCTATAGATATAGCTTCCAAGGAGGTAAGGTTCCCAAGAAAAGACGGGATGCCTCCTGTCAAATTGCCACCGTATAAATCCAACATTTTGAGGTTGTACAAGGAGGCAAACTCGCGCGGAATTTTCCCTACTAGTTTGTTGGAATCTATATATAACTCTCTGAGCCTAGAGCAATGAGACAAGTTGGTTGGGATTTCTCCAACCAAGAAATTATTTGACAAAGATGCAACTTCTAATCTGAAGAGTCGGCCAAATTCGTGAGGGATTTCGCCTTGGATATTGTTGTTACAGAGTTTGAGCACTTTTAGAAAGCTAAGGTTGCCAATATAAGGAGACAGAGAGCCAGACAAACCTTTTGAAGTTAGGTTTAACACGGTTACCCTTCTATGCATGCGACCACATGTGATTCCCTCCCACTCGCAGAAATGACTAGAATCGTTCCAAGATTCGAGGACTCCTTGAGGATCGTGGATGATCTTCGACTTGAAGGCCTTCAACGCAACTTCATCGGTCTCATTCTGAGCTAAGTTTCTAGTTACGAAGGTGGTTGTAGAGGAGGCAAAAGGTACAACAAGAATCACTGTGATCAAAAAAGGAAAAAGAGATTGAAAGCAAACTGAGTAGTAATAGCTTGCATTCATCTTTTGAAGTAAGCAAATTGCCTCTCTGTTTGCTGTGTGTGAGTTTAACTTAGTTTTGCTTCTAGTTTCTACCATATATATAGTGGTCAAGAAGTCTGTCCATTGTCACCAAAATTCAACTATCTCAAACAAAAAAAAATATCGTTCTTTCAGGTATTATTGGTGATGGTGCCTCTTAGTCCAGGTCTTTTAGTGAATTTTTTTTATTGAAAATGTTTACGATAGCATTTTTTGGTATTTTGTGCTTGGCTTTTGCTGGAAAACTTTGTCTGAAAAGGCATTCAAAGCATTAATTAATCAAAAAATTATTATTGGAAGATTTGGTTATCATGTTCTAATTAAATTCAAAATACATGCACTGAATCTAATACATAAGACTATCATATTTTAGTCTTAAATTAGTCAAGACAATTTAATTACTGAATCTAATAAAGTTTGTGGAAGCCGGCTGTGATACTTGTCAAAAATATTCTTTATATAAAATCCGGTATAGTATATTTTACATACTAAAAAAAAAAAAAAAATTTGTGAAAAGGCCTACGATGTCATTTTTTGGTATTGCTGTTGTCTTTTGCCAGAAAACTTGGTCTTGAAGAGGATTCAAAACGTTAATCAATAATATATATATATATATAAGAAGTAATTACTGGTTACCTACCCGAGGTTTGACAATTGACACTCAGAAATAACTTTATCACAAATTGACACTAACTTCCCCTGATGTTAAAGGTTGACCAAAGTTGACCGTTATCTTTAACATTTTAAAGGGTAATATAGTCATTTTAATAAAAGGGCTGTCAAATGTCTTTATCAGCCACCAGCATTAAATGAATGTGACTTTTTAATACTTTTAAATATTAATATAATTAATTAAAACATTTAAAAAAATGAAAAAGACAAGATAAAAATATGGTTTGGGTTTTGAATCGGCGCCAAGAACAGAACAAACTCATTCTCTCTAAAAGTAAACCACTTCACATTTTCTCTCTACATTTTCACTAAATCCACTCACATCTTCACCAAAACAAAGATTTCCATCATTGTTTCCTTTGTTTCACATTAGCCGTGTGGTGTGGAAGTTGAAGACCCGGTTGACAAAGGAGAAAATTTCCATCATTGTTTCCTTTTAAGGTTCAAGCTCTGTTTCTTTCTTCTTCTTTTTTTAATTTTTTCTTATGTATGAATGCTTCTTTTTGTTTTTCTTGTGATTACTGGTGCATCCACCAATTAGTTCGTTTGGATTATTAGTGTTTATTAATTGGTTTTTTATTTAATCATTATTAAGGAGGAAAATCCATGTTCAAGTCTAACAATAATTTTTTTTTATATCATTTATTGTTTCTCAGTTTCAGTTTGTTTGTGTGCATTCAGTTTCAGTTTTGATTTTACTTTAAAATGTTAGGGATTTTATTAAAGTTGTTGTTTTGATGTATAAACATACTATTATGTATGAATGTGTTCATTGTTATTATTATTTTTTATTATGTATGATTGTGCTTGGTCTGAAACAAAGTTATTATGGCTCTGTTTTAGTGTATATTTCAGTTTTGAATATGTTTGTTGTTCTAATACTATATTTTGGGTATATATAAACTGGTTTAGGTATACGTAACAGTTGTTTGGTCTCATTATGTATTTATTTATTTATTTATAAACTAGACATGAGATGTTTTTATACTTAACAATGGTTAGTTCTTGCTATTTAATGTTACCTTGTTCAAGAGATGTTTGTATGCTCTGTTTTGCAATATTATAAACTGGTCTAGATGTGTAATGATACTGTATTTTTAAAAAAAAAATTAAAAAAAAAATTGTCATGCAGGATGTTTACGTTCATTGCAACTGCAACATTCCTTGGTAAATGCCATGAAATAGGCAAGTTTTCCAGGGACTGTATTTGTTTGAAGATGTTGTGGGAATGTGTAATGGACTTAACTCTGGGTGTTCCATTAGTAGTAGGAGAAAAGTTTAGGCAAGAGGTCCCAATTCCTTGGAGTGATGAAATCAGAGTTATTCATTCTGATGCAGATTTAATGGACGTCTTGGCCGAATTTGAAGAGAAAAATGTCAACCAAATCCACTTCATTGTAGATTATCTCTCTATTCAAACTGTATACCCTAATGAGTTCATTCCACAAAAACCTAACCCATCACTGCAGCCTAATGAACATCATCCTAACCCATATGTGCAACCCAACCCACCACAACAAGCCAATGTCCAACATCCTAACCCACTTATGCAACCCAACCCACCACAACAGTCCATTGTCCAGCATCCTAACCCATTTGTTCAACCTTACTTACCTAACTTACAACAACCCATCATACCCAATGTTGAACAAGATGGGGTCCAATTTTTAGAATCAGAAATAGTCCTAATAAACTTGTTTACCGATTCTGATTCTGATGGGGAACAGGAAAATAATGTTGGATCCACTATTATTCAACAAGATGGAGCAGACAGTGAAGTTGATGGAGACAATATTATTGAGGACAACAGTGAAGGTGAAGGTGATGGTCTATCAGATGTAAATGAAGAAAATGTTAGTCAAGAGGTAGTGAGAGAAATAAACAGTGATGGTGATGGTGATGTTGAACAACCATATAGGGGTAAAGCATTTAGGTTAGGTGGGGATGGAAGAATTACATTGGAGGTGGGGCAATTATATAGGAATATGACTCATTTTAGACAAGTGATTTTAGATTACTCAATACAGGAGGGTTTTCAACTTAATAGAATTAAAAATGAAAAGAGAAGGATAACTTTGGGTTGTTTAGCAGATGGCTGCCTATGGAGAGTGCATGGGAGCCCAATTGACGGGAAAACATACATGTTGAAGACCTTAAACAATGAGCACAGTTGCCTTGCAGTTGCTAAAAACAAGGAAGTGACATCAAGTTGGATTGGGAAAAGGTTTGAGACCTTAATCAAGGAGAACCCACAGATGAATATTCAAGTGTTGCATTCTGTAGTGTTGAGGGCTTGTGGTGTCAGTGTGCCTGACCATACTCTTTATAGGGCTAAGAGGTATGCATTAAATATAGGGAGTGAAGACCATAAACGGAGTTATAATAAACTGTACAAGTATGGTCATTGCATTAAGGAAAAGAATCCTGGAACTTCTGTCTTCCTGAGTACTATATCATACAACCCAGATACCAATGTGCCATCTCATTTTAATAGGTTTTTCCTTAGTTTTCATGCACAAAAAATGGGATATTTAGAAGGGTGTAGGCCATTCATAGGTTTGGATGGTTGTCATTTGAAGGGTCCATACGAGGGCATACTTCTGTGTGCAATTGCATTAGATGCAAATTGTGGGGTTTATCCAATAGCAGTAGGAGTTTGTGAGTTAGAATGCCGCGATAGTTGGGAATGGTTTATTAGGTTATTGCATGAACATGTAGGGGTGCATGAAAGAAGGACAGTGTGTTTTATGTCAGACAGACAAAAGGGACTCATTCAAGCCCTAGCAGAATGGTGGCCTAACCATATATCTAGGTTTTGTGGTAGACATATCTTGCAAAACTTGATGAATCGCTACAAAATTGAATATCTGAGAGATATGTTTTGGCCGGCTGCAAGGAGTTCTAATAAGGCTGAATTTTTAGAGAACATGGGGAAAATTAGGGAATGTTCAGAAAATGCCTATAAATACCTCATGGATATACCCTTACAACAGTGGACAGTCCATGAATTCGACACAGAGACAAAAACAGATCATAATACCAACAACATTGTAGAGGCTTTCAATGGGTGGCTCAACAAGTATCGGACACTTCCTATATTGACCATGTTGGAGAGTATTAGGAGAAAGTTTATGAAGCGTATCCATGATAGATATGAGGCAGCACTCAAATGGGAGTCCAACATCCCACCCAAGGTAAAGAAAATGTTGCAGAAAGCACAACTAGAAGGGAGGTATTTAAATCCTTTACAGTGTAGTCACTGGTATTTTGAAGTTGTTGATGGAAATAGACAGTTTGTAGTAAAATTGGATGAAAAAACATGTGATTGTGGTCTTTGGGCAGTCAGTGGGGTTCCATGTAAGCATGCAATGGCATGTATTTCAAGGAAGAGAGACACTATTGAGGACTATGTACACAAATACATGAAGAAAGATGTTTATTTGAAGACTTACTCTCATATGATGCATCCAATTCCTGATGAGCACTCGTGGCCAGATGTGCAATATGGCACAGTTTTGCCACCTGTAAAAAAGAAAAGGGCTGGTAGACCTAAATTGCAAAGGAAAAGGGGGCTTAATGAAGGAAGAAAAGTGCCTAGATCAATTGGATTCAGATGCAGCATATGTGAGGAGGTTGGCCACAATAGCAGGACATGCATAAATAAAGATAAAGCTCCGGGAAATAAGAAGAGAAAAGAGGTCAAAATTATCTATTGTTGTATTTTTTTTTTTATTGCATACTACATATTTTGATATTTTCGTAATTTTTTTTTTCTACTAGGCTACCACCACACTTACAGCACCCCGTAATAGTAGACCACCTCAAAAAAATAGGAGAATAGAGGTACCCACAAGGCCACAAACTTTTGTCAAAGTTTTTTTTTTTTTTTTTTTCATCAGAACCTTATGCTGACTTTTCTCTTTACCTCAGATTGGCAGCAGCTCAGAACAACCTGCACTTTCAACTCATGCTCAAAACAGACAATCCAACAACATAGAGGTAATTAAAACTCATTCTCTTAAAAACTTTTTGTTTAAGTATCAATTATTTCATATTGTTACGCTGACTACTCACTTCTTTTCTTAGGTTGGCAGCAACTCAACACATCATGCACACATACAACACAACAACTCACAAACTAGACAACCCAACACAGGAACTGTCCATAGGGTAACATCTTACTTATTCATTCTTTGTAAATGTGTTATTTTTAATTGCACTATTAACTAATATTTCATCCTTACACTTGTAGGTGCTTTGGTTTCCAAACACACAAACTTCAAATCAAGGATATGCATGTCATGATAACATAGGATCGCAGCCTTTCACTCCTAATGCACCCAGGTCTTCTCAAAGGTTTGAAGGTTTGTACTACCTTCATAGATTTCAATATTATTGTACAAGTATATTTGTGATGATTTATTGAAATTTTATGTAAATACAGGAACTCAGGAGACTGGAACTAGTGACAAAGTAGTTGGATTTTGGTAACTTTATTGTGGGCATGTGTTGATTGGTGATAAGTACTATTACCTCTTTTTAGGAGTAATTTTTTGTTTGAATTTTGGTTTCTGGGTAGGTACTGGTACGATGCTATATTATTTACTGAATTGTCATGTCCATTTATGGGTTATGCACATATGGTGCAAGTCTTTTGTTAAATTTCCTTCTTGAGGATTTGGATGGTATTGTTATTATGTTTAAGGCACAACTTTGGATGTTGATTATGATGGAAACTTTATTTAAATTTTATTTGCTACGAAAGTTTATTTTACGTTTTGATTTCAGCAATATATTACTTAATCATGAGCCCAAAATATAATAGTCGAATTTTCGACTCTCGCAATATGAATATAGTTTGCTTGGATTTTTCTGAGACACATAAATTTTTATTGCAACTTCTTTCCAGCAATTGCATATTCTGTTTTTAAACTTGATATATCATACCTCCATTAATTTCACTGTTTGGTCTACATGAACCTTCCATATCTAATTATAAAATAAAAGAAGATTTTTTAGTAGGTTGGAGAAGATTTTAATAACGGTGCAATGACCCTTTTAAAGGTAAAATTTAAGTTTTAACAGTTGAGGAAAAAGGGTATTTATGTCTATAAAATATAATATATACCCAAAAAACTCTAAAAGACATTCCCACTTTAAACTAATTTTTTAATACAATTTTTTGTTTTATTTGAAGAGCAAAATAATGATTACAGTCTCTTTATGTCATATCAAGGTTATTCTTGTCTTTTTACCCTTTTTCCACAGTCAACATTAACAGTTAACAGTCAACCTGTACCATTAGGGGAGGTTAGTGTCAATTTATTATAATGTTATTTTTGAGTGTAAATTGTCAAACCTCAGGTAGGTATCCAGTAATTACTTCTATATATAATCAAAGCTTTCGTTATCAAAGGCCCGCGAAGTTTCAGCCCTATTTTGGGTGTTCTATGCGACCCAAATATGAAAATGCCACCTGATCCGCATCAGAAAAGAACTAACAAATTAAATTCATGAATCATAGTGTTTGAATATTATATATATATAAAAAAAAAAACTGTTCTTAATAATCATTAATCACTGTGCCTATTTTTTTTATGATTATATAATAACTTAATTTATAAAGAGCGTAAGACTCCTGGTATGTTAATATGTCGTTCAAAGTCAGATTTTGGATGTCTCTCTTTTAAGTTTTAAGTCTTTTATCTCCGATTCGACACAATTAAAAGTCTCAACAAATTCATTCAAGGGTTATTTTATACTGTTCATAATTTGAAAGAAAATCAGCAAACATAAACTGACCCGAAAACGTTATAAAAAAATTTCCTTTCTAGTATTACGTGTACAATCAAAATCATTTTGAAGTTGAAAATGAATTCATTTTTTTTTTTTGTTCTACCAAACAATTGACTGCAAAAAATCTTAGGGTATTCTTGCCTTTGCTTCGTCCAGGTCTTTTGTTTAAAATATTTAAGTTTTCTTTCAAGCTTCCTAAAAAAAAAAAAAAAAAAGTTTCCTTTGATGTTTTTCCCCATCGTGTTGGATTTTCCTCTCAAAAAATAAAATAAAATAATTTCAATTGAAAGGATAAACAATAGCATATTTTGGTATTGTTGTAGGCTTATAATGTTAGGATCCCACATTGACTAAGTATGAGATTAGTCAATGATATATAACTCATTGGGCACCCTTACCTTACAAGCCGGTTTTAAGGATGAGTAAAACTAGGAATTGAAAGTGATTTAAAACATTAATTAATCAAAAAATGAATATTATAATTATGCTGGGAACTTCGGGCCTTGCATGGTTTTTTTTCTGTGGCTCTTTTGGGCTTTTGGTCTTATTTTGTGTTTTTTGTTTGGGTCTTGTTTGTGGGGCTATCTTTTTTTTGGGCTTGGCTTCTGTTCTCCGTTTGGCTTGGTGTCCTGGTTGCTCGTGTTTTTCCGGCCTTCTTGGCTCGATGAATAAAGCTTTATTGTTCAAAAAATAATTATGATGGGAACTAAGATATGGGGAATTTTCCTAGTAAAGATTCAATTGATTTTGATTGCTTCATTTTTGCTTAATTGTTTCCATTTTCTTTGTCAAAGATTTTGTCTATATATATATAAATGTTCATTTCAATACAAAAAACATTATCAAATTATATATATATATATAATAAGGACAAAACCCTTTTTTGTTTTTGATATTCAATTGATTTATCGTAGCTCGTTTAATATTTAAATCATTATCAAATTAATTATGTTTATATGGGCTTCTTAACGAGATGCTATAAAATGGTTGGTGGATCAAAATCCAACTGGGCTAGGCTTAAACGGCCCATTTTTCCAGACTTTTATGGGCTTATTTGGGCCTTAAAATTGGACTTGGAGTGGGCCCACTCTAAATCCACTCACCAAAGCTCGTCTTCTTTATAAAAAAAAGTTTGTAGATGGCAATCCATGCTAGCTTTGTGTTGAGAAAATCAATGGCTAAAAAAGAGAATTGTTGTTCAAAAGCATAAATGTTTACTTGGCAGTCAAAATTGCTGCCGATCAAAGGGAAATAAAAGCATAACACAGGGCACTTCCTTGTAAGTAGTTGTCAACTGCATATCATTATAAGGATAAACAGTGGACACACCACAGAAATGCAACTACTTTATTACATATATATTATTTAACACTCAAGTATTGCTTGATAAATTAAAGCTTTCAACTTCATTGCCTTCTTTGTATGTTGAACCTAGTTGTTGCTTGAAGGAGGATCTTCCTGGCTGATTGCAATTCATGAACAACACGGCTTATGTTCATTCGAATGCCTCTCAAAGAATTCAATGATGATCAAGGAATAGATCCGTGGAAAAAATTGCCCTTCAGGTTAAGGTATTCAAAACTAGAAAAAAAACCAATTTCATTCGAAATTTCGCTAGATAAGTTATTATCAGACACATCAAATGCTGTTAGAACTTTTAGATTTCCGATGTTTGAAGATATGGATCCAACCAAATGGTTTAGAGCCATATTAAGTGAAATTGACAAATGAGTTATATTGAAGATTTGTTTCAGGTAATAGTTCTATTGAGGTCATTTTGGGAAAGATCTAAGATTGACAGTTGTTTCAAATTTCCTATACTAGAAGGTATGGCTCCTGATTTTTTTTATTTTTTTTGTGAACAGCACAGTATATTAGAAAACCCATCAGGGTAAAACAGGAACAGAGGTCGTGCAGAGACGCGAAGAAACCCGAAAAGCTACGAAGCTAGCAGCTAGCACAAACAAACAAGCGAGCCAAACAGCTGAAAAGTAAGAGGCTGTAGACAACAGAGACCCCAAGCAAGCAGATACAAAAACAAACAAACTTCCCCACTAAAGGCTCCATTCCAACTAGTCATCCAATTCAAGATATGGCTCCTGATAATTTGTTATCACCCAATTCTAGATATTTCAGTAAAGACAAGTTTCCTATGGAGGAAGGAATTTCACCTGAAAGTTGGTTGTCCCAAAGAGATATCTTTTGTAAGTTTTGAAGTTTACCAATTTCTCAAGGAATAGGTCCTGTAAATTGGTTCTCCCCCAAATTCAACTCGTTTAAGTTGACAAGATTAGCTAACCCTGGATTAATGCTTCCATACAATTGATTCTCAGGTAACTCTATAAGTTGGAGTTTAGTAGAGAGATTAGCAATTGAATTTGGCAATACTCCTCTTAACTTGTTTGTCCCTATGCCTAAACCCGACAAATTGCTACAGTTTACCAAGGAATTGATAAAATCCATCTCATCTACTTCACCACTACCTAAATTATTTTCGCTGAGAAATAAAGTTCTAAGATCTTGCATGCCTCCAAAATCAATTGATGACAATTTTCCAGAAAAATTGTTACCTCCCATGGCAACTACTTGAAGTTTTGAAGCATTGGATAAAGATATTGGAATGGATCCGCTAAATAAGTTAAGTGAGATTATAAAAACTGCTAGATTCGGAAGAGTTAGACCTAAATTTGATGGAAGACTTCCATGGAAGAGGAATGAATGAATGAAACTTCCACCAGTTCTCAGACACAATAGTTCGACCTACCATAGAGTTTTCACATCAAATATTTTGTCACAATTCACAAAAGTAAGGCAGCACAAGAGGAAGCCATACAATTATACAAATGCATTCACATTTCTAATTAATAACTATCAAAAAGCCAAGAGAAGTTCCATCCACTTCAGGTGACAACCTTTACAGTGGACAACTGAAAAGCCAATTCACAATAGCCCAGCCTTCCTCCATCATACTTCAACAAAATGTGATATGAACAAAAGGTATAAGTTAAATTACAAAATAACAAATCTCATAATTTTTTTGGGATAGGAAAACTGATTGTGAATAAATTAAAGTACGCAAAATAAGAAAACTCTCATATGAAGCAAATGAATAAACATGAAAAATAAAAGAATGTTTGGGAAGTGAAGCCTCTCATTATTTTCAAGCAGATAGAAAAGAAAAGACCAACTACTTTTGCAAGGATAACAGAAATGAGTATAAACAGCATAAACACAAGTAATTACCTACAGCCAACGCTAGTATATTAGGAAGAGGACAGATGCAATAGAACAACAAGTGAAATTGGAGCACTGTTAGTATCACGAAGAAAGCTTCTACTTGGTGTCCAAACTTGTTTCTAACCTGCTCAAAGCAATTTGAACTGAGTATCTCAATCCTCAGAAATATCAAACATTAGATTGTTAAATGGTAAAAGATAAAACAAACTCAACATACCTGAATACGGAAAAAGCGTAACATTGATAATACAATGAAACCCAATGCCAAACGTACTACAAAACAACAATTAAAACAGGTCAAAATGAAGTGAAAGAAAAAATAACCATATGCAACAGTCTTGCATATATGACAGTAAAAGAGCTTTAGAATGTTCCCACAAGGATTTCGCAATGATTTACAAGTATCAAAGGTATATGCCACAAGTCAATATATGATATGCCCGAAAACAAGGTTTGGGATCTTCACCCTAGAACAGAGATTCCAAACGTCGGTTGCAAGTGAAAATAAAAATTTGAAGTGAACTATCCCTACAAGAATCATTGGTTTCACAGCTGGCCTTCTCTATAACATGCCAAAGTTGTACAGTGAACATCAAATGTTTCAAAAAAAAATTATAAAAAAAGAACCAACCTGCAATAAGACCATAAATTTATGGCATGTGCAGCAAGTTCATCACCAACAACATAATTGGAGATGCCAATATCGACACAAGTAAGGAACCTACAAGAAAAACATTATATAATCAGTCAACTTCATAACCTTTTTGGGAGTAATCATACAGAAGTAAATCAATTCATATCCTAGTATAATGTTCACTGTGTTTCGTAGAAGTCAAATGGGAAGCTCAAAGGGAAGAATCCATGTACACAAGATATATAACAAAAAACTAGGAACCCAATAACGAATCAAAATTTATCGAACAAAAAGTGTAACAAACTCTTACACCCCTAATGCAATAACTATGGGATTCTATAAGTTGGGCATGGTTGAAGATGTGAAGCTCACTAATAAATGTGCTAGGAACAACTCCAGGGAACTCCAAATGATCATACTGATATAAAAATTAAAAAAATTCATCACATATTACAAAAACAAAATAAAATAAAGAAATTATACTAAATTTACATTTTCCAAGTGAATGTCATGCATTGCCTTGATAATCATTAAACGAAGGATGAAGTGAGTTAACAAGAAAGACAAGAATGATATCAAACTAACTGACAAAAAATCAATAATTATCCGGACACTAATCAGTCCCTGTCTTACTTGTCTTTTAGTGATTTCGAATCATTGTATTTCGTTTCTAGTGAATTTCTCCCCAATAAGTATCCACATTTCAAAAAATAAAAAATAGACAAGAAAATAACAGTAATCACAGAAATTTGAAAATCTATAAGTCTTTAAATGTCAATTCTTCTTCGGTTCTTCTAAATTTTTTTATTTTTTTTTAATCTCCTACGAATTTAAAGTCAATAAAGTGAAAACGCACCTGAACATTGAAGCTCTCTTCAACCTTAGTGTAGGGTACCATGAAGACGTAAATGGCAGCAATTGATCCTAAAATGAAGTAGGAATCTATATTCATTCAAAATATACACAAGAGATTTTGGATCTGGGCCATCTAACCAACTTTCCTGAGGCCCGTAGCTAAAACAAACGGTTGAAGGCCCAATTCAATAAAATAAAACAAAAGTTTTTGTTTCAGTAAGCAGGCTCTGGCAGGGCTGAAAACACATTTGGTTTTCATTTGGTTTTAGAGTGCTGACAGCATGCAGAGAGTCGATGAAAAAATTGATATGGATATTTCAGGATATGTAGCATATAAAATAATTATTAAATTAATATTTTAAATATGAATAATATAATTTTTTTTTTATTAAAAAATAAAAAAGAACAAAAGACCGGGAGAAAAATAGTCCCAGCCAAAAAGTGAAAAATAAAATAAATAAATAAATAAAAAGTTTTATAAAAAAATCTGAAGCAATAATGTAAAAGGAGAGAAGGCTGTAAAAAAAACTGGACAAATGGGCCCCACCGTGGGGAGAGAACCGGACATAGTTCCACACTTCCACCATGTGCTCAACAAACGTGGGGAGAGGACACACCAACCAGTACAATCTTGTCCAATGCTGTGTAACAAACACAGCCTTATATTAGGACAACATTTGGGTACTGACCAACCAATAGGGTTTTATCATGTAGCATATTTGTGAAAAATGCAAAGAGATAAATGTAAAAAGTTAAGAGAAAAAGGTCACGTGACAACATTTCATTGGTGGAGTCAGTACCTACTGATCAGTCAATACTCAAGCAATTTCCCTTATATTATAGCAGCTCTCTTTTAAAGTCGTTATCAAATTAATGATGTTTATGTTGGCTTCTTAACGAGATGGGTCTGGTAGATCAAAATCAAACTGGGCTAGGCTTTCAAACGGCCCATTTTTCCATTGATTAAATGGTTACGTGGATCAAAATCGAACTGGGATGGGCCATTAAATGGCCCAAATCTATTGACTAGATGTTTAATTTATGCTGATTTTGGTATACATATTAGATTGGAGTGGGCCACAAAAGGCCGTCTTCTTCATCCGATGCTCTGTCACCATCTCTTATTCTTACTTTTATTTGTTTACATCGATTGTTTTCATTTTCTTGAAGTTTTATTTGTTTAACAAATTAAAGTCATGATATGATATACTGGTGTTCATATAATTTTCTTAGCTTATAAAGAAATGTTGAAGATGGCAATTAATGTTTGCTTTGTGTTGAGAAAATAGATGGCTCAAAAAAGAGAATTGTTGTTCAAAATCATGACTGGTTACTTGGCAGTCAAAATTGCTGCCCGACAAAAGGGAAATTAAGGAAACAAAAGCAGAACACATTATTACATTATCATATTTAACTAATTTAACTCTCTACTGTTTGATAAAAGATTTCAACTTCATTGCCTTCTCTGCATGTTGAACCCAGTTGTTGCTTGAAGAAGGATTTTCCTGACCGATTGCAATTCATGGACAACACGGCTTATGTTCATTCGATCCTGTGGTGACTCCACAGAACATGCCACTCCAATTCTGACCATAGAAATCACACATTCCTCTCGTCTGTTGTTCAATGCTTGTCTCAGCCTATCATCAGTGGCAGCCATTTCTTCATTTATAAGCATTGGATCCACAGTGTCCATCACCCGATCGGGCAATGCCATTCTAGCCAAACTATGAAGATTGAGGTCTCCTGCGAACATAGCATCTGTGGGTTTTCTTCTTGTCACCATTTCCAGCAACAAGATCCCATAACTGTACACATCCCCATTTGTTGACACCTTGTTTCCAAGACCATACTCTGCAAAACACTAAATTCCCATGAGAAAGCATATGAATTTTGAGAAGTGAATTAAGAATAGCAAGTGTTATAGTTACCTGGAGCTACATATCCAACTGTTCCTTTTACTCCAACAGAGCTGCTTTGATTAGGATGTGGGACTTCTAGATGAAACCTTGCTAGTCCGAAATCTCCAATACGAGCAGTCATGTCATTGTCTAAAAGAATATTGCTTGGTTTTAGATCGCAATGAAGAACAGGCTCCTGGCAGTGTTGATGGAGATATTCCACAGCATATGCAACATCTATTGCAATGCTTATTCGTTGAAGAATGGTAAGACTCTGAATTTTGTTTTGTTCTTCCTTTGATTCTTCAGCTGGATGCAACCACTTCTCAAGGCTTCCATTAGCCATGAACTCATAAACTATAGCTTTGAAGTCGTTGCCTTGAAAATCAATACTTGAGCAAGAGGTTATGACCTTGACAAGATTTCTATGACGGATATTCCTCAATGCTTTACACTCGGCTATAAAACTCTTGCAAGCTCCTTGGTGTTGGAGGTTAAGTACTTTGACTGCAACAATTGCTCCATCTTGATCAAGAATTCCCTTATACACTGAGCCAAAGCTGCCTACACCAATCAAGTGTGTTGGAGAAAACCCATCGGTTGCTTTGAGGAGCATTTCATACGACACTTTCCAAAGTGATTTTTCCGATGTAGATCCAGAAGCTTGTTCTTCTCTTCTCTTTTTAAGCCAACAAAAAATGAAAGACAACATCACGATTAATCCCAAAACAACACTTGAAGTTGAGATTAGAATCTTAGATAGCAAAGAGATCTAGTCTTTTTTTGGGCCATTGTTGGGGCATTTGGGCAACTGCAGTTCAGCAATGCCTCCACAAATTCTATTGCTATTTCCGACAACTGATATTGCACTTGCATTTGTGAAAATTCCTTTCATTGGTACTTCGCCTTCAAAAGCATTGAAGGACAAGTTTAGTTTCTCCAAATGAAGAGTCTCCAAGAATTTTGGAATATGACCAGATAATTTGTTACGTGAGAGATCCAGTTATCGAATACCTTTCAAAGAACTCAATGATGGAGGAATAGATCCATTGAAAAAATTGCCCTCCAAGTTAAGGTATTCAAAACTAGAACAATGACCAATTTCATTCGGAATTTCACCAGATAAGTTATTATTAGACACATCAAATGTCGTTAGAACTTTTAGAATTCCAATGCTTGGAGGTATGGATCCAACCAAATGGTTTTGAGCCAGATTTAGTGAAACCGACAAATAAGGTATATTGAAGATTTGTTCAGGTATAGTTCCACTAAGGTCATTCTGTGAAAGATCTAAATCTAACAGGTGTTTCAAATTTCCTATACTTGAAGGGATGTCTCCTGATAATTTGTTACGTCCCAAGTAAAGTTTTTCCATTAAAGACAAGTTTCCTATGGAAGAAGGAATTTCATCTGAAGGTTGATTGTATTCAAAAATCATAATATGTAGGTTTTGAAGTTTGCCAATTTCTCTAGGAATAGGTCCTGTAAATGTGTTTCTGGACAGAACCAACAGATTTAAATTGAGAAGATTAGCTATCCCTGGAGGAATGCTTCCATACAATTGATTCCCATCAAACACTAATTGTTCGAGTTTAGTAGAAAGATTAGCAATGGAATGTGGCAATACTCCTCTTAACTTGTTTCCCCCCATGCTTAGAGACCACAAATTGCTACAGTTTGCCAAAGAATTGATAAAATTCATCTCATCAACTTCATCACTTCCTAAATTATTTCCGTTGATAAATAGAGTTTCAAGATCTTGCATGCCTCCAAAATCAATTGACAATTTTCCAGAAAAATTGTTACCTGACATGTGAACTGCTTGGAGTTTTGAAGCATTGGACAAAGATTTTGGAATGGATCCACTAAAGAAGTTAAATTGTGTTTCAAAAAGTCGGAGATTTGGAAGAGTTAGACCTAAATTTGATGGAAGACTTCCATGAAGTTGATTGTCACCTAAAGAGAAAACTTGAAGGGAAGAAAAATTGTAGAACGAAGGGGGGACTGTACCTAAGAGGTTGTTGACACCAAGTGCAAGATACCTTAACTTTCTCAATCGATATAATGAATCTGGAATATTTCCCCCCAAAGCATTGTAAGGTATATATATAGTTTCCAAGGAGGTAAGGTTCCCAAGAAAAGACGGGATGCCTCCTGTTAAATTGTTTCTGCTCAATGTTAATCCTTTGAGGTTGTACAAGGATACAAACTCCAAAGGAATTTTCCCTACTAGTTTGTTGTTTCCTAGAGACAATAACTTGAGTCTAGAACAATTAGACAAGTTGGTAGGGATTTCTCCAACCAGTAAATTATCACTCAAAGATACAACTTCTAATCTGGAGAGTAGACCAAATTCATGAGGGATTTCACCTTGGATATTGTTGTCATCAAGTATGAGCTCCCTTAGAAAGCTAAGGTTGCCAATATAAAGAGATAGAGAGCCAGACAAACCTTTTGAAGTTAGGTTGAACACAGTGACCCTTCTATGCCTGCGACCGCATGTGATTCCCTCTCACTCACAAAAATGGCTAGAATCGTTCCAAGAGTTGAGAACTCCTTGGGGGTCCTCGGTAATCTTCGACTTGAAAGCTCTCAACGCAACTTCATCGGTCACATTTTGAGCTAAGTTTCTAGTTGTGAAGGTGGTGGTGGTAGCGGTGGTGGTAGAGGAGACAAAAGGTGCAAGAAGAATGACTGTGATGCAGAAAAGGAAAAGGGATTGAAAGTAATCTGAGCAGAAATACTTTGCATTCATTTTTGAAGTAAGCAAATTGGTCTCTCTGTTTGCTTTGTATGAGTTTAACTTACCTTTGCTTCTACTATATATAGTACGTAGTTGAAGTTCATGTTGTTTCTTAATGTGAAGATGATAAACAATTAACTAGATGATGTGTACATGTAGCTGATATTTTTGACTGTGATGCTGTTATTTTTGACTTTGTGCCAATTAATAATTTAGGGAATCTGTCATTAGATTGTGGGACAATTACTAGGAAAATGTTAGACAACCACCGGTTTCATTTTCTCTTGCTAATTATAAACGGTTTAATCAATCTTTCAGTTTCTTCAACTTTTAACATTGCTACCCTCATTCGCCACCATCTAATGTGGCTTGGTAGTAAAATGCACTAGTAAAAAAAAACATACCCTCCTTTAATTTACAAGTAAAAAAATGGTGATAATGTGATATATATATATACACATTATTTAAATCATTTTATCATATAATTGTTTACACAATCATAGAATTATGAATTGCAAGAATTGTGCATAAAAGATTTCAAATATATAGACATCTCTAGTTTTTTTGTTTTTTGTTTTTTTTTTTTTTTTTTTGTTTTTTTTTTTTTTTTTTTGTAATCTCAAAAATATACTTTAAGATATATATTGATCTAAAACATAATAGTCAAAAGAGGAAAAAAAAAACAAAGTTTTTAATTTGTTTCCTCTATTAGTGAGGTTAATCAATTTACATTTTAGTTTTTGGTCAGAAGCAAATTAAAGCTATATATTCAACCATCTATGAGCTCCCACTTAAATCTCATTCACATTTCATTCTCTAAGATTATTGTAACATGTTGACATATGATCATAAAATGTTTAATTAGAGCATATGTGAAATGATCTATAAAATCAATTACTTAATACTTTGTATTTCACAACATACAAGTACTCAATTTAATTGGTATATTTAAATTATAGGTAATTTATTTGATCATTCCCTGTAATATATGCCAAATTAAAATATATTGGAATAGTTTAAAATTTCATAAAAGAAACCATTACTTAAATTACCAAATATAATCCTGTGATTTGTATAAAGTATAGTAAAATATTTTCTGAAAAAAAAAAAAATTAATAGTAAGATAGCAACATGCAACTCATACGGGCGTATAGAGGACATATAGAGGATTCATGAAAATATATTCAGTAATGTTTTGAACTTTTGAAAATACAAGGGAGAATCTATCATTATTTTTATAAACACCTTATACATAATTAGTAGTCGGTCAATAACATTTTCACATGCATTCACAAAATTAGCAAAATTTCCACGATATATTGGCAAAATTTAATTGAGGATCAGGAGTCAACGTGGGACCTATCCAAAAAATGTGAAACAAAAAGCACTTTAAGACTCAAACAATGACTTTTTAGCATGCGAATTGCAACTGGTCATCAACATGTTCTCATGCTAGATTAAAAAAAAATACATAGTTCTTAAGGTGTAGAAATTTGGACATTCAAATAACAATCATCTTTATTTGACAAAGAAATAACGTGTTCCCATAGCTAGCGTGTCTTAAGGTGTAGAAATTTGGACATTCAATTAACAAAGAAAAAAAATGGACATCCATCACGATAAGTTCATTTTGACAAAGAAATATATGTCAATGTGTGTAATGAGTCATTAATTGGTGACCCGGCCTTGACATTGTCAGTTCCATGTTTATGAGCTGTTAATGATATTTGGTGTGCTTCACACTTTACCTTAGTGTATGTTTGGTATAGCTTTTTAAAGGATCAAAAATGTTTTTTTAATGTTTTAAGCTATTTTTTAAAAAAATTTAGTTGTTTTGTAAAACTCAAAACAGCCTTTTAAATATATGAATTGTCTCAATTACCCTTTTAAAAAGCTATTTTATATCTACTTAGAGAAGCCCAAAATTTGGGCTTTTCCAAAAAGCTTTTTTTGAGCTTTTTTAAAACATATGAATTGTCTCAACTACTCTTTATAAATTTTAGATATTCCACCATAACTCTTTTATTATAAATACATTGTCAACACTTTTTTTTGTAATTCACTCAACCAAAAGCTATTTCTAAAAACACATTGTCAACACTTTTTTTTTTTTTTTTTTTTTTGAAAAGGCACTTTATTGCAAAGAAGAGCAGCCAAAAACAGAGCCAGCAACAGAGCAAAACCAACACAAGCACCAAACAAGACAGCCACACGCAGGCAGCAAAAACGCACCAAAAGGAAGGCCACACGCAGGCAGCAAAAACGCAACAAAAGAAAGGCCACACCCAGGCAGCAACCACCCCCAAACAAACAGAAAAAACAAGGCAAAGAAAACACAGACCAGAGAAAACAAACAGGCCTGCCAACCCGCACAAAAGGCCACCCAAGCAACAAAGACCACCCTATCAGCTATCTCCCCAAACAACAAAGTCCCCATCCATGTTAGCTCCCATCTTAGCCAAGCTATCCGCAAAAGAGTTGAAAATTCTAAAATCGAACACGACCTTAATGTTACCAGCAGAATTCAGAATCTGACGGATGTCATAAATATCATTCACCTGAGAAACATTCCCGAAATCACCATTATTAACCCACGACACCGCTTTTTTTTTTTTTTTTTTTTTTTTTGTAATTTACACAACCAAAAGTTTTTTTTATTAAAAGCTCTACTACAAAAAGATCTACTTTAGAAACTCTAATTGAAAAGCCATACCAAACACACTCTTATTATATTCAAAGATATTGATCATATTTTTATAATATTATTAAATAATATAATATTTAACTTATCATATATATATGTAAACTTTCTATTAATTCTTTCATTTAATTAAAAACAATAAAATAAAATAAAAATTTAAGTTTTGGCAAAGCCTCATCATCATCATCATCAAATTTTCTTACTACGTAGGATGTAACTATGTGTTTTTTTATTGTTCAAAGTTTTTTTTTTTTTTCCTATGAAACTGTTATTTTCTTGATTAATTATTTACAAGCTGTGTGTGGCCCACTAACTTTATCAACTTCTTTAGTGGATAATGTTAGTTTGTGTTGAGAAAATCAATGGCTGAAAAAGAGAATTGTTATTCAAAATCATAACTGCGGGTTACTATTGCCAATCAAAGGGGAATGAAGCGAATAAAACTATAAAAGCATAACACAATGCACTTCCTTGTAATTTGTAAGTACTTATTGTCAACTGCTTATCATTATAATAAGCATAAAAAGACCACAATTTCATTGCCTTCTTTGCATGTTGAACCCGGTTGTTGCTTGAAGAAGGATTTTTCTGACCGATTGCAATTCATGAACAACACGGTTTATGTTCATTCGATCTTGTGGTGACTCCACAGAACATGCCACTCCAATTCTCACCATAGAAATCAGGCAATATTCCTCCTGGCTTTTGTTTAATGCTTGGCTCATCTTATGGTTAGTGGCTGCCATCTCTTCATTTATAAGCATCGGATCCACAATGTCCATCACTCGATCGGGCAATGCCATTCTAGCGAAGCTATGAAGATTAAGGTCTCCCTCGAACATAAGGTTTGTGGGTTTTTTCTTTGTCAACATTTCCAGGAGTAAGATCCCAAAACTGTAGACATCCCCGTTTGTGGACACCTCATTTCCAAGACCATACTCTGCAGAACACAAAATTCCCATGAGAAAGTATATGGATTTTAAGAAATGAATAAGATTAGCATAATTTAGCAAAGTGCATATTATAGTTACCTGGAGCTGCATATCCAATTGTTCCTTTTACTCCAACAGAGCTACTTTGATCAGGATTTTGGACTTCTAGATGAAACCTTGCTAGATTGAAATCTCCAATATGAGCAGTCATGTCTTTATCTAAAAGAATATTGCTCGGTTTTAGATCGCAATGAAGAATTGGCTCTTGGTAATGGTGATGAAGATATTCCACAGTAGATGCCACATCAACTGCAATGTTTAATCTCTAAAAGAGGGAAAGATTTTGAGTTTCAAGTTGCTCTTCCTCTATGGTTGGAACCGGATGCAACCACTTCTCAAGACTCCCATTATCCATGAACTCATAAACTATAGCTTTAAGGTCATTGCCTTGAAAATCAATACTTGAGCAAGAAGTTATGATCCTAACAAGATTTCTATGACGGATATTCCTCAATGCTTTACACTTGGCCATAAAACTTTTGCAAGCTCCTTGGTGCTGGAGTTTAAGTACTTTAACTGCAACAATAGCTCCATCTTAATCAAGAATTCCCTTAACACCGAGCCAAAGCTGCCTACACCAACCAAATATGTTGGAGAGAAAACTCATCAGTTGCTTTGACGAGCATTTCGTAAGACACTCTTAAAAGTGATTTTTCCAGCATAGACTTAGAAACTTGTCCATGTTTTCTCTTTTTGAGGCAACAAAAAATGAAAGATAACACCACGGTTAATCCCAAAACAACACTTGCAGTTGAAATTGTTATCTTGAATACTGAAGAGATCTTGGCCTTTTTCGAGTCATTTTTGGGGCATTTGGGCAGTTATAGTATAGCCATGCCTCCACAAAGTCTATTATTATTTCCGACAACTGATATTCCACTTGCATTGGTAAAAATTCCTTTCATCGGCACTTCACCCTCAAAAGCATTAAAGGACAAATTTAGTTTCTCCAAAGGAAGAGTCTCCAAGAATTTTGGAATTTAACCTGACAAGTTGTTACGTGAGAGATCCAACTGTCGAATGCCTCTCAAAGAACTCAACGATAGAGGAATAGATCCATTGAAGAAATTACCCTCCATGTAAAGGTACTCAAAATTAGAACAAAGTGAGATTTCATTTGGAATTTCACCCGATAAGTTATTGTCGGACACATCAAATTCTATTAGAACCTTTAGATTTCCGATGGTTGGAGGTAGGGATCCAACCAAATGGTTTGAGCCAGGTTTAGTGAAATTGACAAATGATGCATCTTGAAGATTTGTTCCGGCATATACTTCCACTGAGGTCATTCTTGGAAAGATTTAAAATAGGACAATTGTTTCAAATTTCCTATACCGGAAGTGATAACTCCTGTCAATTTGTTATTTTGCAAATAAAGTTGTCCCAGAAGTGACAAGTTTCTTATGGAAGAAGGAATTTCACTTGAAAATTGGTTGTCACTAAAAGCTTTTACTTGTAGGCCTTTGGAGTTTGCCAATTTCTGTGGGAATAAGGCCTGTAAATTGGTTATTTAACATAGCCAATAAGTTTAAGCTGACAAGATTAGTGATCCCTGGAGAAATGCTTCCATACAATTGATTAAAACCTAACTCTAAATATTGGAGTTTAGTAGAGAGATTAGCAATTGAATGAGGCAATACTCCTCTTAGCTGATTTACACCTATACCTAAAGCCAACAAATTGCTACAGTTTGTCAAAGAATTGATAAAATTCATCTCATCAACTTCCCCACTTCCTAAATTATTTATGTTGAGATATACAGATGAAAGATTTTGCATGCCTCCAAAATCCACTGACAATTTTCCAGTTAAATTGTTATTTGGCATGTCAAGTAATTCGAGTTTTGAAGCATTGGATAAAGAAATTGGAATGGATCCACTAAAGAAGTTGGCTGAGATGTGAAAATTTTGGAGATTAGGAAGAGTAAGACCTAAATTTGATGGAAGCCTTCCATGAGGTTGATTATCGGGCACTGAGAAAATAACAAGGGAAGAAAGATTATAGAATGAAGGAGGGACTGTACCAAAGAGGTTGTTACTAGCAAGTCCAAGAAACCATAACTTTCTTAATCGAACTAATGAATCTGGAATATTTCCCCCGAAAGCATTGAAAGCTATAGACATAATTTCCAAGGATGTAAGATTCCCGAGAAAAGGCGGAATGCCTCCAGTCAAATTGTTTGTGTAGAGAGAAAACTTTGAGGTTGTACAAGAGACAAACTCGGGTGGAATTTTTCCTACCAGTTTGTTGTTTCCTAAAGATAACTTAATGATTTTGGAGCAATGGGACATGTTGGCGGGAATTTTTCCAACCAGAGAGTTATTGAACAGAAACAAATGTTTTAATATAAATAAACGACTGAATTCATAATGAATTTCACCTTGGATACTATTGTTATAGAGTTTGATCTCGCTTAGAAAGCTAAGGTTGCCAATAGAAGGAGAACGAGAGCCGGACAAACTTCTTGAAGTAAGGTCTAAGGTAGTGACCCTTCTATGTTTGCGACCGCATGTGATTCCTTCCCACTCGCAGAAATGGCGAAACTGGTTCCAAGAGCTGAATATTCCTTGAGGATCATGAATAATCTTCGACTTGAAGGCCCTCAAGGCAACTTCATCGGTCTCGTTCTGAGCTGAATTTCTAGTTGTGAAGGTGGTGGTAGAGGAGGTAAAAGGTACAAGAAGGATCACTGTGATGCAAGAAAGAAAAAGAGACTGAAAGTAAACTGAGTAGTAAAAGCTTGTATTCATTTCTGAAATATGCAAATTCCCTCTCGGTTTGTTGTGTGTGAGTTTGAGCTACCTTTGCGTCTACTATATATATATATATATGTACATATATAATGGTCTAAATTCAAATGCATTTGTGCTGTTACTATAACACTACCATAGTCAGGCCATCGTGACCTAAATTCAACTGAGATAATTAATACAAATTTGGAAAATCCCAGTTCAACAGTCGATCCACTTCTGTAGTGGTTGATCCATAACAGTGGAAATGGAATTACTGCTGGAAGACCAAATGAAATTATTTGGGTGAATATTTTATAGTGGTTGAGTACTTGAGTACCCAATTAAGTGTTTGTGTACCATTAAATTTTGCTTGCCAAATGCTATATATGATTTGTCAAGATCTTCTCTATCACAACTGTGGCATCAATGACCCATCTCATTCTCATCCCACTTGAGTATATTTGGTTCAAGAAGATTCATAAAGAAATTTTTTACGCCACATGTCCAATCTTCCAATGGACTTACCGGTGCATCACTCAGCAGAATACCCGATACGTCGAAGATTTTCTCTTATGGCAACCCAATGGAATACAAGCAACACTAATTTTGTCCAATGGAAGCCACAAGCAATATAAATAAATAAATATATATATATATAATATATTTTTTTTAAAAGTACAAAATTTAGACAAATTTATGACCTTGGTATCTATGTCATCTTGAGGGCTCTAATACAACTATAACATCAAGAGAGACGAAACTAGCTTCAACAAATTTGGAAGATCTAAAAAATAGAAAATTTAGGAGAAAAATAAATATATAAAATATTTAGAGTAAAAATTAGATAAATTTAAATATATTTTAGATCTTTATGAGTTTGTTTTAGATTGGTTATACTTATTTTTCACTTTTCAGTAAATTCAGTTGTCAAAGGAATCAGTCGATTCAACCGAAACCCCGTTTAATTAACGGAAATGCAGTTATCTCTGGAGTTAACGCCGTCATGACAGAATCTGTCACGTGCTGCACACACTCCCCGAGAAAATATTGCCACCAAATGGGTATACGCCACGTGGAACAAAACAATCTTCTAAACAAAAGCTAATCATCCCCGACATTTGGTGCCACAAACAGCTCTCTCTCACTCTCTCAGTTGATATGGTTGGAACTTGAAACCAAACCCGAAAAATGGCCGCCGTATCTCTAAACTCAGTCGTCGGCTTCAAATCTACGGTAAACTTTTAGATTCTTTTCTTCTTTTTTATTTTGTGTTTAAATTTATAAAAGTATCCATCTGCAAGTTCTTTCAAGTAGTGCTTTTGTGTGATTCTGGTTATGTTATCTTTAGTTTTTACTTCGGTTAGTAACCGAACCCAGCTAAACGAAACCAAAAGTTTCAATTTTTTGTACAAATTTTAGTTAAAATCATGCTAACATAGTGTTTAATCTAGATGGAGTGGTTCTGTTTGTACAAAATTTATTGATTTTGTTAGAAATTGTTAGCTTGACAGACACATATAGAATTATCGATAATTTTTCAGTTAATTTTGGAAAATCCCCATATCTTTATATTATATGAAGCTCAATTTTTTTTTTTTTTTTTATAATGCAATAATTGCCTATAGTTGGAACTGTTGAGTGTTGTGAGGCAAATTTTCGTATGAGAAGTTTTAAAGAGAAGATTATAAATGCAATCTAGCAACTAAGTTGATCGTAAATGTTTCTACTTTAGCATTGTGAAGACTTGTGTTTAGGAGATTTTTACTTCATATGGCAATTGTCTTGCTATTCTATCTTTCGAATGTGTATGCATTCGCGGACCCTAGGAAGTTTTGATCCGTTTGTGTTTATAATAGAATGGAAAAGAAGAAAAGAAAAGGTTGGTTTTTGTTGGTTCGAAATTGGTCTAAATGAAACAAGTAATTCAATAGCAGCGTCAAGGAATGTGTTATGTTTTTCTTGTCGATCTTAATTGATTCAAGAATATGTTTTTAACCTTGATTAGGATGTGAAGGGTCCAAAAACCAATTCCATTTGATTCTTTTGAAAATAAATCTTATATGTGTTTCACATCTTATCGGAAAGCAACTACTGTGTTTATGAATTTTTTTTGAAAGAAATTGATGTGTTCTAGACATATATTAATTGCTGTTATGCTTTACCGAAGTGTTGCTCAATTGAAAGTTGTTGCTTGCCAAATGCCAGCATGTTTCAAGATCTTCTGTCAGAACTGCAGCGCCAAAGGCCGTCCCTTTTACATCCCCATTGAGCATATTGACTACAAGGAGATCCATAAAGAAAAGAAGATTGGGGTTGTGTCTTTCAGTTGCTGATAGTGATCGCCTTGCCACTAACACCAGCAATGAAGGTTCTGGAGATTCTGTGAGATCATTTTCTAATAATCAAGTTTCGGCTGTGAATGTCTCATCATTGGATTCTCCTAGTGGAAACATCCCACCGCAAACTACTGTTGATGGTTCAGGGATTCAAACCCCTGAGGCTACTAATGGTTTGGTTTCTTCGGATCCAAAACCGAATATATCTTCATCCTCTAGCTCTCAGTTTTCAACAAAAAGATCACCTCTAACAGCAAGAGAGAGACTAAGGGCAGCCCGGTTTAGAAGCCGTGATAATGAGTTAAAGGCTTCTAAATCAGATATGAGCAGCAGAGTATTGGCTGCTTCAAGGGCAAGTGATGGACGTAAGAAAAGATCTGGTCTTCCTGAAGCCCCTACAAACATTTTTGATGACAGCAAGAGAGGGATGCCAAAGCCAGGCCTGACTTTTCAGTTTCCTGGGGGTAATGATCTCTTCGTTATCATCTTTTCATTTGTTTTTATCAGTACCGTGATGTTTGCAACTACTTACGTTGTCTGGAAAGTTGGCGCCATCCATTTCAATGAGTACTAAGGTGGAGGGTTGCTGGATTCTGCATGTCTGGTTTCAGGTACTAAAAAAAACACTCTTCTTACAAATGGCTAGGCTTTTGAGTCTCTTTTAGACAAAGATATATACACAATGTACAAAGAGTTACTTGGCCAATGTTTGTATATCAGTACTCAGCTTTTTCATGATTGCTATACAATTCTAGTTTTTTAGCTTCAAGATCATTGTCCCTAGTGTTTCTATAGCTGAAATAGTACCGAATCTCCTCTCTAGTCTAAATACACAAAAATGTCTACAGTGACAAGTATTGCTTAAAGGATTCAATGGAGTTTCCACTTCCTCCAATGTTAAATCCTCATGTTTTCCATCGCTTCTTGATCTTTGAATGTTCAATATACTTCGCTCCATTTTAGTCGAGTTTGTGCCAGATGGATGGACGGACTACTATCCGTAAATGTCATATTTTCATGTTTTGGGTTAATATCATATGCCTCTCTTATATCTGATTTCGAATTGTGTTAGAAATTCTCTGCTCGAAAAGCTTGTAACGAATTCGGGAGCTATCCAAATCTTTCGTATACTTGTATGATCTATCTGGTAGGCCTTGTTTGAACATTTCTGGCCAAACTTCTGGTTGTAGCCTGTTTATCATGTGACATTTTATCTTGTTTTCAAATGCTTATCACACATTGTTTTTGGTTCTTATTCTTATCTTTATAATCTTTGACAAATATGCCAAGTACATCAGCCACTTGAGCAACAAAACACAATGTGCTTATTACATTTTGTAAGGTTGTAGATTTGTAGGTAGAATTGCTAGATATAGCACATGTTCTTAGTGCACTTGTCGAATAAAATACATCACTTTATCATTCTATTATTCGTAATCCGAAGGTTGGGAAGAGTAAACGGGAGTAATTGTACGTCAACTCTACCTACCATTGAATTAACCGTAAATGAATGATTGGATGTTGAAGTTATTAATTTAAGTTAATATAGACCCACCCGATAAAGAGAATTACAGAGGGGTTATTTTATTTTTATTTTTTCTTTCACGAATCTAAAACCGAAAAAAGGAAAAAGTGTTGGGTGAACAAGACTTGAAAAACTAGAAATCTGTTCTTCAAAATTTAGTATAAACTTATTGACCTAAAAACGGACCAACAATCTTATTAATATGGGTGTGAGGGAAGTATTCTGAAAAACCGATTATGGAATAGGTTAACAAAAATATGTTAGCAAACGACAGATTCTCGACCATGTAAACATCACATTTAATGTCTTTTAAGTTATCTTTTATAAGTTCAATATTGTTAAGATCAAATCTTATAAAATGTGTGTGACAAGGGTCCATAGAGACCACAAAATCAAAAGGTTGCAACTTACCAAAGTGAGTGGTGGATCAGAGGTCGTATCAATCTTTAAAGTTCTTTATGGTGAGTTACAATTTTTTTCTAGAGTTTGATTGCATTTGCAGGCCCTACAAAGAAACACAACTGCTTATTGTAATTGAAGTTCTCTTGTTCTTTTGTGTAGGACACTTACTGACTTATCTTAACCTAAGAATACAAAAAATAAAAAAAAATTAAATAAAATAAAATAAAATTGTGGACAAGAAAAGTCCACCTAAAATCATTGAGCCTCAGTGAATATTAACCAGAGATAAGTTCATCACAAAAGCTATGAAAATTTCCGTAACCCATGAAGTATTATCCGTTTTGACCTATTAAGTCTCACAGTTTTGTCCTTTAAAGAGCTCTTGTAGGGTTAAGGTTAGTTTTTGATTATTTATATGATGAACTAATCTTGACTTCAATCAATACAGGAGAAAACCCTTTAAAAACACTACAATACCAAAATCATTTGAGGTATGACCAATATCGACGTTTTGAAATTAGGGGTGCGTATACAGGAATAAAATTAAAATGGAATCAAATTACATCCGAAAGAGAATCAGAAAAGAGGTGGTAACTAGTAATACTACATGTTTAACATTTGATCACTATACAGATCTGACTTGAGTTTTGGTATTCTTTAAAGTTATCAAAATGAAATAATTCAATGAAATTAATGATATGTAGATTGACTGGCAGCCGGATACCTCCAAAAACAATTTGCTTTTGACCCATTAAAAGTTACAAAATATCACACCAATCAGACATCAAGATATGAAGATCACACCTTACATTATTATTTTTAGTGCAAACAACAGTAACTCTCAACCCAACCAAACCTAACCCCCCCAAAAGTATGCCTGATAAAAACCTGACCAGATTTCTACACTTAGACTTCCCAAAACTGATAATTTTCAGTTTGTTTCCATGGAAAATTATTACAATTCCTGCTGGCCTGATCCTACTACTTCCACCACCACCAATTGGCCATCTGAGTCAAATTTCCATCTCCCATGGCAGATTCCTCCACCACCCCATGAATTTCCTTCTTCATGGTCCATCCCAGTTGAAGAAGTTGCAGAAGATAAAGCTGCTTCTGTTTCCAGAAGCCACAGCCAAGCTGAGAAGCGGCGCAGAGACAGAATTAATTCCCATCTAGCTACTCTCCGAAAGCTGATTCCCAAGTCCGAAAAGGTACGTAGTAGAGTTTCTGGATTCGAGTCCCTTGTATGTATAATGAATTTGGTATGTGGTAGTATCAGAAAAGTTTTACCAGGAGTTCTGGATTCGAGTCCTTCCATATGCATATGAGTTTTTTCCGCAGTAGTATCAGAACCGGTTTTACCGGGAGTTTCTGGGTTCGAGTCCCTCGTTTGCGTATGGATTTGTTTCGCCGCATCAGAACCAGTTTTACCGGGAGTTTCTGGATTGAGTCCCTCGTATTCATGTGATTTAGAACAAGTTTTTACCATGAGTTTCTGGATTCGAGTCCCTCGTATGCATATGAATCTATTCCGTGTAATCTCTTCTTAGTGATAAATCTTTTGTATTTATATGTGCAGATGGACAAGGCAGCTCTGCTGGGAAGTGTGATAGAACATGTAAAGGATCTAAAACTGAGAGCAATGGAAATCAGCAAAACTGTCACAATCCCAACAGAAATAGATGAAATCACTATTGATTGTGATAATAATGATGATGCTACACCAACCCCATCAAATGGCAACAAAATCAAGAACAGAAATCTACTAATCAAGGCTTCTGTTTGCTGTGAAGATCAACCAGAAGTGTTCAGAGAAATCATCAGAGCTCTAAAGGGTCTAAAGCTGACCACAGTTAGAGCTGATATTGCTTCTGTTGGAGGAAGAATCAAAAGCATTTTGATTCTCTGCAATCAAGAGAGTGATCAGGAGAGTGTTCCATTGACAACTTTAAAGCAATCTCTGCATTTAGTTTTGAGTAAAATTTCTTCTTCTTCTTCTTCATCTTCTATGGCTTCTTATTGTCGCATTAGAAGCAAGAGGCAGAGGTTGCTCTTCCCTTCTCATCATTTTTCAGAATAAATTCTATATATATGTTTCTAAAATTTGTGTATCTTTTGCTTATTTTTTGTTATATATAAATTCGTAAGTCATAAAGATTTAATTTTAACGTTTACACCTTGAATTTCAATCATTAAATGAACAGATATAGAAGTAAGATTGCAATTCGCTTATTAAGAGATTTTATTAAATCTATTAAAAAAGTTGTATTCAAATCGATGTGATATTTAGGTAGAAGATAGCCACGGGAGGTTAGCAGAATGATCAGAGATTGTAGGCCAATAGGGTTTGACAAGACCCCAATTTCGAACACGAATTTCCAAAATACCTCTTGAGTACTCTTAACATGACTTGAGAGAGTGACCACAGTACTCACAAAAAAGTGTTGGTATGATATCAACATCTTTTTGGGACTAACTCTATTATTAATTTCAACGTTAAAGTGGTTTCTAAATATAAAAGTTGTTTTTAAAATTATACTTGACTTCATCGTGAATTGTTCCTAAAATCTGTTGCTACTGTACCTATATGGGTATAGTAGCCAAGTCTATGACTTGAAGCTAATCTACAAACACAAGGAAAATTGGATCTATATCCAAATACTATTAATGAGTGTGATGAAATCATGGTAGCCACAAGATAGGCAAGAGTAGTACAAAATGTAAAATCAGAAAAAATCCTACCACTAAGAGCAAGTGGATTTCATAGTATGGCCACTTAAAAGCATTTTATTCCTAAAAGTGCATGATGATAAGATAATGATGATGATTATGTTACTGATTTTGGTAATCCTCCACTAACATCAAGTTCCCAAAAGTTATTTCTTTTTACAAAAGTAGAAACACCTATAAAAAAAAAAATTGATTCTTTTACTGTTAACTAAAAATTATTTTAAAGATGGTATTGCAATTAGAACACGAAAAATAATACTTTCTAATGATAATGCAAACAACCTAATTTGTTGGAGGAATTTTATTTTTTTTAGAAAATCTAATACTGAACGGGTCAAAAATTTGTCAGGACCTATCGAGATCAAACACATGAGCCCAAGAGATATTTATTTCCAAAACCACACTACCAAATAGAGACGAAACCAGCTTAAGGATTTTGGGGATCAATTTGAAAAACTCTTAAATTGTAACATAACAATGTAAATAATAAAACATGTTAGGGTAAAATGTTAATAAATTTTTTAGTGTAAATGGATTTAGTTTTTGAAATATACCGCAGTTAACATAACTGTCTCAAAATCCGTTAGGAATTTAGGATAATACTCACCGAACTCCCTCAATCTCCGTAGGCAGTTGTTAGACAGTTGACACTTCTCTAAGCTAATTAACTGACGTCCGTTACACCTCCTTTAATCGCCGTTATTTTCCATTTTTTTTTTCCTTTTATAAATCCATTAATGCTTATTAATTTTAACTACTAAATTGCAACAGTTAATTGATAGTTAATTAATATCAATTTTTTTAGAAACATTTAAGACCTTTAAATTTTAGAAGCTTGTGGATAAGAATCAAATAACTATTAACTATTAATGTAACTATATCCAGATCATGAACAGTAACATTATCGAGTTTTTTTTTTTTTTTTTGAAACAACTACCAGGACCGGTGAGATTGGGCTCTACAAGCACAGTCCGGATTGAAACTCCCACAAACGGGGAGAGAGCATCCACATATTAGTGGGACAACACCCACACTATTGGTGGGAAAATTTGCATATATACATGTATACACCAGGCATTGAATCTTGGTGGTGAGGGTTTCCAAAGGAAAGACCCACCATATTGGCAAAAGGCTATGTGTAACATTATCGAGTTGTGTGATAAAAACAAAAGCTAATTAGCTCCTAATCGTATAGAGAGGGATTAACTTTTGTTAATTTCTACGTTTTTTAAATAAATAAAAATTGAATATTGTAGATTATTGAATTAAACTCAATAATTAATAACTAATCTTGTAACTATATCAAAACTATTTAGTATGATATGAAACCAGACGAGATGAGGTCGTGGGTTCGAGTCCTCCTCCTTCACAAAAAACACACCAATTCTTTATGAAAAAAAACATTAGTAGAAACTTAACGGCCATATATAGTTTCAGAACTATAAAATCTGAGCGGTTGGATGAACAAACAAATAAAAATCCGTTATAAAACTCCCTCCACTTCAAAAACTGCCCAAGCTATTGAACAAACAAGAAAACAAATTAGAATTAAAAAACAATAATAATAATAATAAATGAAAATTAAACGTAACAGAAACAAACGCGCTTTATACATGCAAAGTCGTTATTTCAACGGAGCGGTTTTACGGTTCACACCACATCAACCAACCCCTTCAAAACGGTTAATTATTAAACCAAATAAATAAATAATTTCAACACACAAATCTTCTTCAACTTAATTACAGAGAAATCAAATTCAAATTCATATATTTTTGTTTTTGTTTACGAAGGAGGAGGACGATGATGATGATGAGCTCTGGTTCCTCTTCTGTGAACAACAATCATGATCGTATCAAAGGTTCATGGAGTCCACAAGAGGACGCCGATTTGATCAAGCTCGTCGAGCAACACGGACCCAGAAACTGGTCCATGATTAGCTCCGGGATTCCAGGTCGGTCAGGGAAGTCCTGCCGGTTACGGTGGTGCAACCAGCTGAGTCCGACGGTGCAGCACCGCCCTTTCACGCCGGTGGAGGACTCGATCATCGTCCAGGCCCACGCCACGCATGGCAACAAGTGGGCCACCATCGCTCGTCTTTTGCCGGGTCGTACAGATAATGCCATCAAGAATCACTGGAACTCAACTCTTAGACGTAAAAGGGCGACTGAGTTCTCGTCCGCTTCGTCCGAGTCGAACTCGGTAATAAAGCGCGAGCGCCCGAGTGAGGACAATTCAGATGAGTCGGACTCAGACTCGGGAGTGAAGAGACTATGCTTGGGTACTTCGCAGGAGCGTGATAGTTACAGTGGGGATGCAAAGTTTGTAGAGCCCGAGACATTGCTGACATTATCGCTGCCGGGAAAGAGTGCGGTGGTTTTAGGTGGCAGTGGAGAGAAAACGGAGGAAGCGACGGAAGTGAAAATAATGAACGGTGGTGATCATCAATACGTAGAGATCATTGAGGAGAAAGAGGACAGGTGTAGGGTGGAGATGGACTCATCGTATTTGTTAACGATCATACAACATATGATAGCAGAGGAAGTCAAGAGATACATTGATATATTACGAGCCCAGAAGAAAACATGAAACTAAAACAAAAAAAATTTAATTTATTTATTTATTTTAAGTGTTTTTTATTAATGTATCTTAACTCTGAAGTCACTAGGTTTTAGTTTCTCTAGTAAAATTACTTCTTTCAATTTATAATACAAGTTTTTGTAAAAAATAAATAAACAAATAAATAAAAAAAATCAGGAATTTAGTTCCCTATCAGGATAGTACGTTTAATTGTAACAAAAATAAAATGGTCTCAAATTGAATCAATCGAATTCGAAATGGTAACAAAATGGCCTCTAAATGCGTCATTAGAATTCGAGAATTCAAAAATCAATCTGCGCCTAGAAAAATAACAACACACTATGATGAGAATACGAAAATCAAAACAATACCAAGAAATATAACATACAAACGAAGTATGTTAATGAGTTCAAATCAAGAACAAATCCAGAAATGTTGCTTACAAACAAAGTGAGTTTATGTAATTGTTGGGTTTAACGATCGAATTAGCAACATAATTTTGTTCACATCATTATCAATCTGCTGCCCGGTGAAATAATACAATTCAGCAAGACAGAGCTTCGCTATGGCCGCTAGCAAACTAGCATTAGACATTCAACTACGAAAACAGAATCCCTAACGATATTCAAGTCATAGGTATTTCATCTGTCGCAGCAAACTTCATATGTTTAGACTAACCGGTCATCAAGAACAAGGAGCTGATTTGAGTATACACTAACCTTGAGATCATAATCAACACTGAACAACACGATACAACATTACAACCTATCCATAATGGTCGAGTACTTGAACCAATAATGAAACTCGAGACCAATAGAAAAGAGAATACCAAAATTAAGTCGACAAGGGTCAAACGGCTAAGCGTTGTATGCATACAACGATCGGCTAATTCCGAAGCAAACGCGAGCTTCTGGATAAACTAGGTATAAAGCACAAACTAGCATAACAATTCCAATTTAGAGAAACAAAACATAAGACGATTCATTACAAAGAACACTTTAAAATAAACCATCTAAAAAGCAGTAGCACAACACTACCTAACTCAAGAGATAGATGATCACCGCCATCTTTACTAAGCAATCATCGCATCCTATCATCTTTACCAAGCAAACACCACCATCTAGATAAACTAATTATAAAGAGAACTAGACAAAGAACCCTAATTTTGAGAATTCAAAATCAAGATGTTACATTTCAAAGAAACATTATACTGATTCTTCCGAAAACTCCATCTAAAAAGCACTACTTGCCATATTAACACTACCAATTACGAAAGATATCACGATCACCACCATCTATACTACAGGCTCACTAATCACTTTCAATGCATACACATTCATGTGACTGCAAATGAACCAAGCCACAAGTATAACAAATACCAACATAACACGATAATACTAAAACTCACTCCCAACTTCACCAGCGAAATCTATTTTCGATACTCTTTCAAATAAACATTACTCATATCCTAGAATCAAATATATCTTATTCACAGAAATGTGAATGACCTACAACACAACAGGCACAATCGATCCAAGTTTTTCACAACGGAGGATCAAAACTAATATAAACTGACACAAAACTTTATGTTCTAAACAATTTTCGATATATCTACGAATTAAAAAAATAATCCACAAGAAAACAAATTTAAACAATGCATATTGCAGATGATTGGGTACTAGAACAACAATAAAAAATAAAAAATAACAAAACTATAAAATCAGAGACAATATTAACAAAAAATATAAGTAAGCAAAACACGATTCCATTACTAGGTAAATAAACTGGTTTACTGAATTCAACAAAATTTAACATAGAGAGTAACATTAAAAACCAAACTTCAAATGTCTCACTACTTGAAACAACAGAAAAAGCCAAACAAAACGACGCCGGATTGTTCGTTCTAAGTAAATAAAGGAGACTACTTGGATCTCTGTCTCATCTTTCGGCGCTTCCTCTTCAACCTCCTCATACGCTTCTTCTTCCACTGAAAAATCAAAAACACAAAAAAAATCGAAAACGAATCAAAACAAGTTCAAACAAAAACTATTTACAGAGATCGAAGAACTGATAGTATAGAGATGAGGAAAGGCGTACCTTAGCTCTCATGGTGATGAGTTGGCGAGATTTGCTGCTATCAGTCCAAAAACCCTAATCGCTCTGCTGGGGCTGCTGTAAAGAAGGAAATGTATGACGATTTAGCGCTTTGTGGTGTATTTATAGAGTTAAAACCCTAGAAAATCTATGGCGGTTTGAGCCCATTGTAATTTTTTAGATTGGGCCTTGATTTCATGAGAAACTATAGTAGTACTATATACCCCCCACTACGTTTTTAATTACACCCGCTTATTGATTAGGTTTTAGAGACTTCTTTCAAAATTGATTAAACCAAAATTTATTGTATAATTAACGAGATGAGGTTGGTCCGGTGGTAAAACCCTTTACACCTGCACCACGAGGTTATGGATTCGAGTCCTACCTCTCTCTAAAAAAACCCCGAATTTATGTAATAATGTAATACTTCATGTATACTAATAAGATACAAGATTCTGTACTTTTTTATTATGGGATTTTAAGCGTTTTTATATTTATGTTTTTTCGCTTGCAAAGAATTATCATGTATGCTAATCTAATCTAATATAAGATTCCACATGAAAAAATATACGGGAAGTATTGGGATATCCATCACTATTATTTTGAATAATAGTAAAAGCCCATCACTTTGAGATAGGATTGTCATTACTAGGACAGTTCACTAACCAACTATAGATTTTCACCACGATTTCAAAATAAGTGAGCAGACAAACCATATCTCATGGACCATAAATTGCAATAAACATTGTCAGAAGAGGCATGAGACATTCTAGCTGCTGCTGTACTGCTCTCTGCAACTTTCACGAAATCCCGAATTCAGGAGTTCGAAGAGAGGGCATGATTCGAGCCAATAACTTCTTATGATGTGTTTAGTATGGTTTTTCAATTAGAGCTTCTAGAGTATATATTTTACAATAGAGCTTTTAACAAAAAAAACTTTTTATTGTATAAATTACAAAAAAAAAAAAGTATTGAAAATGTATTTAATAAAAGAATTGTATGGTGGAATATCTAAAATTTATAAATGATAGTTGAGACAATTCATTTTTTTTTTTTTAAAAAGCTCAAAAAAAAATTGAGAAAGCCCAAATTTTAAGCTTCTCCTACTAGACATAAAATAACTTTTATAAAGGATAGTTGAGATAAAGATATATTTAAAAAAATTGCTTTGAATTTTGCCGAACAACCAAAAAAAACTTCGAAAATAATTTATAGCATTAAAAAAAAAACACTTTTGGCCCTTACAAAAGTCATACCAAACACACAGTTATAATATGTTTGGTAGGAGGAGAGAGAGTATGAGAGATGGATAAATTAAGAGGGAAAGAGGGTAGGAGGGATGAAGAGGATAACATCTATCATTTATATTGTTTGGTATTGAAACGAAAGTTGAATGAATGAATTGATATACAATATATAAAATTATTATATTGTCTTTTAAAAAACTGAAGGGTAGTATAAAATTATAGGGTATTTTTGTCTTTACCCTCCATTCACTCTTCCTCCTCCCTCTCTGCCTATCATTTGACGGATCCAAAATGGTGGGCCAAGAAGGAGGAGCTCTCCCTCTTCTCCTCCTCTCCCATCTTTCCCTCTTACCAAACAAAAGCCTTATTCTTCCATTCAAGTCTTGAGTTTTACATAATATGTTATCCAATTATCCAAACCAAGCATGACTCACCATAATAAAAGTTTTGATATCTCAAATAACACTATATATATATATGTTTATAATTTAAGTGGTCAAGAAATAACACAATTGAACACCACAAAAATATACCCAAAAAAAAAAAATATTGAAGCTGATACAAAACCAGACCAATCAATGTGTTATGTAATTCACGTAATTAAAAAATATATAACGTTAGACTTTTTTTTCATAAAAAACCAAAAGTGGGTTTGAGATATTATCGTCTCTGATTATTGTGTAATTATAATAATCGGAGAAACAACTGAGTCAACTCGGAGTGAGTTTCTACAGAGAGGACAACTCGAGCGAGTCATCAACCACTTATCGACACACTCACAGTGATAACTATGTTGACATCCCGGCAATATTTTGACCTTGTCGCCGTCTTCGAACTCGCCGAGACAAATACAGCACTCGTTCCCTTCTCCGCCGCTCTTTTTCTCCGTCGCCGCCGTCAAATTCGGTGGCATTGACCGGTACAGTGTCACCGGCAGCGTGTCGATCGCAGTCGGATCGAGGCCGCTCTCTCTGGGCAGGGGACGTAACGGTGGCGCGGGAGGCGGTCGGAAGGTGGTGGAGGAAGAGGAGGAAAGTTGGTGGCTGAAACGGCAGACCCAGCGCGTGTAGAGGTAGAGGAGCGTGACAATGAGGACGAGGCAGAAGAGGATGACGGTGAAGAAGAGAGTGTGACCTCGGATTTGGAAGTTGCGGTCGTCGAGCTCCGTGTAGCGCCAGTGAAACTGCTGAGTGTCTTGCGAAGATGACATTAGTTGTCGGCGGATGAGCGGTGGCTATTGCGGCGGATGCATGGTGGTTGCAATTTGCAAGTGATTTGTATTGGTAGTTAGGTAAAAGAACTTGAAAAATGTGAAGGTGGTTTTTATATATAAATATAAGAATAATACATACAGGTAAGTACCCAAAATACTGACCCATCAATGGAAGAATAATGTTTAGATGCTGATCAGTCAATACCCAAAATACTGATCCCACTAATGAGAGTATATCACGTGGTCTTTTTTCTTTTACTTTTTACATTTATCTCATAAATTGGATCACGTGCTACAGTCTCATTAGTTGGGTCAGTATTTTGAATACTAACTGGTCAGTACCCAAACATTATTCTTATTCTAAATATAAATTTTAAATTTGGATCCCTTTCATAATCTATTGTTACATGTTTAATATTATAAATCAATGGTTATGATTAATTCTATTTTTTTTAATATAAATACATAAAAATAATAGAAATAATCCAACCTATTGATTTATAATATCAGACAAGTGGCGATAGAATACAAAAATGATGACAATGTAAGAATATTCAAGGTGAGAAGACGATTCTTATCCATAAATTTCACTGTCTGTGAGCGTCACTCGCAATTGAGCGCGTGGATTTGGACTCAAAATACAGGTATTATACTGTGTTATACTGGGTTGAGAAAGTGAAAGACCAAAATATCTCATTATTTTCCTTAATCTATATCTTTTCTCTCGAAAATTCTCTAGTGAAGATTGGAAATTTAGATACTTTACTAATCAGAAATTTTAATGAGAAAGTAGAATTTAATTATCGATATTTTATTAACCTTATTTTATTTTCATCCTGAGTTCGATCCCTAGTAGCCACGTTTTTCTTGGGACCACTGGAGGTTTACTCAGCTATTAACTTCAGGGCCTCGTGGGATTAGTCGAGGTGCACGCTAGCTAACCCGAACACCCACGGATACCAAACAAAATATATATATACCAATTTGTTGTCTTTAAACAAATTTCAAACCAATGTGCAGTCGTGATAACTTAAATATCTAACATAAATAATAAATCTGCATTAAGATTTGATAAATTATTTATTTGTATTAAGAGCAAATAGATTATTAACGAGATGAGGTTTGTTCGATGGTAAACCCTTCACACCTGCACCACGAGGTTGTGGATTCGAATTCTCCCACTCTCAAAAATAAACCCCGATTTAATATAATACTTAAAAATATATATATATTATTTAATTTTGAAATCACAAATTTAATTAACACTAACTTAATTCTTTTTAAATGTCATGTATGTCGAATTTACATTAATTAAATTGATTCTACACAATATAATAATATATGTATCTAACTTTTTTAATAGTCTAACTAATTAAATCTACAATTGAATCCAAAACTTTATTAAACAATCCAAATCGATCTAGTTTCGATCAACCACTCTCTTATAAAATCACTAGTGGAGGAAGTTCATATGCTACGGCCCCAACCCAACTGATGAGAAGTGAAATGCCCACTTCATGGCCACAAAGTTAGTGGCCTGCATGGTCACTTTGCAAAAATCAATAAATAAAAAAATGAGTCTTTTTTAACAGCCATCCAGATAACGAAGAGACGAATTTATATATTCAAAGACAGGATTTCGTATGAAAAAAGGAAAAAAAAAAAAAAAAACATTTTGTAACGTTATAAAATGGATATTAATTTGGTTGATACATGAATGAGCTGACCCCACGACGCTCGACCTTTCCTATTCAATGTCTACCTCACTTTGGGCTACTGTATGTGTCATTGTGTTGTAATTTCATGGTCCCAAAATCTTGTCCGTGTGACTGTGCAACTAGGAAGCACGGATACTTCATTTGGTAGAGGTAATTTGTATCGAACTCGTATCTAGTTCCGATGCTTTCCAGATACTCCAGGATACGTATCCGATTTGCCAAATGGTGTATCCGTTGACTTTTTCATAAGTTTGATTAAAGGATACTTAGGGATACTTGATGGATACTTGGAGGATACGTTTGGGACAATATTATAATTATTTTAGTATAAAACGGGGTCAAATTATAATTTCAAAATATTAGGGATCAAAATGAAACTATAAAGAAATTTTGGCTTTGATTCCATTGACATGAAGAATAACGGAATACTTGAAATTGCAAACATTTCATTTAATGAACCAGAGTTAGATGCGAATTATTTAGATCCTTTAACAATATGAATGATGATAATGAAGTTAATTAGGAATTTAAAATATGTTTTATGAGTTTTTTTTTTAATGTATTATTTGGATTTTGTAATATGTTATGGCTTATGTGATGTATGTTTTATTTGGATTTTGTAATATATTCGACTTATGTGACAAGTTTTATTTGGATCTTGTAATATGTTACATTGTTATGACTTATGTATCTATGTGGCATGTTTTATTTGAATTCTGGATATGTTTTGATTTTGAATGAATTATCAAATATGTTTTTATATATTTTTTTAAATATAAATATATATTATTTTAATTGACGTATCTTGCCATATTCGTATCATAGTTTTTAAAGATTTAACGTATCCCCGTATCGTACTGTATCTGTACCCGTGCTACAAAGATTCACAAGTACTCATTTGGACCAGACAAAGCATGTATATTTTTATAGGGGTTCAAAAATTAAATAGCACTTTTTGGGGGAGGGCTTGTGCAAATAGCACAACATTAATAAGTCTTGTTTTAATAGCACCAAAATAAGTGATGAGACCAAAATACCCCCACTTACTCTTTTCCTTTGTATTTTTTTTCTCGAAAATTCGAAACTTATTTGCAGTTTCGAGACTTATTAGGTTAAATTCGAGACTTATTTTAAGTTTGTTCGAGACTTATTCATGAGTTTTCGAGACTTATTCATGCTTTTCGAAACTTAATTCAAGTTTGTTCGGGACTTATTCTATTCGACCTCCATCATTGGTGACAGTGCCGACGACAGCGCCGGTTGACTCTGGAGATAGTCGGATCTGGAAGATTGGACGATGTCGAGTTCATTGGAGTCATCGGTTTCGTCGGATTCACGACGGATCGTCGCAAATCTGACGATGAAGGTTCAAAGACAATTCGGGTTTGGCTTCGTTTCTCTATCCATACAGCTCGAAACTGAAAATGGATACTTCCATTACAACCGATGGCGCACGACGGACGTTTTGCCGGTGGTTTTATCGATCAACTCGCCGATCAGTGGTGGCACCTCCATTGAAGCTCCATCAATGGATGTTTGGGAAAAAAGAAGAAGAAAGAAGATGAAGGACACATAAGAGAAAATAAAAGAAGCTGAGGGGTATTTTTATCCAAATTCCATTTTTGGTGCTATTAAAACATGAGTTATTAAAGTGATTGTAGTTACACAAATCCATTTTGAAAAAGTGCTATATACCCCTATTTCCTCTATTTTTATATGTATAATATTAGTGTTATAATGATTATTGGTATGGGAATAATCGTAGAGGGAAGTGGGGTTCATTCTTGTTTGAGATAAGCATTTTGTGTCTTCATGTACTGTATGTATGTCTGATTCGTGTAAAGATCTTAACAAAAAGTCAATTGATGAGCTTGCAGAGATCCAACATGGGTCTTCTTGGACCCCCACTGCAGAAAAAATTGTGTACTGCTAAAGCTAAAACCATACAAAGTACACCACACTGTACAATCTCCATATATATTCTCCTTCATCGTCTATCTCTTCCTTTATATCTAAAAACTAATATCCTGGTTAGCTTTTTATCTTTGAAGTTGAAGGTAAAAGAATACTTCAGTAAAATATCGATCACTACAAGAAAATTACTTTTAGCAATATTTGTTCAACAAAGCGCAGTAAGCTCATGCACATTGCGATGAGTAACGTAGGCACGTAGCTAACAACATGCACAAATGGTATCTGTAATTTTAGATTAAAAAAATATATATTAACTAATCAAGCAAGAATTGTCCTGCAATATTCAACTAATTATAACGGTAACAGTGAAATTATACAAAAGAATTTTAGTAATTAAAGATTTAACATATATATGATCCAGTGCTAACTCAACTGTTCTTCAAAAGATCACCGAAAAAACCATGAAATGAGACCAGTTAATTCAACTCAGAAGTTTCCTATACAAATTTCAATAAAGCAGTGATCTGCAGATATAATTTCATTTCATGCATGATCATAGAGGTTTTTTTACTTGATCGTTAACCAATTATAACACACTTCTGAATTCATATAACCTTATTTAAACATGATCAATTTTTGTGAACATGTACAACCAGCATTGCTTTACCTGTATGTGATGATGCACAAGATGTGTGTCAACAATATCGTGAAAGTTTAGCATAACTAATCTAATTACATATATCTACAATGAACATCGAGCATATATGAATGATCGGATGCGAAGAAAAAGATAGATAGATCATTGCCATAAACTAATGCAAATTAAAATAACGAACAAATGTGGGAATTGGAAGTAAATAATAATTTGGGATTAAAAGAGGCAATTCAACAATAGTATCTTCTTTTTTTTTCTTTTGGGGGTTTCATTGAGATTTCACAGTAGAGTTCTCTAAATTTATACTATATCAAGGTTCAATTTCAGTCCCCAAACCCTATGATACTATTTCACAGAAGAAGAAGAAGAAAAAGAAGAAGAAGAAGACCCAACAACATCTGTAATGCTCTACTGCTCACAGGAAATGTAATGAAATGTTAATCAATCTCAAATATTAATCCGACTCTATAAAATGAAGCCATCAAACAGAAATTATAATAATACTAGAAACTATTGTACCAAGTTGTGTGAATTGTGAATTGTGAAATGTTAGCAATTGGAGAATCATAAATTGCAAAATAGAATGAAAATATAAATCAAGTAGATTTAATTATAATTGAATAAAGATAGATGATAACAAGTACTACTAATTGAAGAAATTGAGAGAGCGAGAGGAAAAAAAAAGTTGGATATCATATTCATGTTTTAAAGATAAAAATATTTATTAGCTCTTCCCACACTAAAATTAATAGACAATAGTGACACTAAAATTCACTAGAAAAAATTTTCTCTCTTCCCAAACAACATGCAACTATCGAATATATCCCTAATTAACCCTAGCTATAGCTACTAGCAATATTTAGTTTTATTTCTATTTTTTTTTTTCCAAATAAAGAAGAAACCCTCAAAACCCCATCACCAAAAACACACCAAAAATACAAAAAAAAAATCATTACCTGAGATGATTAATCAACCACCATAGCTTGAGATCTGCTCTCACTAATTTATAATCTTATACAAAACAACAAACGAAAGTGATCACTTGTAAAACGAACCCATCTTCTTCATCTTCAAAGATTTTCTTCAATTCCATCGATATCACTCTAGAAAAACTTGCATGCAAGCCCTTCTATGAAAAATATACCAAGAATTATTAATTAATGGCCCTCCTCCATTAAAAACCATACAAGAATGGATCTTCATAGTCCCAAAGACAATGTGGAGGGTAATCCTCGTCATTTGTCAACGGCCAAACCGACGGCGATCCGGGTCCCACCGTCATGTTCGGAGCCGGACACGGCGGTGCAACTACAGGTGTAGTGGTGGTAGACAAGGTGGAGCTAACGGAACCGGCGAGAGAGGTTGTGACATGATCATCGCAGAAATACACTTGGTTGTGGTTATTAGGGTTTGTTGTGTTGTACGAGGTTGTCGTTGTTGGAAAATCTCCACCGTTGATCGCATTCAATCCGTCGGATGATAATAACTGATGATGTGGGTGAGGATTATACTCATAATTTTGCATCACTTGTTCTTGTTGTTGTTCTTGAAGCAGTTGTTGTTGGTGGTGTAACAAATTGGAGATGCTCGAACCAACACTATAAACACCACCGCACGGAATTGACGACATCTGATGATGATTAGCGAACTGAGCAGCCGCAGCCGCCGAGCCGGAGAAGCCGAAGCCGAACCCAGATGGGCGAGGAAGCAGAGGCCTTAGGGTTTGAGAAGACGAAGAAGACCCACCACGTGATGATGAAGACTGAGAAGACGACGACGACAACGGAGAGGTAGAGGTTTGGAGATTTAGCTGTGCTTTTGAACCGTAGAGTATGATGGCGGCGCGGTCATAAGCACGCGCCGCGTCCTCCGCCGTAGCGAAAGTTCCAAGCCATTTTCTTGTTCTCTTCCTTGGCTCTCGGATCTCGGCGACCCACTTGCCCCAACTCCGCTGTCGGACTCCTCTGTACCTGAATTTTCCATTATCAGGTCCACCTTTGCCTTTACACTTCTTGATATTATTATTATTATTATTATTATTATTGTTGTTGTTGTTGTTGTTGTTGTTATCACTGGTGGTGCAGTTGTTGTCACTGGTCGTTGTGGTGGTGGTGGCGCTATCAGTGCTCTTCGTGTCATTTGTAGTGGTGGTGGTGGTGGTGGTGGTGGTGACAGAGATCAGAGCTGGAGCAGAAGAAGAAGTAGTGGCGTTGTGGGCTGTGCCAGCTGAATCGTCCATATTTTTTTCTTTTTTAGGGTTTTGTGGCTTTTTGAAGATGGAGACTTAGAACAGAAAACCCTCCTCGTTTATTGGTGGTGTTATTGATTACAAACTCAGAAAAGAGAGAGAGAGAGAGAGAGGTCTGGTCTTGTCGTCTGTGTGTGAAAAGTTTGAGTTCTGCTAATGGTGGACAAGGGCGGTGTTTTATTTATATATGCAATTGAAATTGTGGGAGAGAGAGATAGAGAAAGAGAGAGAGAGAGAGAGATTGCTGCGCAGCTAAGGAAAAAAAGAGGCTGAACCTGCTACAGTACAGACTGGTTTTGGAATTTGGGATAATTTAATTTAATTTTTAATTTTTAATTACTTTCTATGATATTATCCTTTTATGGGAAACTTAGGTGAAGTTTCTCTCCATAAATGGAAATTTCTTGTAAGTCAATTGCACATGCATTACCTAATAAATTCATGAGAGGAGCTTCTAAGTTCTAGTAAATGAAATAAATTTTAATTTTTTAACGGTTTGTATTGAATAAATTCATTAATTAAAAAAAAAAATGTAAACAGATATTGCACTTCAAATTAATAGAAAATATGAACTTGGTGGTCCAAGGCTTGAGATGAAAATCTCAAGTATTTGGTTCTACTCCTAGTAATTACATTGTGACCAATCATCAGGGCACTAGCTCAGCTGGTGGAAAGACGGGCTTAGGACACCGGTAACTCCTAGGTTAGCGGTTCGAATCCTACCTAGACGAAGGTGAGTTCTAATTTATCCACTTGCATCTTTCTGTGGCCGAGGGTGTAGGCCGAGGTTTCCTATATGTCTTACTCCATAACATCCAATAAGTTGGCTATGGGTGTGTCACACAGTTGGGGAGGATAGGCGGATGGGTGCCTGAACGAAGTCCGGGGTCCTCGATACCAAAAAAAAAAAAAATAGCAAATATGATTATTCAAGTATATTGTTAGCTACTTTTAATTTGTGCAACAACGTAAGATAATTAAAAATATTATAAAATTTTCTTTACAAAATATATTATACAATTAAATGGATGACAATTAGATAATAATTAAACGAATATGTATCAAACGTACCGTTACCACTATATTTTAAGTTTTCTCTTGTAAATAAGTAAATAAATAAAATATAAAAAAGTTTTTCCTTGCCACTATATCTTAGGGATTTGGATTCTCTCCTCACCTTAATTGTTCTCATCTTCATAATATATGGCCACGTTTATAATATAATAAATCAATGGTCTGAATTATTTCTATTAATTTTTATGTTTTTACTCTACCAGAAATAGAATTAATCAATACCGCTAATTAGATGAGGACAAAGTGAGAAGGGGATCCAAATCCATATTTTATAAGTTTCTATATCCCCTCTCATATCAGGTTGCAGGATCGTGTATGTATCTCCTCTTTCACAATAGTGGTTGGGATTCGGATCCAGTCTACCCATTTTACAAGTATGCATCTCCATGAATCTTGATATTGAGCAAGTTTTGAATGTCTAAACTCTGTTATATAATATATATATATGCCATGATTAATTAGAAACTAACCAATCTTACCAAAAAAGTTTAATTAAAAGCACCACTATGTGTGTATGCCTCCGATGTTTATTATGCATAGAAGAAGAGGAGTGCTAGAATCACTCTCTTAACCTACTCTCTCTTTGTATTGTAACAAGTGGATAATATTTATTTCTCTACATCAAATTTGAAACCATTATAAATGACCTACTTTTTTATTTATTTACAAATCAAGCCAACAACTAATTTCCTAAATTACCCATTGTTTATTTACCAAATTGTCATTTAATATTGTATCAAGTTTTTTTTTTCTTTTTAAATAGCAATTTTGTACCGCTTTATAAGTTCTTTTTTTTTTTTCTTCTAATGTTCCCAAATTATCAATCTTGATCGATCATTGAACTTTTTTTTTTTTTTTCTGAATTTCACTCCAACTCTCATCAATTTTTTACATGTAATTTTTTTAATAGATTTTTTTATCAAATAATTTTATTGTGTTGTATTAAATTTCTATATTGAATTTTGTTTCCTTATATCACTATGCAGATGAAGATCTAAATGCCTAAGTTATTTAGATATTTTATTTTTATAAATCAAGTGTTAATTTTTTATATTCTTTAAAAAAATATATAAATGCCTTAGTTATTTTCTTTAAAAGAAATTACCTTTGTTATTATTGTATATTTCTTTTTGTAAAAAAAAAAAAAAAAAATTATGTTAATAATTGGTTTGATTTGTAAATAAATAGAAAAAACATGTCATTTATAATGACATTAAATTTGATGTAAAGAAATAAATAATATCCATATATCACATTATAAATATAGCTAGAAAGAGTTGAGAGAGGGTCAAGAGAATGATTTTAACACTCCTCTCGTATAATAATAACTAATTTGGTTTGTATTAATTTCTTTCTATTTTGGTTAGTGTGTAGAGCTGTCGGACGTCTTAGACTTTTGGAAGAATTGGTCAATTGGGACTCCAAATGGATATATACTAGCTACAATAAAATATAGATATTTCTTCCAACTGGAAGAAGAATTGGTCAATTGGTCAATTGGTCCTCATTCTTCCACTTTTTTGCCGTCACGAAATTGTGTAGTGGGTGGTAGAGTAAAACAACCATTCGAACATATCAATCCAAGTGAGATTTTTTTCATAAAATATAGACATTTTTTCTTTAATTTTAATCGAGTTAAAAAAAAAAAATGAACATATTTTGATACCTTTCTATCCTCTACACTTATTTATTATTACTATTTATGTGTTCCTAAACAATAATCCTTCTTTATATGTGGAGCTCACTTAATTAAGGGAGACTGAAGCTACCCCTTAATTAATTAATGGAGTGAGCTCCACAAAAGTCCCATTAACAGACCTCTTGGAGTTGTAAAAATGCAACTCCTCCCTTAATTAAGCTAAGCGGTTTGGTTTTTCAAATCCCTTGGAGATGCGCTTACAAGCTTAAAAATATTGACAGCATGAAATTATTTAATTCAATATGCTTGATATTATTATTAGCTCACGAAATACATGGATTTTTTTTTTTTCATTTTTCTTTTTTGTCGATTAGATCTTCATATGTAGGAAAATTTTGATGTAGGAAAATTTTGATGAATTTTTAAAAGAAACAATGTTGACTTAGAGTATTACCAACCATCTCCCTTGGAGATGCTCTTACAAGGTTACAAAGTACTCATGTTGTGACCCCAAGACATTATCGGTATGAATAAATGATATTCCAACTAAGATACAATGATACATTGGGCAATGGTCAACTACACCATGACCAATATTAAATATAGCTGCATTACATATATATATATATATAATTTTATAAAATTAAAATAAAGTGTCTTGCTAAATACTTATTCCATAAGGGATTTGTTCGATCAAACCTTACCACATAACCCTTTAATCAAACAATATATGTACGGCTCAGATATATACTTTGATAACAGAAGATAACTCTTCTTACAAATTGGGAAGAAAACTCCATATTCATACTTGTAAAATGCGTATGGTGGGATTTAAACCCCATTATCACTAATATAGAAGGGAGGTGCACTACCATATATGCTAAGAGGTGATGTGCCTTATTTATTTTTCTTTGGTAGTGTATAAGATTCAATGGTAAAAAGAATCTTATTAAATTAAATAAATGATATTTTTATAATTAAATTATGTCATAACCCGAGTGTTTTCATTAATTTAATACATTGTTACACTTTAAGTGAGCATTAATAAATTAATGATCACATAAGGAGCTCCCTCCCAAGAAAGAAGGAGCTAGCTAGGGTTGCAAAATCGGAGTTAATTAGAAGACTTTTAAAGCATGTAAGAAAATTTCTTCATTGGAAATAAGCGAAAAATTCGCATAGATCTACAATTTCTTTGGCATATATAGCTTCCTCTTATCGTCTTTGCTTTTTAGTCAAAAGCTGGCTAGCTTTTCTCCATTTTTAATTTGATCAACTTCAAGGGTTGGCTTAGACCAAAAACATTTATTTGACCTCATTTCAGTATAAGAGCTTTACATTAATTCATATATATTAATTTATATCAAAATTTAACAGAAATTAACAAAATTCAGTCTCTCAAAAATGACAAAAACGTAATTAATATATCAGTAATGATATACATCCCACCTATAATCCCACTATTTTCATCCCAACACACGTGGCAGTTGAGGTGTCATTTGATGAGTAGACAAACATTAATTGGTGAGTGAATAAATGGGTAAGAGAGATAAGTATCAATTAATATGTGTCCACTCACCAAATAACACCTCAGCTGCCACGTGTATTGGAATGAGAATGGTGGGATTGTAGGTGGGATGTTTAGCATTATTGTTAATATATATATATATATATAAATGTTCAAGTCAATGCGCACTGATATAGCTTCGTCAGTGCGCACTGATATAGCTTCGTCAGTGCGCACTGATATAGCTTCGTCAGTGCGTTAGATGTGGACCATTAGATTTGTATACTTTAACTCAAAATGTATGTACTTATCAAAACTTCTCCATAATGATCAATTGTCTACATGTATTGGTACTGATGTATTTACATAATATATATATATGGTTCCGTTCTGGTCAGTGCGCACTGATGTAAATACATCAGTGCGCACTGACCAGAACGGAACCGTATATATATTATAACTATTACAAATTTAATTAAAAGTTAGAAGAGGAAAATATATAATTCGGGATTCAGGTTCACATCCTCGTTATGTGGCGTAAGATACTCAAATGTTTTTTTTTCTTGAAAAGGGTGAGATACTTAATGATATTAGAGCATCCCCAATAAACTCTTTTATTTATACTCTTCAAATGTCTATTTGCTTACCTATGTGACAATTTGAAGTGTGAAAAAAGAAGAACTATTCCAAAAGACTCTTCAATTAGAAATAAGTTTATATTATTTTAATGAAAGTGCTCAAATTCCCCCCTTCCCACCAAAAAATCTAATTGCCCTCCATTTTTTTTAAGTTAGAAATAACATGTTATTATTAAATATTCAATATTAGCCTCGTTTTAAATATCTACATGAGACCTTTCTAGTGGTATAATTTTTATTTTGATATAATTTATAAATTAAAACTTATTATATATTAATTGAATTTAATTAAAAAGATAAAGGATATGGATGTTAAATATTAATGATGATGTGATATAAAAAATAATATAATAATAATTGAAGAGGGAGAAGTTGCTCTTCAATATTGAAGAGTGAGAAGCAAAATCTCATTTGAAGAATCTCATTTGAAGAGTCTCTTGGAGGCATATACGCTGACGTGGCTCGTTTGATTTTTAGATATATCTTATTTGAAGAGTCTTTTGGCGATGCTCTTAGTCATTTGTTGTTTTAGTTGTATATCAACTATCAAGTGTCATTCAGTAGAGTTCACAACAATTTTGAAGAAAAAAAAAAAAGTTTTCTCAATGAAAAATAAAAAATGGATATAATGATCCTTCACTCATGATTTAAATTTTTAAGAGTTTTAAAGGTCTAACACGTGATTTTTTTTTTTATTATTATTATTTTTGTTAATATATGTTCAAACTTGGATTATTTTCTTTAGTTAATTTATTTACTTTAATTTTTTAAATATTTAAAATTTGTGGACTCTTGAATGTAAATCCAATGTCTAATTTTTACTCTAGCTAACAACTATACAATTACTATATTACAACTAAACTCTATATGAGTAAATCAAGTGAGGATCTTCCCAATTTATTTTTTGGGAGAAATTACACAAACTTACCCTGGTTATATACATAATAACACAGAAACCCACAGAAAAATCATAATGACTACCCCTTGACTTGCTGATTCACGGTTGACCACCTGTTAACCACCGTTTGTCTGTCATAGTCAATGGGCAATGTTGTCTTTTTATAATATATAAACAATAAAGTAATATAGAATTCGAAAACAAAATAAAAACAATTTTTTAAATGGCTCTCCACCGTCCATATCAAGATGGATGGTGCCATGGTGGAGATGAACTAAAATTAGAAGAAAAAATTGATGGAGAATGGAGAATTGGAGATCCAATTAAATTCCACAAAAAAAAAAAAATGACAAATCAATCCCAAAAACAAAATCGACAAATCTCATCTGACAATTATATTTTCTTATCCAATCAATTCTAAGAAAAAAACCAAAATAATCTGGAAAAAAAAAAGAAAGAAAAAATAAATAAATCCAAACACTAAAACACACAGTCATCAAAATATCCCAAGCACAACAATAACAATCACCTAGTTTGCGTATTGAGTCTCTAATCGTGTTACGATACCTGCAATCAACGCACCTTACCTCCTAAATCAAAATGTAACATCAACTATGAACAAACATAATAAATGACACATTTTCCAACCCATGAACACCTGGTGAATATTGTTCCTCAAATAAATGATAATAAATAGCTACAATATAATAAAATGTAGGTGAGCCTCCAACATCCAATTAAAGTTTAGAATCAATTGGATTCGATTAGTCCCTACACAACAAAACCAGAAACGATTACTCGAATTCATTTAGTGAAGTAAGAAAGATCGAGAGAGAAGAATTACCAGTAGAAAGTGAGAGTCGGAGCGGGAAGAGAGAGCAGCTTGGAAGTTCGATTCTCGAAGAGATTGAAAGAAGAAACTAAACGAGTGGTACGATGTTGTTTCAGAGACGAAGGCAGTGAATGGGTCTTTATCTACGATGGAGCTCCGTCGTAGACCGTTCCATCTGAGATGGAGTTAGGAAGAGATCTTGAAAATTTTCAAATCTTTCTCAGCTTTTCCTTCTCTTTTTTTTCTGTTAATTTTTCGGTTTTTTTTTTTTTTTTTTGTTATTTGATCTCTACTGTCAATATGGAGTTACGGACGGTGGAGATCAATCATTTTATTTTTAAAAAAATGTTTTTTTATTTGTATTTTGTTTTAATGAATATTGTATCAAAAAGACAACATTACACATTGTCAATGACAGAGAAACAGATGTCAACACGTGTTCAACCGTGAGTCAATAGGTCAAGGGGTTGTGAATATCATTATGATTTTTTTGTGGATTTGTGTTATTATGCATATAACCAGGGTAAGTTTGTGTAATTCTCCCTTTTTTTTTTAACAAATAAAATGTCAAAATTACACACTTAAAACCTACTCTATAGTATATGAAACCTACCCTGTAGTATATATATGATGGAAAATGTGAAAGTTGAACATGCATATATGGGTTCTTGGTTTCTTACAGAAATGGTAGTGTTTAAAGAAAAGAAAAGAAAAGAAAGATGGAAAATCGGGTGGAAATATTGCATGTAGAGAAGAGGTGTCCACATGTAAGAGAAAACACATTACACATTAAAATTAATTATTCGACGCATGTTGGGGCAACCCAGTGCCTCGGTACTCACACAACCCACCACCACCTCTGTAAACAAAAATACTAAATAAACAATTGTGTTAAGATGTATCTTTCTTTTTCATTTTTTTTTTTTTTGGAAGGAAACTATGGATTACAACCTACCACGACATTCAGCCATAACAAGGGAATCTATACAAGGAGGAAACTCCTCCAGTCATAACATATCCTCAACACAATTGTGTTAAGATGTATCTTGGAGTACACTATAACGATCCAAAAATGAACCAAAAATATTCATTTTTATTTTACCAAACACAAGAATGTGTTTTTGGATGGCCAACATACAATACAAATTATAAATTATTGTATTGTACGTGTCTGATGATCCAGTTCTCTGTTGTTCAATTTACAGCCACAACTTCTTTTAATGTTTATATTTTCTTTAGTGATCGATTTAACAATAATTTTAACTATAATATAATGCAGACATCATCTAATTATATATGACTCTTTTAGTTCCACATGATATATTGAAAAATTAGAAATCATTACCGATTCTCTGTAGGACATATATGTATAAATTAACTAGCTAGAGATTCTATATATAATGAGAGATACGTTACTATTCATTTAGTGTTAATTATGCGTTAAAATCAATTAAAAAAATATCTAATTACCAAACACGTCAGATATTGACTTAAATATTACATGCATAACCCGCACATCTACTCTCACGCCGGAAAGAAAATCACATCACCCATGTTTATAAAATGCATGAAAGAGAGACTTTAAATCTTAAACAAATAGTATATGGTAATAATCTGTTCATGATTGAGAAACTCATCTTGGTTTAGCATGGGCTTGGTTTGATGCTAGTGGGCTCCAATTTCTCTGGGCTATGTTTAGCTAGCCCACTAGACAGAAGGAAAAAAGAGAGAAAAAAAAAAATCAACCCAACAACTTGGGCTGAGATTATATGTTCGGCATATGAGTTACACTATCGAACTCATATGCCGAACATATAATCTCAGTATTCAACATCTCTCAAATTTTGTACGTATACCCCGCATCGGATTATTTTTTATTATCTTAAAAAATTAATTCTTAATAATTTTTTCCATACCGTGTTTTGCTATAAGAATAATGTTACACTGTATAAAACTTTATCGGTCATTTATAACTTTACTGGTCGTAAATGTAGCCAAAAGAGAAAATAGTAATTATCAGAAAATTTCTGAATTCTGATACGGGGATCTCGTATACAAAATAAGAGAAAGTGTCAATATTTACACACATATTAGAGCCCAAACATTACGATTCTTCAAGTTCAAAAGTCCTCGATCCTTTCTTTAATTTGGACAAGAAATCAACACCCCAAAATTGAAGTCATATATATACACACAAAATTCCAAACAAAGTGGGTCATCAATCACTTTAATTTTGTGCATGGCATCGAGGTTCAAGGACTTGAAATGGATTTTTCCCAAGTAACAAAATTATGAGATGACCAAAGTTGACAAATCAATTTATATGCTTACAACAGTAAGCCAGGCTGGTCCTGATAATGTGCAGAAGCTAGTCGCCACCGTTTATTATTGCATGTGTATTTATGCATTTATTGGGTGCCGACCAAAACTTAGTTATTGATTTTATATCGTTCTCGAAATTCATCAGAAACCTTTCTTATAGTTTCTACGTTTGTATTATCCTTTGGATCCATCCATAATAAACTATGAGTATGTCTATATTATGGTGTTTTGACTTATTGCTTGCGTATCTCATGTATAGATACACCTAGCGAGAGAATATTTGGGTAGATAGATCTCTATAATTGATTATGCCAACAATAATTGATAATTAGATAATAAAATTATCGAGTCAAACCCATGTAACCCTAAATATCATATATATTTGTATTATAACTTACATTGTATAATAGTTTCATCTCCCCTGGTTTCATACATGCATCTCCATAATTCAAATAACTATATAGTTACGGGTTTTCTCCTACTCTGATTGAAGTAAACACTTTAATCTTATAAGTAAACTAAAACCGTGAGTCCGTTAAGCTAAAACAAACAATATTTTATGAGTGGAGTTTTTTTTTTTTGATATTTAGGATTCGAGCCACTAATTTGAAAGTCAAACCCTAAACTCGTTCATCTATCAGCAGAGCTACACCCTGAGGGGTATGAGTAGAGTTCTTAATCGTGTATAATTCATTCATGTCTTCATTGGATTCCATGTGCTTTGACAAAAGGAAGCTGATTAAAGTACAAAATTTGTGGGTGTGACCACCACATTAATATTCCTCAAAAACATTTAAAAAGGAAAAAAGAATAATAAAAAAAGTGCTTTTTATCTCACAATCTCACATGGATTACTCTGCTTATCTATTGGATCAGAAATTTGGATCAATCACTCAAATCACCCTGTTAAAAAAAAAAAAGGAAAAAAAAAACAAAGGTTAAAAGTCAAACTGATGATACAAGTCAACGTCATGTGTATATGATGGTAGGGGCCAGGATCCTGTGGTCCTCGTCTTAGCATACACTCCTGACGAGATGCTGATACTTGTCAACCGCAGATGTGGGGACCGCAACCATCACTTTAACGGCGTCCGTCTGATTAAAAACCGGCAATAACAAGCAATACCTGTCGCAACAGATGGGTCCCACGTGTACAGGCTTTCCCATGCCCAAGTCAACTCTCTCCAATCCCAGCCTTGACCATTGTGTGAGTATCAAAACCCCTACCGAGTCAGGGCACGTCATCTGTCTCGATGACGACGACGACTCGCTCACCGAGTCAACCACCGATCTCACGAACTCATTGTCCACTCTATCTTTCGCTCTCTTTACCAGCATTGTCGCGTAACCGAGTCCTTTCTCTGTCAACTCTCTAACGCTGGTCTGAGCGCAACCGAGCACGAACGCGTTACCGTAGAACCCACTGGGTAGACTCGGCTTGACTCGGTTACGTACATTGATGCTAAAGAGGAGTTTCAAGATTTGGTTCGATGGTAGATTCAATGACATGGCCCAGCTACTCCATACATGAGCAGCGAGAACTTCAAATGACGTATAGGTTGACTCACTGAGTCGACTCGTTGACAGAGCTAGCTTTTTTAACTCGTTTAATGATCTCTTATCGAAAGTGATAGAAGTGGGAATGAGTCTCTCGTTGTTGAACCGTGAAACGAACCCGCAAAGATCGGGGACTCTGGTGAACTCGGGGTGGTGACTCAGTGAGTTGGCACGGGGACGATTGCCTGATGGGTTTAAAAGGTGGCGGTCCCAAACGGGTTTCGGTTTGAGCTCATTAAGTTGTCGAGTTGACAACTGAGCGAACAAGTTGAGAAACTCGGCGCTACCGATCCCGTCACAAACGCAGTGGTTGAAAGCGACACCGAGCGTAGCCGAACCGTCTCTGAGCCACGTCAGCTGGACTACAAGTGGTGGGGCCCCTTTTAAGACATCATCCACGTGGAAAGACAGCAGCTTCCTCCACTGCGTGACGTGTCTCGGCGCACGTTCGAGCTCGCTAATGGTGGTGCTGTTGTTGTGATCGGAGACGGCTTCGATGAACAGCGCGCCCTGGGCTCGACACACAACTTCGAGTCCGCCGTCGGGTCTAGCCCTGACTCGACCGGCGAGTGGGTAGTATGGGACCAGTGCTCTAGCCAGAGAATTCTTGATACGTGCCACGGTGGCACACTGGTCTGTTCCGGGTCGGGCCCGGTAGACGAGGAGATACTCTATTGTGAAACGCAAGAAGAGCTGAGAATCTAGAGCGGAGAGAGCGAGAATACGAGATGGGGTTGATTCAGCGGGCGCTATAACCACTGCTTCTTTGACATGTACTATAGACGAACTCGCCATTGTTGTTTTAGAAAAAAGTCCTCTGCGTTTTGTACTTTCTTTTCAAGTAGGGCTTTATTGTGAAGAGAAAGAGAAGTTTCAACTTCGTTTCCAAAAATATTTGGTGTGTCTTTTGATATTTATATGTATTATATAAGTTGCACTTGCTGGTGTAACAGTTTTTCAGGAATCTATTTAGATAAAGGACAACTCTCTCATAATTGTTTATATGTTTATATATATATATATATATAATTATAAATACACCGGGTTAAAATTGAAACTAACCATATAATTAGTAGAGTTCATTTTTACCCCGCATTAGGGTTTTGATTGTTTTTACCAAACTTTTCACTTGTGAGATAAAAATACCTTTATCATTTCTCAATTAAACACACCTGTCTTTTTCATTTAAACACATCATCTGTTTTCTTAAATTAAACACACCATTAGTTTTTTTCGATTAAACACACCACCAATTTAATTTCTAGTGTGGTTAATCTTGTGTGAAGGTAAATTTGTCTCTTCAATGGAAAGTTCAATGAAAACATTAATTCCGGGTAAAAATAGAAACCCACTTAATTTTCTAGTTAAAAAGTGTTATTTCCTCTTATGATAAATACTTTCTACAATAAAGAGAGGTCTTTTTGTACACTTTCTCTGTTAGAAACTGTCTAGATAAAACACTATAGATATCTTTCAGTTGATTACTTTTCACAGTAAAAATTGAAGTTTCTTCGTACACTTGCTTTATCAGAAACTGTTTCAATAAAATAGTATAAATACAGCACACTATATATCATCGTAACCTATAGAAATCTTCTCTTCATCTATAGATAGAGAAAAGGTACGACCACTCAACCAAACGTTAATGTATGCAATAATGTTGTTATTATAATAGTATACAATTGGTGGTGTTATTGAATTGAATACGGGGGATGCGGCATGTGTGATGATGTGTATTGTTGGTGTCTAACTGTGAAAGATTTGTGCCAAGATTCTCCCGGCATCACTTTATAGAAAAATTAATATCAAACAAATGTTAACAGCTTGCCTTTGCTTTCTGTCTGTTCGGCGGAGTTGATAGCTCTCTCTGTTTCTCTCTCTTTCTCTTTCGCTCTCTATAAATATATATATATCATATATGTATACCTGTATATATTGCTTTTCTTCTTATTTATTAAATGTTAAATCTCTCTTTTGTGTGGTATTTTCATGGCTATTATAATATATTTTTGGTGGTTCTTTTTGGTTTGATCGGACGTGAATGCTGATACCTGTCTAGTTCTTGTCTCTCTGCAGTATCTAATTTACATCAAAGCACATTTTGGTATATATATAAAAGGTGGACTTCTTCTCTAAAAGGGAGCTAGCTAGCTTGTAGGATTTGAATTTGAATAATAATTGGAGATTTAAAATCTCTATCGTTAAATACATGTATACGTACCATTAATGATATATATATACACATGTATTATAGTGAATAGTTCAGACATTTTAGGTTTTATTATATTTAGATTTTAACGAAATACGAATATCACACATATTCAAGATTTTTCATAATATAATTTTAGCAAAAGAAAAAAGATTTTTCATAATATAATAATCTTAATTTAGTATGGAATTCATCATATTGCTAAAAATCTAATTTACTTTTTAATAGAGTACTTTTTCAAAAAATTTCATTTTCTATAACAGAACGTAACAAAATAGCGGTATCGTAATGATTAAAGAAGATTTATGATATCATTGTTACGTTTCATTACAGAACGTAACAAAATAGCAGTACCACGGTGAGTATCGAAGATTTGGGATATCAAATTCTGTTCTCTTTGTGTAGATCAAGATAATGAGAACCTTTTAAGGTGGGGACTGAAACGTTTTTGAGAATTATCTTTAATTAGGGTTTTTGAGAGACATGGAGTGGACCCAAAATATGACATCATAGATTTGGAACGATATTTTAAGAAGATGCAGAGCTTTGAAATTAAAATAAGATAATTATAATATTACAAGTCCCATGTGAAAAGAGGCTGAGATGTCTATCATCATCAGTTTGGTGATCAAAACTAAATTATTCTATTTTGTTTTCCTTCTTACATATGTTAAACCAACTTTTTTTTGATGTGATGTGATGTATACATAGAAATAATTGATGATTTACAAGAAAAAAGAATCGTATCTTAGTGGGAAGAATTAGTATATTTTCTAAGAATAATCTGAATTCGACTTATAAGTCATATCTATGATTTTTTTTGATTGATACATAATCCGTGGTTGGACTTTAATTTTTGAAGATTGGTGACAACATAATCTTCAGTTTCTTTCGGAACAGATATCATTTCTAAGGATAAGGCTCTCTATATCTGGACGAGGTGCTTCCTTTTAGTCTCATCAAAATTAAATAAAATAAATAAAAATTCTTAGGTTTCATTTCATTCATCATACTTTAGGTTATGTTAGGATAATTTTTTGCATTGTTAACGAAATGTTAAAATGAAAATATCTTAAATCTATTTCTTATAAATACTATGGAAAGTTTGATCATGTCAATTAAAACACGCAATATATATATATATAATTAAAACATATGCGATATTATAACTTGTGGTAATAGATATTTATGCGGATAGCAGTGACATTCACAATTCTAAAATTTAATATAAAAATCCCTTAAAAATATCAAAAATTGCCCCTAAAGTATATATGAAATTGTTTATCAACTTAGTTTTCAAATTAAACAGGTCTAATTGTAATTAAATCAAATTTATAATTTGATCAAGTGATTCCAATCTAGTGCATAATTTAATTTATGATAATTAAGAATTGGTCATGTCTTTTACAAAATTTACTTGTATATATTTGGAGAAGAAAATATAGATCAAGTAGTGGTTGATCTTGTTAATGGTGTATTCTGGGCTCTTAACTTGATTGGTGTCGGGTTTAAAAATTTAAAATAAAAATGCAAAATTAATTTTGAAGAGATAGAGCATCGGATAACAAACAAGCAATGTTGATGAATAATTGTTGTTGTCGGACCATGGAGCCATGGACCCATAAATGTATCAATAGATGATAGTTATGTCTGATTAAAGCATCTCTCTCTATTTTATGTAAAACAATCAACTTTTTAATTTGGATATTCGGTGTACCAACTTATATATTAACCATTGGATTTCTAATAAATATACTAAAATCCCATTTTTATAATTGTATACATTTGCCTCCAATGCAAGAATATATATGCTATATACGTGTAGATTGTTAATAGTCAATTGTATAGACAGACAAAAGATATATAAATATATCAAGCAAACCCTAGCTATAATATATATATATATATATCAGGAGGAATCTATTCTTAATCGAATTATATATAAAAAAACGTCGATCTTTCGTCTATTCTTCGTGTCATGTCGTTGAGATTTGCTATAAAAACAAAATAAAATCATATTCATCTGACGTGTCAATATGCGTTATAACTAACTAATTATTGGTCTAACTGATAAAACTAAATATTTAATGTCTTACCATCTTACAACACGATGATTAATATTTCTAATGATCAATTTTGATGCAATTATAAAATACAATAGAAACCCGAAGCAGTTCTTCGAGATGCTAATTAATTAAATAATTATTTTAATAAAATATTATATAAATTCGGTCAAATAAAATAATTAAAACAGAGAGAATTAAAATGTTAATTAATTATTAGGTGGATTATATTCTACCCTAAATATATATATATATATATAACAAGTATAGTTATATAGATGTAATTGACTCTGATAATATGTTGGAGAAAAGAAGGTGGAATCCTTTATATATATATATATATATATTGATCCCCTATTTGTTTTCCAAAATGACCTTAATTTTTTACACTTTATTCCTCTTTTAGCTAGATACGGACGACGTAATCAAGAATAAATTGATGATTTGATCATACGGGGAATGTTAATTTTATATATGTATATATAATATATCCAAATTCAATGGAAATAAAAAATTAAGGGCATTGATCTTGTGTAATCACATTCGATAATGCACATAAAGAATAGAAGTAAATTTTTATATTTTGTGTTTAAACCCTTTATATGTATAATATGATTATCAGGTCAGAGATTTTCTCAATGTTTTCGTATAAGATTTGACTATATAATATTATAAAATTGAATTCACACGAAAATATGTTTTGCACCTATTGAATACTTTATTGTATATATACATGTGTGATTTTAGGGTTTTATAAGTATGATCGAAAACAAAAATAAGGGTATTAATCTTGTGATATATATATATCATCATTGTAGCTTCATAATTGTATATATTTGCCTCCAATGCAGGAATATATATGCTATACATGTAGATTGTTAATGGTCAATTGTATAAACAGACAAAAGATATAAAATATATCAAGCAAACCGTAGCTATAATATATATATATATCAGGGGAATCTGTTCTTAATCGAATTATATATAAAAAAAAAAATGTCGATCTTTCGTCTATTCTTTGTGTCATGTCGTTGAGATTTGCCATAAAAACAAAATAAAACCGTATCCATCTAACGTGTCAATATGCGTTGTAATTAACTAATTATTGGTTTAACCAGTAAAATTGAATATTTAATGTCTTATCATCTTACAACATGATGATTAATATTTCTAATGATCAATTTTGATGCAATTATAAAATACAATATAAACCCGAAGCAGTTCTTCGAGATGCTAATTAATTAAATTATTTAAAAATATATATATATTATATAAATTTGTTCAAATAAAATAATTAAAACAGAGAGAATTAAAATGTTAATTAATTATTAGGTGGATTATTTATTTTATTTTTTGAAAGAAATTATTAGGTGGATTATATTTTACCCTAAACATATATATTACAATTATAGTTATATAGATGTAATTGACTCAGATAATATGCTGGAGAAAAGATGGTGGAATCCTTTATATATATATATATATTGATCCCCTATTTGCTTTCCAAAATGACCTTAATTTTTTACACTTTATTCATCTTTTAGCTAGATACGGACGACGTAATCAAGAATAAATTGATGATTTGATCATACGGGGAATGTTAATTTTATATATGTATATATAATATATCCAAATTCAATGGAAATAAAAAATTAAGGGAATTGATCTTGTGTAATCACATTCGATAATGTACATAAAGAATAGAAGTAAAATTTTATATTTTGTGTTTAAACCATTTATATGTATAATATGATTATCAGGTTAGAGATTTTCTCAATATTTTCGTATAAGATTTGACTATGTAATATTATAAAATTGAATTCACACGAAAATATGTTTTGCACCTATTGAATACTTTATTGTATATATACATATATGTATGGTTTTAGGGTTTTATAAGCATGATCGAAAATAAAAATAAGGGTGTTAATCTTGTGATATATATATATCGTCATTGTAGCTTCATAATTGTATATATTTACCTCCAATGCAAGAATATATATACTATATATGTAGATTGTTAATAGTCAATTGTATAGACAGACAAAAGATATATAAATATATCATGCAAACCCTAGCTATAATATATATATATATATTAGGGGGAATATGTTCTTAATCGAATTATATATATAAAAAAAAAACGTCAATCTTTCGTTTTGTGTCATGTCGTTGAGATTTGCCATAAAAACAAAATAAAATCATATCCATCTAACGTGTCAATGTGCGTTGTAACTAACTAATTATTGGTTTAACTAGTAAAACTAAATATTTAATGTCTTATCATCTTACAACATGATGATTAATATTTGTAATGATCAATTTTGATACAATTATAAAATACAATAGAAACCCGAAGCAGTTCTTCGAGATGCTAATTAATTAAATTATTATTTTTAAAAATTATTATATAAATTCGTTCAAATAAAATAATTAAAGCAGAGAGAATTAAAATGTTAATTAATTATTAGTTGGATTATTTATTTTATTTTTGAAAGAAATTATTAGGTGGATTATTTATTTTATTTTTTGAAAGAAATTATTAGGTGGATTATATTCTACCCAAAACATATATATTACAAGTATAGTTACATAGATGTAATTGACTCAGATAACATGTTGGAGAAAAGAAGGTGGAATCCTTTATATATATATATATATTCCCTATTTGTTATCCAAAATGACCTTAATTTTTTACACTTTATTCCTTTTGTAGCTCGATATGGACGACATAATCAAGAATAAATTGATGATTTGATCACATAGGGAATGTTAATTTTATATATATATGTATATATAATATATCCAAACTCAATGGAAATAAAAAACTACGGGAATTGATCTTGTGTAATCACATTCGATAATATACATAAAGAATAGAAATAAATTTTTATATTTTGTGTTTAAACCCTTTATATGTATAATATGATTATCAGGTGAGAGATTTCTCAATATTTTCATATAAGATTTGACTATGTAATATTATAAAATTGAATTCACACGAAAATATGTTTTGCACCTATTGAATACTTTATTGTATATATACATATATGTATTGTTTTAGGGTTTTATAAGTATGATCAAAAATAAAAATATATATCATCATTGTAGGGTATTAATCTTGTGATATATATATATATCATCATTGTATATATACATGTATGGAACATTTGCTGTATTTTAGGGTATTAATCTTGTGATTTATATATATCATCATTGTAGCTTCATATGTATAATAGATTAATATCAAGTTCAGGCCGCATTTTCATACGTATTTTAATACAAAGTCGACTCAATAACGTTTGAGAAATGATAACCTGCTCATATATATATATATATATAATAGGGGTATTATCACTAAAGTCCCTACTTTTTTATGAATTGTCACCTATTTAAACGTCTTTGTCATATTAGTTACCTTAGTCCTTTGTTTTTTCAAAATATATCACTTTAGTCCATTTGACCAAAAAACTAAAGGTCAACTATAACAAAATGTGTAAAAATACAATTTTACCCTTTATTGTTATTTTAAAAAAATTAAAATGCCTCCATCAAGGATAGAACCTTCAACCTTAAGGTTAAAAGTCACAAGTTCAACTAACTGAGCTACTCTAGCTTATTATTGAAGGTTTGTTGATTTAAATGTATATATAGTTATATAATTTGTTTAAACTAATTTAAGTATGTTTATATAATTTAAAATAAACTCATATTTAATAATAATATATAAAAACATATTTATGAAAATGAAAAAGAAAATAACAAATCAAAAGGAAACCCAGAAAACCCAGAAAATCAAAGCCTGTAACTTTTTTTTCTTTCTTTTTTTGGATTTTTTGTTTTCAAAAAATATATTATTTCAATTTGATAAAAAAAAAACCCAAAAAATCAAATCCCATAAATTGAAAATTTCCCCTCTCTCTCTCTTTTTTTTTTTCTTCCTTTTTTTCCTTTTTGTTTTGTTATTTTCTATTTCATTCTCATAAATATGTTTTTATATATTATTATTATATATTATTTTATTTTAAATTATATAAATATGAGTTTATTATTATTATTATTATATATGAGTTTATTTTAAATTATGTTTTTATATATTATTATATATGATTTTTTCCCCTTTCAATTTATGGGCTTTGATTTTCTGGGTTATTTATTTATTTATTTATTTATTTTTATTTTATCAAATTGAAATAATATATTTTTTTGAAGAGAAAAAAAAATCCAAAAAAAGAAAAAAAAAATTACGGGCTTTGATTTTAAATTATATAAACATATTTAAATTTGTTTAAACAAATTATATAACTATATATATATATTTAAATCAACAAACCTTTAACAATGAGCTAGAGTAGGTCAGTTGGTTAAAGTTTGTGACTCTTAACCTTAAGGTTGAAGGTTTGATCTTTGATGAAAGCGTTTTAATTTTTTGAGGGATTGACTAGCTATTATTGAAACTAGAGGGACTAAAAGGAAAAAATTAAAAAATTACAATAGAGGGTAAAATTGTATTTTTACACATTCTATTATAGTTGACCGTTAGTTTTTCGGTCAAACGGACTAAAGTGATGTATTTTGAAAAAACAAGGGACTAAAGTGACTAATATGGTAAAGACATTTAAATAAATGATAATTTATGAAAAAGTAGGGGCTTTAGTGATAATACCCCTATATAATATGTTATGTGGATATTATAAATTGAGTCTCATCGTGTTTTTTTTTTCACTGGACCTAGCAGAACCCGTATAGTCAAGTAAGCAAGAAAAATATTGCAAAAGTTTTCTTTTACTGTGTTCTTTAAACATTAAATGGTCGGTTTGGATTTTTATCACTTATTTGTTGTACTTGAAAGTTGAAACTACCATTTTCAACTCCATTCGTTCAATCTCTTTCTTGCAAGTATGCATCATTAATGAAATGGAGAAAAAAATCGAACAAAATATCTGGGCGGCTTGGGTACTCGGTAGTCGGTACTCCGTATTCCATAATTTATCACACGATTTTCTATGTAGATTTTTTGGTTTTCTGTAATATTGAATATATTTGCTGGCCTGAAAAATCTGAATTATTTAATTAATTTTAAATGTATGCATGAAGAATTGATGATATACATGCTGTACAGATTATAAACAGAAGCAGCAGGTGAATTTAATTAAGCTGCTAGAGGATTTAATGATTTTTTACGCTTTTATTGATTAAATTATTCATAATTCAAAAAAAAAAAAAAAAAGAGATTAAATTATTCTTCATAAACATATTTTAAAAATTAAAAAAATAACATTTTTCCGAATTGAAATATAATTTTTAATGTTTGCATTACAAAGTGAGAGTTTTCTTGAGATTTTAAACAAAAGCTACTACTAGAATACCGTCATATCATATATGCCTGATAAACTTTGAAAAAAAATTATTTCCTTAAACGAAAATCATTTTTATTTTACATAAATTTGAGATTTCTTTTGGGTTGGGGAGGATTCATACCAACAATCTTATAGCGTAAGTGTGAGGAGTTTACCACCTTATCAATCCCATCTCGTCAAGAAAAAGAAATCAAAATATAATTGATGTATGTACATTAGTCAAATAGAATTGTATAAGGGTTATCTATATCTATGATACTTTTTCACCGTAACATGAATTAGAATTGTGAATTTAAATACCATATCTTAAATTTATTTTTCAATACCCTGTTTTTGAACTCCTGTACATATATATACAAATATTAGAGTTTTAAATGCTAAAATTACAAATTAATTCTTACCGACACTATCAAATCTATCAATAAAACTTTCCAGCATATAACCCAACCAAACCATTTTAACAAAGTCAGCCAAACCTACTAGTTTTTAAATCTTTAATTGACATGACCAGAACCCAAGATTCAATCCTAATCTATGACAAGAACAAAGAAAAGGTCAGGCTAGCTTTATGCAATTAAATGTGTAAAAAAGTGTTTATATATATATACATATTTTTTATTGTTATTTCATTCTGATAATAAATATATCAAGACAAAGAATGTGGACCACTAGATTTATATATTTTGACTCAAACTGTATGTATTTTTCAAAATTTCTCTATAATCTGTGGTCTATATTTTTCGTCCAAATATATTTATTGTCATGACGAACTGATAATGGAAAGATTGCATATATATATATATATATATAAATATATATCACTACAAAAAAGAAGAAGTGACATATAATAACAAAAATTATTTGTCACTTCAAATAAACATATATGCTGTCATTTTTGCCCCTATCACTAAAAGTATTTTTGACCTTTTTTTTATACTTGTCACGAATCATAACTTTTAGTAATATATTATCACTTGACCTTAATTAGTGACAAAATAAAAAGTGTCACTATATTTATATATAGTGACAATTAACTGTTTGAAGATTTTGTCCTGAACACACACACACACATATATATATATATATATATTAATAACATACCTTGTCAAAATAAACTTTTAATATATGAACTGAAATTTAAGATTTGGACCCTGAAAAACAGGTATAAGAAAACAAACTCTAAAAAAATTTAAATCAACAGAAGCAAAATTTTCTCTATGATCTTGGTGACTTTTAAAGATGAAATTTAAAGATGAAACACAATTTCAAACATAAAAAGTGTTTTTAAGGAAAAGAGAAACTAAAGAGAAAAAAAAAAAATTTTAAGAAACATCCTTAAATATATATATTTAAAATTCTACATAAAAAAAATATCTTATTGAAAGAAACTTTTATTACATGAAACTTGAATTTGAAATTCAGACCATGAAAAACAAGTAAAAAAAAAATCAAATAAAGAGAAGTTTACCTTTTTCTATCAAAGCAGAATTTTCTCCACAATCTTAGTGACTTCTACAAATGTGTCATAATTTCAAACCTAAAAAGTGTGAAAGAGGAGAGAGAGAGAGAAAAAAAAAACATCTAGATATGACAGTAACAAAGAGAGAACCAAGAAATATGTGAAGATGGAATAAGGAAAAAAAAAAAAAAACAGCATGATTGTGGCTTCGTTTTTTTTTTTTTTCAAATAAAATAAAATTTATTGATTCTGATGCCTTTTAAAAACCTAATTATTTATAAAATAAAATCATTCCTTTTTTTATAGGGTAATTTTGTGACTAATTATATTACTTGTCATAAATTTTGAAGTTTTTAAACTAATTTTGACAATTATTTTTTAAAAGTTTCAATTGAACAAAATATAATGACAAATAATATAATTTGTCACAAAATAATACATACTTTGATACATTTTAAATTTGTCAAAAAAAAAAAAAAAAGTCACTATAGGTCACTTTTTTTATAGTATATATATATATATATATTCCCTTCAAATTTAAGAAAAACTTTAGTGTATTGGCATAGTAGCATACTAACGATGGATTCATTGATACACTCGATCATTAAAAATATGATAGATAGAACTTTTAATATCGTATTTATATACAGAATTTTCATGTAATATGTCACATTATTAGTGGTCAAGTGCACTAATCAGTGGTGCACTTGAATATACTCTCCTCAAATTTGTTTGCATGACTATGACATAACTAGCGATGCTCGATCTTGTCATATATATCCTCACCTATCTATCACCGCCCTATTGTTAATTCAATTTGCACACACTTTTTTGGAGATATAGACACACACACAAAGAGAATAGCATATATGTTTAATTATATTCATCGATGAAAACAAACATCAATTGGCACACATGATTTTTATATATATAGGTCAAACTAGGCCCCAGTTGGGGACCAAATTAATATCATGCATATATCTAAAGGTGTGTAAAAGTTTCAAACACATGACAAGTTGATGAGAAAGAATTTTAAAGGGTTTTTTTTTTATGATAAAAATTTGGAAAAAACAAACAAATAAAAGACAAGAAAAATCGAATGATTACTTCGTTAACAAATTTTGTGACGAGTTTTTGTCTTTTTGAAATCATTCATGCTTTAACTTTCTTAATCAATAATTAAGTTATAAAATTTATCATACTTTATTATAAATTGAGATTTTATTGAAGAATATACAATTCTAAACTTATAATCTTATAAATATAAGTGTGAATACTAATTATTGAACCTTCATATTTAAAATATATATAGAACTTTCTCAACTTACATCAAATGTCAAATGTTAAATATCTTTTTTAAATGTTAAATTAAAAATATAAAATGCATTTGATCTGATATATCTTTTAGTATTGTGTTATTGCATGTTAAGAGAATACCTAAAATTATAAATAAAAATAAAAAGACAAAATTACACACCTTATATTTTAGACATGATCAACATTAACATGAACTTATCAACTATCAATGCCCTAAATAAAAACATATATGGATTTATAAAAAGATACCAATTAAATTAAAGTTTTCCTTTTTATCTTGTGATCTGTCTCATTCTTTTTTAATTTGTTTTAGGGTTAACAGCACCAATGTCCCCTGAACTATTAACGAATTTGTAAGTTGCTCCTAACCTTTTTTTCTGGACAATTTACCCTATGAATTCTTTTCATTTAGCAAAACATGATTGTAGATACCCCTTCTAACATGTGTTCAAGGAAAAATGGATATAACTGTTTTACCAAATAAAGAGAATTCAAGAGGTAAATTGTCTAGAAAAAAAGGTGAAGGGACAACTTATAAATTCGCTAATAGTTCAGTGGTGACCGACTGACCGGTGCTGTTAACCCTTTGTTTTAAAATAATAATGGATATGCATGATCTGCATTCTGCATGCTTACGCTGTATATTTGTTTATGGTGATTCCCTCTCTAGTGTCTATTCTTATCGGGTTCATCAGCTGTGTCTCCTTTTTTCCAGCTGGGTATCGATTCAAAACCCATCACGTCTTTTCACAAAAAAGCTAAGACAACTTGTACTTCTACTTTTTTTCATAATCATCTTTATAATTAATTAATCTTTTGATTTAGTTAATTATAATTAATTAATGTCGAATATTAGTTCTAAGATTAGTAGCTAGCTTATTTGTTTAATCTACTGTGTGTCCTCATAAAGTTAGGTCACTACTCCTGATTTTTTGTTACCATGTTTCCTTCAACTCTTTCTCTAGCTCTCTCTCAACATGAGTTTAATAATAGAATGATTGATTACAATCAAGATTTAGAAAGTTTAATACTTTTATAGAATCCCTTTTTTTTTTTTTTTTTTTTTTTTTTTTTAGTTTTAAAAATAAGTGTTTCATTAATATTGAAAAAGTCGAAATAAATTGAAAATAGAGGACATATATCACGGGTAGCTAGAGTGAGTGTATCACCAGAAAATCTGAAATTGACCCCCTTATTTATACTCATAGTTTTATTTAAAAAAAATAAAATAAAAATTGAACCGTCTTGATCCTTTGCCACGTATATTAATGTAATATTAACATAAGAAGTTAGAATTTTAAAGGCTGAAATATACATTTAGGAACTATTTTTTTTTTTTTCTTCTGACATATCTATTAATTCGGAACCATGTATTTTTTTGTATTTTTTTTAAAGCTTTTGTCATTGGTAGGATTCGAATCGTTGACTTGAGAGTTATTTACCTAAACCCTAAGTTCATCCATCTATCAGCTGAGCTACGTCCCTGTTGGCGGAATTAGCTTTTGATTGAACTCAAGATCATATTGTTCATATTGGACACACAAGCGTGGCACTTGAGGCACTAGAGGCACTTGCTGGTCGACACTGTATCCTAGCGAGTGTTCCATTGAATATTAATATAGTATTTAATATATAGAACCTAGCTAGCTACTATTGTAGGCACAAATTACAATAGAATTCGATCAATAGAATTCGATGTTATAAATTACAAGTATCTTTAATTAGTTTTGGACGTGAACCGAAAAGTAATGTTATCACTAAATGCTTGAGATGGATAATACAAATATACAATGTTGTAAATGCATGAAATCGGAGAAGCTATCTCCCTCGGTTGGGATGATTTTCTACAATAATTTGTCATGGGTTTGGTTTCTGGGATTCTGGGAACAATGTTTATAGTTTTTTTTTTTTTTTGGCAGGATTCTGACCAAATCTTAATGGCATGATCTCTGGTTCCCTTCTGCACAGCAAATCTTTCTAGGCTGGAATTTATTCTACCTCTCAAGTACTATTTTAAAGTCTTATATAGACCAGTATATATAGTCTATATATATATAGGACTATCTCTGTATGGTTTGATGCATGGTATGTTAAATTTGTATACTTCGAGATGGATATGAACCAGAGATCATCCCATATACAAACTTCGAGTTCTACTCAAATCGGAGAAAATCCATCGAAGATTCGACACTTGTCGATAATATTAAAATAAACAGTGGAGTAGAAAGAAAGAGAAGATTTGGAACATGCAATACGTCAAAGTTTTAGTGGCCCTTTGGGCTTTGGGCACCGAAGATTTTCTCTGACAATCTCATTCAATTTTGAAGCCAACTTTCAAAGGCACGAGTCACCTTATTTGAGTTTCTAGTATATGAGAGAGAGAGAAAGACAGAACATTTTTGCAAGAGCTTTTAAATGGAAACGACCGGATATCTTTAAAATATTAAAATATGTCACGTAATCACCTCACAAAACTTTTTTTTGTGTAAAATCTATTTAATCTAAGGATGTGTTTGTTTCAATGTATTGTATTGTATTAGATAATACATAATGTTTTGTTATATTAGATTGTAATGTATTAGAAAAGAACATTTTCTTCTTATCTTTCTTCTCAACAAATATGAAATATCGATGAATATATGTGTTATGATGTGAATTGTTTTTTATAATTTCAAAATTATATTGGAAATATTTATTTTAATTATAAAAATATTCTTTATTTAAATTTTTGTATCGATTAAAATAAATATTTATTTATTTTTGATATAAAATATTTATTGATTTATTCCGGCTAAAAATATTTAAATTGAATTATTAACTAATTTTTAAAATATTATATTTTTATAATATAATAGAATACAATAAAGTAATATTAGAATAACTTAATACAATATAATGTAGTGCATCACCGAACACATATTTGTATTAAAGATAATATAGTCTAATACAATACAATTTAATCCAATGCAATCTCATACAATGTGCCCAACGAACCCTAACTCTATTCTCTTAGGAAAGTGTTGTGCATCTGATGTAGTGCATTTTTAATAAAAAAAATAACGTGATTTGAATTGAAGATATCTCACGTAAAACAACGGAACACTCCACACACTCCTTTCAAGAAAAAAAAAAAAACCACATACACTGAATTGTTTATATTTGGGCTTTCTTTTGACTAATTGTCAACAATTGGACTCAATTACTAGGCCTTTTCAATAATCATTAACGGGCCTGATAAACAAAAATCCGGCCCATTAAGAAACCCTCCATCTCCTTCTCTAACTAATTAAACGCATAAACCCTAACAAAAATCCTCCAAAACCTCTCATTTTTCTCTGTAAAACCCTAAAAACAAAAAATGTCACTTCTCCGAAAACTCCCCATTAGATTTCTAAATCCCCAATCTGCCCTCAGACTCCGTTTCTTCACCGCCCAAACAGCTGAAAAACACGCTTTCCCGGACGTCCCCACCAGCGCCTACTACGACGAACGCATCAACGCCGCCGGCCGCGACGGAGACCTCGAGACTATAAGGAAGCTCCTCAACAAGCGAATAGCAGACGGCTGCTTCAACACCAACAACACGTTCAAGTTCCTCACAAAAACCGAGTCCTCTCTATCGATCCTCGACGATCTCTTCAAAACCCTAGCTCGTCTCGACGGAGGCCTCCCTCGAAAACAAGCCCACGACGCGCTAATCGCGCGTCTGTGCAAGATAAATAGAGTCGAAGATTCGCTGCGGCTGGTGGACGCGATGGCGCGTGGTAACGACGGCTTGAACGTGGTCACTTTCCACCCTATACTGAGCAGGTTGACACGCGACAAGAAAATGGAGGAAGCGTGGCGCGTGATTTGGAAGATGAGACAGCTCAAAGTCTCGCCTGATCTAACGGCCTACAATTACCTCCTAACCGCTAACTGTTTCAACGGAAATCTAATGGCAGCGAGTGAGGTTTTGGAAACAATCGAGGAATATCAGTTAGGTTTTGATGCGCGTACGTACGACGCGCTGGTTATGGGCGCGTGTAAGGAGGGAAAAGTGGAAGGAGCTCTGATGTTGGTGAGGAAGATGATGGATGATGGACAGTCACCGTTATACTGCACATATGCGCACGTTATCTCGGCGCTGTTGAAGCTGGACTATTGTGCGCAGGCAGTGAAGTTCGTGATGGTTTGTGGAAATAGAGACCATAAATTGGATACTGAGAGTTTTGGGTGTCTTGCTAGTAGGCTTATTAGTAAAAGAAAATTTGATGAGGCCAAATTTGTTTTGGAGGAAATGAACAAAAGAGGTTTAGAGATGTATTGTTCAAAATTGAAGGTTTTTTATGAAACCAGTGTAAGACATGCAAAATTAAATTCTTCTTAGGAATTTTTTGTTTTGTTTTGGGGTGTTAAGAACTTAGAAATCAATTCAATTTTATAAATTTATCTTTGTTATAATAATATGAGTTTATATTTGATCGACTAAAAGAAGTTTTGCCGTAACGTGTAAATCATAAATCATGAATTAAATTCATATTTCCAGATATTCCGATTCGTATATATGGGAATTATTTGATTTACGATATGAATCGGAGGGGATTTTTTTTTTGAAAATAAGTACCGATAGATGATTAAATACCTTTTACGTGCATCAAACCCTAAATACAAGTTTTCTTGAAAGTTCGATTTGAAATACTCTAATTACACTTTTAGTGACTATTCTAATGACTATGCTAACTCAACTCTTGCTTTTTGTAACTCAATTATATAGATCACATTAGTTGATGGAAAAACTTAACATATTTAGTGTCCGTTTGGAAGAGTTTGTCTACTCGATAAAAAAACTTTTTTAATTAAAAAAAACTCTTTCCAATTTTTTTTATATCGTTTGATTGTCATTCGGTAGAGCTTTTATATGATTAAAAAAACTGTTTTACGTCTACTTGGAGAAGCCTAAATTTAAAGTATTTCTAAGTAGATCTTTTGGAGTTTTTTTAATAAAACTAAAATCTCTAATATAACCCTATAATTTAATATTTGTTAGAATATTTTGGTAATTCTATCATTAAAAAAAGCTCTCTTTTAATTGACAACCAAACGACCAACTATTTTTATTTAAAAACTCTATCTTTAAAAGATCTACTTCTAAAAGATCTACTTGAGAAACTCTCCTAAACGTACTCTTATACTTCTCATTATGAAATCAAGATTTTTCCTTGGTTAAAAGTTCATATAGAGAGATGAATTTACCAGCCTTTTGTTTTGAATCTTAAAAGAAATTTCTTTGGATTCTTATTGCTCCACAAAAGCTAATAGCAATTAGGTGGGGTTAGGTTAAATCATGATAATTATTTCAATTTTAATTTTTCTTGCACCAAAATTGATGGCAAGCTTTCAACAATCCCAATCTCATCTAGATTGGACTCCACTGTGCTGGTCTAGCAACATTTTTGCTTTCAACTGTTCACAGGAAACAGAGATTTATCACCATATGTACTAGCTGTTCCAAATTCCTGAGGCATTTTGTCAGATAATGATTTAATGAAATTTCAATCCCTTTCTCTTATTTTTAAGATAAACATCACTTTTCTAGTGTAGATATTTTTTGGCTGATCCGAACTTTACTGATGGATAAAACAGACATATTTTGACGTAGTTTTAATTGATAAAGAAATAAATAAAGTAAAATGAATCGTAATAGTTCACATCGCTATATGTCTATATCTTTAAACATCACTTTTCTAGTGTAGATATTTTTCGGCTGATCCGAACTTTACTGATGGATAAAACAGACATATTTTGACGTAGTTTTAATTGATAAAGAAATAAATAAAGTAAAATGAATCGTAATAGTTCACATCGCTATATGTCTATATCTTTAAACATCACTTTTCTAGTGTAGATATTTTTCGGCTGATCCGAACTTTACTGATGGATAAAATAAAGAAATAAATAAAGTAAAATGAATCGTAATAGTTCACATCGCTATATGTCTGTATCTTTAAAAGTATAGCACGTGATCCTAATCTATGCACCTAATCTTAGACAAAGAGATTTACCAAACGAGGAGATTTCTAGTAAACGTTTTGAAAACTAGGTACCTTCTGAGATGGTTTGATTACAACTTTCAAAATAGCAACATTTTTGCTTTCAACTGTTCACAGGAAACAGAGATTTAATGTACTAGCTGCTCCAAATTCCTGAGGCATGTGGTCAGATAATGATTCAATGAAAATTCAATCCCTTTCTTTTATTTTTATGATAAACATCACTAGAATGGTTGTCTAGTGTAGATATTTTCGGCTGATCCGAACTTCACTGATGGATAAAACAAACATATTTTAACGTAGTTTCAATTGATAAAGAAATAAATAAAGTAAAATGAATCGTAAGATTTAATATCACAATATGTCTATTTCTTTAAAAGTATAACACAATTCAGTAGATGAGAAGATTTTTAGTAAATGTTTTGAAAACTCAATATCTTCCAAGATGGTTTGATTACAACTTTCAAAATAGCAAATCATGTATTCATGGTTTTAAATCGTTAGAACATATATGTATTTTAGGCAAATCTCAAAGAAAATTAATGAAACATTCTCCTTATATAAACAATATATGCGGAATTCCTTTTGAAGCCTGTTGAATAATTTTCACGGACTCGATAAACTTCATTCATTGATTACACAACCAAAATGTGCAATGTTTGTTGAAAGATTAGGCAAACCAGTCACAAAAATGGAAAAGATAAAAGGTGAAATAACAGAGCCATGCTTCATGTTTTGGATGAATTTGGCAAATTTATGTGAACAAGAGCACGTGAAAGTCGCTGGGGATGTACTGTACATGAAAATGAAAATCAATCTACCATTATTGTTATATGCAAGTACCGAAATATGATACTTCACACTTTGTTTTGTCTCTTTAAAAGTAAACAGTACCATGAAAAATTTACCTTTACCTATCAATTCTTTGTTCATTTTTGAACGGTCCTGATTTTAATATTCTATCTGAACATGAAATTTTCAACCGTTAGATGTATCCAAATAGTTCGGATCTCATCTGTTTTATTTTCTTTATTGTAGAAAATAAAACAGATATCAACCGTTGAATACATACTTGTACGGGATTTATCCTCCCGATGGTAAAAAACTTCTGGATGAGAATCACTCCTCCAAATCTAAATTTTATTCAAAAGTATATCAAAATTTCAATGTAATTCTGATTGAATTCTTGATTGAAAACAAAAATATAAACATATAGAGCCCGATTTTGTTGTTTTCAAGTTATTTATCAACAAGAAACAGAGAGAAAAACAGAGGAAAACAATCAAGGATCATAATTATATATATGGGATTTGGCTAAAATCAAACATATACCCAACTCCAACTCTGCTCAACTCTGATGAATTCTGCCCGAAATTATCCATAAATTCGCCGCCACACGCCGGAAAATCACTGAAACCCGCCAGGCTATTCAAGCGAATATCGCTATGTAGAGTACAAGATGACGACGAAGAAGAAGAAGAAGACGATGTAGAGAAGTTATTATTATGAGTACTAATAGTAGAAGTAGTAGTAGTGAAGCGAGCATTAGCAAGTCTTGCTCTAGCTATAGCCAAATCTTGTTGGAGCTCCAGCATTTTCTTCTGGAGCAAAGCTATGGCTCCAATGCAGCCGTAGACGGGGTCTCTCAGCCTTGCCTCCGCCTCGTAGGCCAGCGAGTTCACCGTGTCCTCACGGTGCTCCACAGGGACTTCCGTGAGGATCTTGCTGACGTTGCTGGCCCCGAAAACCTTGTGGACCCTAGCGAACTTCTTGGGCTCGTCGGAGTGGAAATACGGGGCGAAAATGCAATTGGGAATGCATTTCCTCTTCAGGAACTTGCAGGCTGCGCAGGAGGAGCTCGACCGTGGCTCGTGGTGTCCTCTCATGGTTATGTGACGATTTGGTCTGTTTTTTGAACTTCGTTTAATGTGTGTCTGCACTATAAATAGACCAGTCGTCAAAATAGTACTGTTTTAATTTAAATTGCCCGTGTCTAAATTTAAAAATATATTGGCCTATTAGCTCAGTTGGTTAGAGCGTCGTGCTAATAACGCGAAGGTCGCAGGTTCGAGACCTGCATGGGCCATATGAAGTTTTTGAGTTTTCTTAATTATGGACTTTTAATACTTCACTTAATTTTTTTTATAAAAGTTTGATCACTATAGACTTTTCATACTTTATTTAAATGGCGAGTGCGTTATTAGTGTTTGATCTCGTAGATCCTAGTTAACGTATACCCGACGATGTCAATTTATATAGGAAGAAAAAAAAAAAAAAAAAAAGATTGTTATTTTAGGTCTCCTGTGAAATGACTTTTCATTAATGTTTTGGATACTTTGCTTGGGCCCTGTCTAGTAAAATAATTGAAATGAGTGAGAGAGTAAAAAAATAATTGTTTTTCAAAAAAAAAATTCACAGCAAAAGAAAAAAATGTCAAAATAAAGTTGGCTTTATCTAGAAGAAAGAAAACCTGGAGGTGAAAAGAGCAATTATGAATCCTTACAAATACAATTCAAAGTGGACCCCAAAAATATCACCATATAGATTGGTTTCTGATCTTTCAAGTTATTACCAATTAAGGGAAATATATTTCAGAATTGTTTGGTTTATTATTTGAAAAAGGTTTTCAAAATTATCTCCAAAATCTCACAACCGAGACCTGTTTATACACATATATATATATATATATCTAAATCAACTTAAATTTGTGATTTAATTTTTTTACTTCAACATCTTAACCATTCATGTGTTTTTGATCTGATGATTAAGATTATAATGTATTTATAACTCTTAGATTAAAAACACATGATTGATGAAGGTATTGAAGTCAAAAAATCAAATCAAATATTTAAGTTGATTTAGCTTAACCCATATATATATATATATACAGATTTTCCATTGTCAGTTCGTCCTGACAATAAATATATCAGGCTGAAGAATGTTGAACATTAGATTTACATAATTTGACTTAAAGTGTATACTCTTATCAAATAAAGTGTATGCACTTGTCAAATGTGGACCACTAGATTTATATTATTTGTCATAATATATTTATTGTCAGGACGAATTGGCAATAGAAAGAGTATGTATATATATATATATAAAGATTTTATAATGTTTAGTCTTAAATAATAATTATATATATATATAAAGATTTTCCAACCTAAAAATAAAGAATAATTGTATATTAACTACAAACCCAACATGTTTTGCAATTATCGGAGAAATCACAAGTTTTTTTTTTTTTTTTTTTTAATTTTTTTTTTTTTTTTTTTTTGAGGAGGAGAGGAGGAGGAGAGGATCCAACTTCTTTGAAAGATTTATTCATTCTTGCAGTTGAGATTGAAATTGATAGATGTCCTTTTTGTCATAAAGGTTGGTAAGTCTTAAATTTACAAGGGACCATTTTAAAATTGTGGGGGCTATTTAGATATCAATAATGCTAAACATCCTATTTAAAATCCTAATATTTTCATTTTCGCGCACACTAACAAAAACATATCAATGACCACAAAAGGAAGAATAAATCAATTAAAATTGATCAAAAAATGTCTTCTTAATTTTTTTTTTTAATAAGTTTCTAAATCACATAAAATCACTAATTGTTTTTGAATTTCATTGTCAAATAATTCAAAAAGCTTACATTGGGATTCTTTATGTTATGTAGGATGGAGTTTATATTGAACTCCCATTACTCTACCAAAATAAACTAATTACTATAGTACGAATAGATCAAGATTGAAGAAAAATAAAATAATATATATATATATATATAATTATTTTAATTTCGGTAAGGACCTTGATGAAATCATATCGATTTTTATGAATTTTGATCTGATTTTTTTTTTGTATGGATGATAAGTTCAATGAAATATACGTATAAATAAAATTTGATAATTTTTCAAGCATTAGAACTATATTATTTTTTAAATTTTCTTATATTTTGTCTATTTTTTTGATGCATTCATATTTAATAAAATCGAGATAAATAGTTATAGTTCTTAAAAAAATTTCAATTTTTATTAATATGTACACTTCATTGAATTTATCATCCATACAAAAATCAAAATTCATAAAAAATGATATGATTTCATTAATGTTCTTAGGGATTCAAACTTAATATATATATATATATAAATATTACGCATGATGGGATTTAAATCCCACGCTTGTCAAGTTTTTACCGATATATTAATTGATAAAAGAAGTAGAAAATTGTCACTTCAATCAAATTGTGCAAAAGAGTGGAAAAGGGCCAAGTTGATAATGGCATAATGTTTCTTCAAAGAGCCCACTTATTTAATGCTTGTCCCTTTCCCCAAATCCACCAAAACCCAAAAGGCAATTTGGGAAGGAGAGGGACAGCATCACACGTGTCACCATTGTGTGCGATCACAAGTGATAACCTGACAGTGGGCCCACAATTTGGATGGACCGTGTTGCACACTCTCTCCATCGAAAGGTTATGGATGGTTTTCTTCCTCCCCATGTGTGGAGAGAGAGAGAGAGGTCATGTGGGCCTGGGCCCAGTTGTATGATTAGGGTTTTTGGAGATGATGGAGTTCCACTTGGTGGGGGGTTGATGTCTAGATGATATTTAGTAGAGAGAGGAGAGAAGAGAAGAGGATAGGGTGGGGTGGTGTTGATTGACTTTGAAAGTTGTTCCACCACCACCACCACCACCACCCCCCTCCATCTCCATTCTCCACCACCATGTCTTGCACTTTCAATAAAGATTCATGCACGTGTCAACATTTGATTTGTAGGACCCAACATATATATATATATAGTTTTTCTTTCCTCATGACCGTATTGAAGTTTAGGATGAGACTTGTGAATCATTAATTAAGTTTAACAAGACTTTGACTAAACTAAAGTATGTGAATATAATGGTTAATAATTGTGGAACTGATGTAAATAAAATTAGTTCGTCATGATGAGAGAAAAACTATTATATATATGAGAGAGAGAGAGAGAGAGAGAGAGATGGGCCTAATGATAGGCTATGAATTTATGAGTTGGCAACAAGTTTATATTTTTTTTTTTCCGTTTAAAATTAACAAAGTCAATCATATAAGATTTGTATAGTTGATAGAGAGAGAACGAAATGAGGCTAATTTGGGCTTGAATTTGTGAGTCGGGAATTTATTACATTTGAAATCAATGAACTTTAGGATTTTACTATCATACAAGACATATATATATAGTTGATAGAGAGAGAACGAGAGAGATTGAAATGAGACTAAATCACTAAGATTAAATTTGAAATCAAGTTTGAAATCAATGAAGTTTAAGAGTCTACTATCATACAATACTTGCATAGACTATATAGTTAATAGAGAGAGAGAGAATAAAATGAACCTAATCATGGGCTTGAATTTGTGAGGTGATGATAAGTTTTATATATTTATCAATACAAAATTGGATTTTTTTAAAAATTTTTTTTTATAAGTTTTCTTGTCTAAATCAGAAGTATTCGATTCAATGATTATTAGCTTCTCAATAATGTTACGATCCGTAGAATACATGTAGTATAAATTTAATAAAAACTAAAACTAGTATAAAAATAATGTTGTTGGCCTTCTCCCTATAAATTCACAATTCCCAATTCCCACCAAAAAGCAGAAAAGAAAACACTTGATTTTGATGTGATTTTTAACCACTAAAAAAGTGAACTTGCTAGAAAATGAGGAATCCTATAAAATGGTTTTAGTGGGTTGAGATGTTAGAAGCACAAAATTGAAAATTCAATGTGCTAAATTATTGATAAAAAAAAAATGGAAGTGATGTGCAAAGCATGTGAAAAGGGTCCTCACTCATTTATGTAATGTCATTTCGTTTCATGCAAACTTAGTTTAGTGGGAGCATTATGCAATTGTTTTTTTAGGGCTCATCAATTCACCCACTCTTTTATGTTGTCATTGTTAGTACAAAGTTTCATGTGATTCTATCATGGCATTTGTGTTTTTATGGGCCCTTCATTAGGCCTGGTAGGTCAGCTCCATTGATTAAAACCAAGTTCACATGAGTGTAAAAATTCAATTTCATTTCTTTATATTGAAGCTATTTTGATTTATTTAGATTTGATTGAATTTTAAGTTTAATTGAAATTAGATTGGATTTCAACTCAATGTTAGATTGAAACTCTCTTTGAAATCAATGTAGCTTAACTACGAGAACCCGAGTTTCAGTGATTTCAACAGTTTCGGTTTGAAACTGAATCCGTCAAAACCACCAAAATGGGTTCTTATATATAACACTTATAATCATTTTTTCATTTGATCGTTTTTTGTTGCTTATATTTACATTAGACTTGTGTTCTTAATTCAATTTATACTCATTTTTTGTAGCTTAATTATCTGGAATCCATCAAAACCACCAAAATGAGTTTTATATTCAACAATTATATCATTTTTTTTTTTTTTTTTTCATTTGATTGGTTTTGTTGCTTATATTTACACTAAAATTGTGTTATTAATCCAATTTATACTCATTTTTTTTGTAGCTTAACTATGACAACCCAAGTTTCGACAGTTTCGATGAATTCGATTTGAAACCGAATCCGTCGAAACCACCAAAACAGGCTCTTAAATAACTATAAAAAACGAATCACATGTAACATCTTACCGAATAAAAAAAAATAAAGAAATGAATGAAAAGAAGAAATAAAGGACCATGTCATTGTAAATTATTAGATAAAAGAAAAAATATATTTGACATTGGTTGTTTGATTTGTCTTTACATGCTCTAGCCGAACATCTATATTGACATAGTATTCTACAATAGATCTTGCAAAGCATAATATAATTGCACAAAACTATGAAGAAGATTAAAAAAATAACTTAATGCACATAAGACAACCATAAAGTTCCAATTCAAGTAGCCTGGTTAAATCGAAATGTATTTGAGATTATTAAATAAAAAAAAGAATTTGAATTTTTGAATGATTTCATGACAAGTAACCATTATAATTTATAATCAATATATATATATATATATATATTTAAACTAAATGAACAAGCCACATTAGGAGGCGCCGAGGTGGTGGTTACAATCTATGTACAGTTAATCTATTTTTTTTTCACAATTTTTTTACACTCATTTCTTTCTATTTTTATATAGGTAAGAACTCACATCAATCGGGAATCCTTACTCTTTCAATAAAAATATTTAGAAACACAAATATTATTTAAAGAGTAATGTTACTTTACCAAAATTTGATTCCCAAATGAGGTGACACACTCTAATCCATTCATTTAGATCGCATAAATCTAATTCAATTTAAATAAGCATCTCCAATAGGCCGGAATTGGAGACCTCCTTGACTATATTTAGGGAGCCATGATCGGAAAGTGCTCCAATAGGCTCCCTATCTCGCTCCCTATTTTTAATTCCGGCCAAAGCCTCCCTAAATTTAGGGAGCCAAGGCATCCTCCCTATTTTTTGATTCTCTCTCCTCAAATGAAATGGATGGTGAGGATGAGTCCACATCACACATTTTCAATGGTCCAAATTCATTCTTCTTATTTTTTATTTAACTCAAATTCTTTTAATTTTAACATAAATAATTCATTTATTTTCCTCCATTTAATTCTTTTCCAATGACTAGGCAGTGCAAAATTCAATTTTATTTTTTTAAAACCCAAATTGCTTGTTTGCAACAGCTTTGTTCATGATTCTATATTGATTTATTTTAAATAATAATATTTTAAATTTATTTAAAAATAATAATTTTTTAATTTAAAAATAAATAAATAATAATAGGGAGTCATTTTTAAGGAGGTTTGTTGGAGTCTTCACTCCTTATATGACACCCTATTTCTAAAAAGTACAATTGGCTCCCTAAATCTAAGGAAAAAATAGAGAGCCTTATTGGAGATGCTCTAAGTGTTTATTTATTTATTTATTTAAAAAAAACAGTTGTGAAAACACTCCAAAAATATTTTTAGATGGTCAACCCTAATCAGCCAACTAATAAAATGATTTGCTGAGGTCAACCCTTCTATATTTTCCTTTAAAACAAAGCTGAATATGTCAAATCTAAGAATGTTTGAGATAAATATTGAATAAAATACTTACAAATTCATTTAAGTGTAGCAATCAAACCTCAATAATAGCTTGAAGCTTGAAATTCAATAAGGAGAAAAGAGTTGGTGATAAAACAAAAGTGAAAGGTATTGTTTTGCTACGTTTGTTATGAAAAATCAAACAAATTTGTATGTTGCAAATTGAAAATGAGAAACAACAAGATGAGATTGATCCAATTATATACCCCTCACACTTATAACATTGATATTCTCCGCCCTAAAACTCTGAATTATTTGTAATTGTTCAACAAAAGAAAATAAGAAAACAGAATTCCCTTTTCAAGATCTAAGAGCACATCTAATAAAGTATTCTCTATATGGTTGAAATTTTTTTTTTGATATTACAACAACTGCCGGGACCCTGCAAGAATTGGACTCTACTGGCACAGCCCAGAACAACCGCTCCCACTAAAGGGGAGAGAGCAACCTTCACTTGATAGCCAAGGAGGGACAAAGAATATATGTAAATATATACATGGGTGCTATGGGTATTGAACCATGGTGGTGGAGGCTCCAATTAGAGGGTCCAACCACATTGGCAAGAGGCCCAATAGCTCTATATGGTTGAATTTATGAAACAAAAAATGGATATTAAATCAATAGCAGTTGCATTCAAGCATATACTGAAGGCTCATATACAGACAAAAGCAAGATTCAAGAAAGAAAATGAACCACATTATTTAATCTAATCAATTCATAAAAAGACATAAATGAAATGATTAGAACGTTTTCAGAGCACTGTTCATGGAACAAATGTCAAGTTTTCTGTTAAAAAATCTATATTTTATATGTGACCACCCTGGATATTGAACTCCCTAATAAGACATTCTAAATATGGACACGATTTAATTAATTATCTGCAAGCTTCTGGAAAAGAAAAGATAAAACACCAAGTTTGACAAGACTCATTCAATATACCTTGAGGGTTGTCGAACAAGTTCTGGAAAAAAATTCAGTACCAAAGTTACATAACATTTACGAAACTAGATGTTTAGTTACATAACGTTGTGCAATTGGTTACACGATATTATGTAATTTCGATACTGAATTGTTTTTGTCAGGATCGACTTGACTAAAGAATTATTATTATAATAATTCGAATATAAAATTGGCGGGGAATATAACTAACCCATCAAGCCCGGAGATGGCTCCAAGTGGCAGCAACCCAGAAGCTCTCCTTCCTCTCCCACTGACTTTAGCTGTTGTCTCTTATGTTTACTGTGCAAACAGAAAAAGTCAAAATTCCATGCAGGTTCTGTATTATTATTTTTTTTGGTTGAGACAAATGGTAGTATCATTTACAATAAAATAAGGAAGCCAAATCTTAACAAAGACCTGGAAATGATAATAACTATGAGAAGAAAGAGAGCGAGACTTACACAGTGAGGATCATCATCCATGGATGTCTCTCTTCCTCCTTTCATGGCTTCCTCAGGACTTTTGCCCATGGGGACGTTGCTGGAATCCTTGATACATGTCTCCAATGAAGTTGCTTCAATGGAAAAGCTTCCATCTGTACAAGTCAGGAATGTTTCCACCATGATAAGGAGGATCAAACTGCTGTATTCTTTGTTTGAAGAGATTCAAGATACCAATAGTTGTCCACTTCCTCCATCTTCAATTCTGTGTCTCACCGAGGTTTTTTCTGTTATTCGAAGAGTGAAGTTCTTGATTCAAGGCTGCAAGGATGGTAGTTCTCTTTGGGGACTTATACAGACGGAGATTGTGTCTAATCAATTTTATGTGCTGGTGAAGGAGATGGGAAGGGCACTTGATATTTTACCTCTCAGCTTGCTTAATTTATCCGCAGACATCAGAGAGCAGGTTGAACTTCTTCACAAACAAGCGAAAAGAGCAGATTTGTTTGTTGACCCCAGAGAGCTTCTAAGTAGAGAAGATCTCCTGCAAGTAATGGCATCTAATAATGAGAAGAACAGCAAGAACAAGGGTTTCGTTGATATCAGAAAATTGCAAGAAGTTTTAACCAGCATTGGTTTGAGAAGTCCGTTGGATTTCGAAGAAGAAATTTCGAAGCTAGAAGCAGAAGCACAAAAGCAGGCAGGAACAGGTGGATTAATTGTGGTTTCTAATATAAACAATCTCATATCTCTTGTTTCGTTTTCCAAATCGATGATTTTCAGTAATGAAGAAAAAGAGAAGAATAAAGACATCAAGCAGTGTTCTTCATCAATGAACAGAATTCATGATCAGTCATCAACTATTCAATCAATACTTACAAACATTCCTGATGAATTTCGTTGCCCGATATCACTTGACTTGATGAGAGATCCAGTGATTGTAGCATCTGGGCACACGTACGATCGAAATTCAATTTCTCAGTGGATCAATTCTGGGCATCATACCTGTCCCAAGAGTGGGCAACGGTTAATTCACATGGCCCTCATACCAAATTATGCACTAAAGAGTCTGGTACATCAATGGTGCGAAGAAAACAATATCCCATTGACAGAGTGCGCATCATCATCTTCCTCAGATTTGGAGAGAAGCAACAGCAAGAGGAAGTTATGTGAGAATGCTGTTGATCACATTTCTGCCACCAAAGCTGCCGCAGATGCTGTTAAAATGACAGCTGAATTTTTAGTGGGGAAGCTAGCAATGGGGTCTGTAGAAATACAGAGGCAGGCAGCTTATGAGCTTCGATTACTTGCAAAAACTGGAATGGATAACCGCAGGATAATTGCTGACGTAGGATCGATTCCTTTCCTTGTGACACTACTAAGTTCCCATGATCCAAGAATTCAGGAAAATGCTGTAACTGCCCTACTCAACCTTTCCATTTACGACAACAACAAAATTTTAATAATGGCAGCCGGTGCAATTGACAGCATAACAGGTGTTCTGGAATCTGGGAAAACCATGGAGGCGAGGGAGAATGCTGCGGCAGCAATCTTTAGCCTGTCGATGATAGACGATTGCAAGGTCACCATTGGAGCCCGTCCAAGAGCAATTCCAGCCTTGATTGGGCTCCTGAGAGAAGGCACGACAGCTGGAAAAAGAGATGCTGCAACTGCACTATTCAATCTTGCAGTGTATAACGCTAACAAGGCTAGTGCTGTTGTTGCTGGAGCTGTTCCTCTGCTCATTGAACTGCTAATGGATGATAAGGCAGGCATAACAGATGATGCCTTGGCAGTGCTAGCCCAACTTCTTGGCTGCTCTCAAGGACTGGAGGAGATAAGGAAAAGTAGAGTTCTGGTGCCTCTTCTTATCGATCTCTTGCGATTTGGATCTACCAAAGGAAAGGAGAATTCAATTACTCTTCTTTTGGGGTTGTGCAAGGATGGAGGAGAGGAGGTTGCGAGACGTCTGCTAATAAATCCGCGGAGTATTCCTTCCCTTCAAAGCTTGGTTGCTGATGGGTCTTTGAAAGCTCGCAGAAAGGCAGATGCACTCCTCAGATTACTCAACAGATGCTGCTCTCAATCTCACAATCCTGTAGGATAATAATATCTGGAAACACAGGATGAAAAAAGATGTAAATTTGTGCATTTCAAAAACATCATACAGGTTTTCATTTGTTACTGTAATTTAATCTCACAGCTTACTGCTTCATTCAATGACTTCACTTATGCATAAATATCTTCTTGATGGTCTAGCTTGCTCTACGACTAAGATCGAAATCTCTGGTTACCAGACAATGAATCAAAAGGCACTAAGGCAGTAACCTCAAGCTGTTAAGTCTGTTAGTAATGTGAGACTCGTCTAACTTTTAAGCATGCTTTCGATTACAGTATTGGTCAAGAACCAACAACAACGATATGCAAGGAATAAAAATTTCAAGATAAGCAACACAATTTTTCGAAGTAATGAACTAAAGAAAACTCCAAACTCAAGACAGCAGCTTCTCAACTCAGAGGACATTCATCATTCGAAAACAGTTAATTGTGGCAACTTCTGTTTTCAGACTGCTCATTATGCAAACAAGTCAGAATAATACCAGATCATTCGGATGACAAGTCTGATGCCCACTTGACAATATGTTGATATCCACCGCATATATTTGCTTGCAACCCTCCTGGTTTTCAAAATTTGTCTGGTAATGCAGTAGATCCTGTTAGTCACAAAACAACATAAAACATAAATAGGTAATAAAAAGGCCTACAACCAAAAGTGAATTTAGTTAAGTCACATAGGTCTCTAAATTGGAACCCAGTGAGTACACAAGCCTTTCTCTTCTGATACAGGAGCTCTCTCTAGTCTCTCGTTCTTAGAGACTTCTCCCAGATAATTCACCCTGCAAAAAAGAAAAGAAAAAAAAAGGTAATCCAAGCACACTTATAACTAGCATAACAAAAATTCAAGGTAATTGACAATGGCATCACCAAAGAAGATTGTTAGTAATTATAAAGAAATGGAAAATGAATGCAAGATTCACTTTCAGTGAGATTATGTTGAATAATAAGAAAGTGCTATTTGCTAGTAAATTACAAATGAGAGAGAGAGAGAGAGATGAAACATAGAATTTTTATTTCTTAAATTACTCTGTTTTTACAATTAAATTACAAAAGACAACTGCAACCAAAAAAATAAAAGAAAAATATATTACATCAGTGATTGTCGGTTACAAGACTCTCACATATTTTAGCAGAAACATTCTAATTTAATAAGGTTAAACTTATGTTCAACCACTCAGAACTATAGAAGATTGATATTGTGATGGCGACCTCCAAGTCCTTCTGTGAACCACAATTCACATGAAGCCATGAAGGAGAGTTTAGGTTCGGTTTAGTATATTATAAATCTACCAATTCCAGCAGAATATGGTTCCCATTGATGTTGAACTTCCAGTACCAGCTTCCAGTATCCATCATACTCGGTTCAATAGGGTCTAACTGGACTGATAAACCTGAAAAGTAAATGAAAACCTTGAATGAGTTAGTGATTATCTTATAATCAGCATGTTCTGTGCAAAGGATATTATGCATATGGATAGAATAATACACATGCAAGACAGTGGGGGAGAGAGACAGGGAGATAAAGAGTAATTATTTTCTCAACTCAACAGCCGATAGTAATATTGCTCACAACTGTGATGTTACTATAAAATAAGATAGTAGACTGAAAACTATAGTAAGTTTAACTTCAAAAAAATGCATTTGTGGTTGGAAACAAGTTGTTTTGGTAGAATGTGAGAGGCACATTAATTCTCAAAAAACTTTCTAAACAAAACCATAGTACTCTTTGTGTACATCGCAATATTAAGGTCTGACAATCGTGCTGTGTATCAAAGTTCAAACTACAAGAATGCACTCCCTTTCATTTGAACCAAATGCTGGATGAAGAGGGATGAATACTACATTCTCTTGAACATACACTTTTATAATCTATATATGCATTCCCCAAGAAAGAGATTGGTGCAGACAGTTTTGAATTATAAGAAAGTTGTTATTTGATGGATATCGAGTTATCAAAATATAAGAACCTGAGTTTCCTGATGTAATCTTCAATTTGTGGCCATCTGGTACTTCAAATACATGATTGCCCTGCATCATGGGAGAAAGCAGCGGAAGAAGATTTCAGTTCAAAAAACCGGCAAGGCATATGAAAAACAAGTCAAACTAATTAAATTAAATTATCAGGAACCAAGAAAATTCCTCAATTGATCAAATGCAATAATGAAAAATTCCCAATTCCATGGACGATAAAAAATTTGCAGGTGCAGGTTAAATGAGCACAGGTGTGTTTACGAGCATGTGAGAACGAAAATGTTGCCCAAGTTAACTTCGATGACATCTGAATGGTTACATCATCCTACATTAAATATAAGGACTGGTTCAAGTCTACGCTACCTGTAGAGTAACATTACTAGCCTCAAATTCAGCATTTCCATGCAGTATGACCTTAAGTGCCTCTAGCCTCTTCACATCATGCTTCCAGTAAGTATTGTCTCCACAGCTCCAATCAATTCCTTCATTTAGTACTTTGACATTATGTAGTTTACATCTTCCACACCTGGATATATAGACTCATAAATGAATCTACCAAATAAATAGCTATTATTATTGAAAATTCAAAGAAATGAACTAAATAAATTACCTGTGTCCGTACTGTAATATTGGTTCACCATTTTCATTATTCCTAGTTGAGCCCATAACGTTTTCAGCCACAATGATCAGGCTGCCATCAAGCTGGAAAAGAGTAATCAGTTTAGCAAAAAATGACAACAATCTCTCTTGCCTAAATCAAACTCTATATCAGAACATAATAACCTGAACATTCCTCCACAAGAATTCTGCAACCTCTATTTGTAACTCTGAGCCCTCAGAAATGGAACCTCCATTGAACTGATACAGTTAACCAGATGATATTATAACATAATTGTTACTCAGCCAATAAGTGCTTAAATGTTGAAGACCATGAAGCATGTAAGTGTGATAATTATTGACAATAATAAACAGCTTATGTATTCTTATCCCATATTTAAATGGGTAAATAATGAACTAGTTAACTATAATTGAACAGCAATTACTATGTAAATCAAGAAACTTTTAACAACCATATGATGAGTTCAGTAACGCCCCCGATATACTTACCTTCTGTCTTGTGACTTCCCAAAGCACACCAAGGGCGGGATGGAGAAGAATAAGATATGGAGGTCCAGAATCAACATATTTGTCATTACCTTCAATCTGCAAATTGTGAAAGAGAATAATATGGTATTAAGAAGATACTCGCCAGCAACCAGAAGGTTACTTTTTTTTTTATATACGCAGGACTCTTCGGACTATTCCCTTGTTCCCCGGTTACTAAACTAATGGTTATTGTTGGCTTGTTGGCCCCTACAAGGCTACTACTTAGTAGCCATAAAACTCGTACGATATTAATATCCTAGGTAGGTTTCCCAAAGGGTATTGAACCCCTGACATCTTGGTTGAAATTTGAAATTGAAAGCCCCACCCCTTGACCACTAAGCCAATCTCTTGAGGTTAACCAGAAGGTTACTATCAATTTTTTCTTCTTTCAACAAGTCATCCAGTGACATCCACTTCAAGTAAAATGGCATGATTCTGCACACTAATTTGAAGAGATTCAAGAGGATATACCTCAGGTAGTCTAATATCACACTGGGAAAGAAGATCGTAGGCATTCCGCAAGATATCCAACAGTGAACCCTCTGGAGTCTGCAGAAGAGTTAAACTTAAAAATATTAACATTGGAGACAAAATCATATCCAATAACTTTGATGTTACAAACTGTAAGGTTCAAAAGTTGGTTTATTCCAATCAATATTATCAATAACATTCAGGCCAAAATGGATGTGTTTGGGAAATTTAGGAATAACCTAAAGAGTTATAAGAGAAGAAAGAATGGATTCATATTCAAAATAATACAACAAACATGACATTGATAATGCAACCAGTCAACAGAGTAAAAGATGCCAGAGGATCCATAACAGGTATGTTCAAGAAAAAATATGACTTCAAAATTTAAGACCTCATAAAATTTTGGTGTTTGATCTGAAGAAAATAAATATATTACAACATGAGAATCGAGTTTTGACAATCAGAAAACAGTAACCTGGTGGAGAGGCATGTCTGCATGTTTTCTCTTCTTCTTAGCAGACGAAGTTACCCTTCTTCGTTCATTGTAAACCATAAAGGTATCCAGCTCATCTATAGGTATAAATATCCAAGATGGGCTTTATTAGCAAAACAATAAAAAATATCAACAAGATAATTTGGATTGTATTGATAAAAAATTAAACAGTGTTATACCTTCTACACCCTTGTAACATCTAGATGAATATGTATTCAAAAGATTGTCCGCAATATTTTGCATCGTACATTCTAGCCTTCCACCAGGGACACTAAATATAAAAAAGTAATAAGCACTTGCTGTAACAAATAAAACTGATAAAAATATATATTAATATTAATTGCCCAAATGAGTAAAAAAATTGCAAAAGAGAGAAAAGTGGTATTTAAAACAAGTCACAAAGCTCAAGGATCACATTCATCCACATAATATTCACTGAACACTACATATTGTATACTGTCATCTATAGAGATACACATCCACAGATCCAAATCTAACGACATCACTCATGTCATATCACCTTTAGATTACGAAAATCGTCAATAAAGGCTTAGGGTTGAAGAGACTCATATTTTAGAATTGTAAGATTATTAATATAGAAAGGGAGTCAACATCAAATCCCCCACATAACTCATATGCAATCAATTCCAAAGCTAATGTGGCTTAGTCTTGCAGTATGACTCTATTAAGACAGATTCATGTGACAAATTAAAGTAGTTTTAGTCAGCTTTAGAGATTTCAGTACCGCCTTCTTTTGGGATTCTTAATTTTTATTTTTATGAACCTATCATTCCGTGGAGTGTATAATTGAAAAGAAAAAAAGCACGGAATGCAGCTTATATAACAATGATTCTGGGGTAAAATATGATTTCTTCATAGATATACTTTGAGATAAAGAATAATTTATTATTATAGGATGCACATACTAAGTATGATTAATGAGGAATGTAACCCACATCAGGATATATAATATTAAACGAAAAGAGTCAAAAGTTGTTGAACAGTGAAGTTACCTGTGATAGTCTCCAAATTGATCTGCATATACTATTGGTTTCTTTGCATTTAGAACCATCCCTGGTAAACTTTTTTCACTATTACTAGAACCAATTAACTCCATAGAGGGTAAATCCACATACAGAATATTTGTATTGGCGGGGAACTCTGCCTGCAAACTTATAACACAACAAACAAATTTGATACCGAAAATTTTCAAAAACTTAAAACTTAAAAAGATAAAAATCAAGAAAGTTGAGAAACATTTTCAGGACTGGATATTAAAAAAATAAAAAACGAAAGCTAATCTTGATCCAGGAAACTAAAATAAACCACACAGATGATGAAACTGAATAAGAAAGCTCACCTAAGCAAATCACTACATAGATCCTAGATCCTACACAAGTATTAGGTGACCTTCTGAGCAAAAAGGAAAATCAGTTTCCCTAAAGATTCTCTATGCAAAACCCCATTCTCCAAACATTACCTCAAGTAAAAAGGAAATCACAAACTCAAATGATTTTGTAGCCAGGTGCCAAAACCCACAAAGTTTTGAGAACTTTTAACTATAAAATACCTAATTCTTTCCCACAAAGTTTCAAGAACATCAAAAGATCGAATTATAAAATACCTTTATATTTCAAGTTACAGTACAGAAAACCATGTTGCTTTAGAATTCAGTAAATGGAATAAAATGGCATATATAGCAATTGAAGAATACACCCAATGTCCCAGTCATGTTCATTTACATCTTGAAAAGCATCATACCACACTATATAAAATTCATCTAATAATTCAACAACAAATGACAGCATACCTATTAGAAGAAAGAGGTCCACTTGTGATTCCAAATTTATCAAACTCTGTGTATTCAATGCATGACAAACCATATGCCCACTTCCCATCAAGATTCTTCTTCTCGAGCAGAACATTTATTCCTTCTGTAGCACCCGAGTTCCTCTTGCAGGAAGCAAACCCCAGTTTCTGTTACATGTCCAATTAGTAATGAGAAAACAAGCTAGGTTAAAATGATTTAGAACTTCATCAAATCTTCATATAACAAAGGTGCTTATCCCTTAAAGTCATTTAATTCCAAAATAACATCATATAACTGAATACTTGATAAAATTAATCTACACATTGCACCTACAATGCCGTTTTTTGTTAGTGCCTTTAAGAGACTTGAAGGATATCAAATAAACATACCTTCCCATGATGCAAACCAATCCCTGCCAATGCCAAGAGGGTCAAATCTGTAGCAGCCACAACATTACTGCATGGTACCAATATCCATGTCAAGTACAAAGAATGGAAATTCAAGAAAATTAAACAACTTCTGATATACCAGTAGCTATAGCTAACCTGACTTGTCGAACAGTTGCACCTTTTCTTCCATGACCATGGAACCACTTGAAGATACCTTTGTCATAAGCAAGTTTCCATATAACACCATGACCACCAGGCTTACAAACAGGCGCAAATGGTTTCATGACAAGCCATTGCCCATCTTCTGCACTAACAGCAGGAACGAGAGGCTGGCAATTCATAAATCATGTTGTTAAATGAGTGATATTTATTAATGATTCCAAAGAATACTATTTTTAAGCGAAGAGAAATATCTTCAAAGCAAAACCTGTTCAAAAAGTTGGAAATTCGATTGACCTCTTCCAAACCATCCAATTCTTTCACAAAGAGCAGTGATGCGTTGATGGTTGTTCTTTGCGGAACTTGTCATGATTGCAACAGGGGTGATACATTGTTTTCCATACAATTTGAAGTACAAGAACTCTCTAGCCTTGCGAATGCAAAATCAAATATAAAGATCTTATTATATGGAAAACACGCTTGTAATCTCATAATCAATAATTAACAACTTCAATGTTAACTTTTCCTTGTCAAGCGTCAAAGATATATATAAAAAAAATATATACATTTCCAAGCTTGACCAACAGTGAGTTATACCTGAAGATCTCTTATAAGACCTTCCAATAAAGTCCTTCCACAATAAGGAAGCATTGCGGCCGGAAGACATTCACCTGTGGCAGGATCGACCAAACCAAGTCTGTCTGCAGAGCCTCCCAGAGGATAAATTTCGCCTAGCTCTGGCAAACCCTAAAAGGAATATGATTTATTATTCAAAAAACACCTGGGACTTTCGTTCTGTCCATAAGAACAAAACTTTTTACCGACTAACCTCAATTCCCCAGAGAGCTGCTTGTGATGCATACTCTGTATTTTGAGAAAGGTCAAGTCCACTAGGAACATGAATTTCCAAAAATTGACATTCCATTGATTCGTTTATCTGCTGAGATCGCTTTGCAGCCTGCCTTTCGAATTTCAGTTGGGCAAGAAGCTCCAGCACCGTTATTTGATATCTGCAGCATGTCATTTACGTTTCCATCCTAAAATTCAAACGATTGAACAGACTAACAGATATTTGCAAAAATGAAACTGATTTCGGCAAGCACATAAATAAATTTACTTTCTTTCAAAAATTTCTAAATAATAATTGCACTTTAACTATTTAAAATGCTTTTGGAAATAAATAAAAAAAGAAGCAAAAGTTCCGTTGCTTTTATTAAACTATTCACATTATAAAAACAAAACTGAAATTGAGCAAATAACAACTCACCCAATGATTCCACCAATGCAATCATAAAACTTTTCAATCTCCGCCAAACTCTTCAACAACTTATTCAAGTCTTTAACTTGCTCATTTTCCAATACGACACCATTTTGATGGTGACTGTGACCACCACCACCACCGCCACCGACGTCCCATTTCTCAATCATCTCCACCAACAAATAAAGCGCGCTCTTCAATTCGCTCCTCGCCGACTTCACTTCGCTCTCTGCGAATTCGGTCCCCAAATTGAGCACTTGTTCCTGCCCCGCCGCGATCAAGCACTTGACCAGAAACAGCTGGAAACTGTCCAAATCGAGCGAGCCTAGAACCCTAGCGAAGTTGTTGTCGCAGCTGTTGAAGAACCGCCTCACTCGAGAGTCGCCGTCGACGACGGAGAGCTTCCGGTCCAGAGACTCCGAGGCGGCGAGCTTCGACCTGAGCGATTTTAGGCGGGAAATTTCCTGGTGGAAATTGCAATCAGGCGCGGGTGGCGCGTACTCCACAGGCGCGGTGGTGACTCGACATGACCGCTCTTGTGCTGAAGACGATGACGAGGACGACGACGACGATAATGAGGACGAGAACGTAAATGGAGGTCTTTTGAAGTGGAGAGAACTTAAAGAGTGAAAAGGTGTAGTTTTAGAAGTGAACGAAAATAGCAAGTGGTGTGAAATGTTTTTGTTAACGATGGAAGTAGTAGTGTTGGACATTGTTTGGACAGCGAGAAAAAGGATGGAAAAAAAAAAAAAACGAGAATTTGAAAACGAATAGAAAAAAATAAAAGAATTTAAAGAGGAAAAATATGGGACGGATAAGACGAGATGCTGGGAGGATATACCGAGAAAAAGTTTGTACAAAAAAACAGAGATAGAGAGAGAGATTTTTTTTCAACCGTCAAAACGGTGACTGATAGTGTGTGTGTGTCACAGTGTCTGCGTGTTGTTGGAGTCTGATCTTCGGTGTTCGATTTTGATTGGTGGAGTGTGTATTTTTGGTGCTGACTAAGCGATGTTTCCATATGAAAAAGACTTGGATAATATTAATGATTTTTTTTTGGAGTCAAAATTGCATTAATAACTTATAACTTAAGTTTAATTATAAATATAAGCAATAATAGGGATCAAATAAAATTAATTGCATATAAGAGCCCGGTTTTGTGGTTTTAACCGATACGGTTTCAAATCGAAATCGTCAAAACTCGGATTTTCACAATCATGTTAAAAAAATGAGTGTAAATTGGACTAAACACGTAAGTATAACATACATATAAGAAACAAAAACGATTAAATAAAATAATGCCTATAATACTTGTATAGTTGTATATAAGAACCCATTTCGTAGTTTTAACAGATTCAGTTTTAAATCGAAACTGTCGAAACTTGGGTTTTCAAAGTTCAACTACAAAAAATGAATATAAAATGAACTAAGAACACAAATTTAATGTAAAAAAATTAAAAAAAATTAAAAATAAAAATTAAAAAATGGCTACAATACTTGCACAATCGCATAAAAGAGCACGTTTTATTGTTTCGACAGATTCGGTTTGAAGCCGAATCTATAAAAACCAACGAAACTCGAGTTTAATGAGTATAAGTTGGATTAAAGACACAAGTTTATTGTAAATATAAACAATAAAAACGTTCATATTAAAAATAAAAATAAAAATAGCTACAATTATTGCATATAAAAACCCATTTTAATGGTTTCATTGGATTCGGTTTTAAACCCAAATCGCCGAAACCGCAGTAAGATGATAATTATACATAAGCTAGCTTCACATTTTTCATATTTCAAAGCATGTCTACGTAGATTAAGAACAGGGAGATTCTGATAAGAATTATTGATTTGAGAATATCGTATATTAATTTCGCCACTAACGGAGATTTTAAGTGAGAGAGTCTTGACTAGAGTGAGAATTTTGATTAAACAGAGAAATTAGTTGTTTACAAACTGTTGTTTTGTACAAAAAGTACCCCCAAATGGTACCTAACCTAGCTTATGCATTAGTTTTCTTCAATACATTCCACGAAATCCGGAGATGCCCTTTTCGTTGAAGCAAAAACTCTGGCATTTGATCAAAAACTGGCAAACTTCCATGTCTATGTCGATATCTTTGCCGGAGAATCCATGGTTTTGAGCCCTAATGTTTACATTCTTATCAATTCAATTGTTGTTGCAACTTAATCCTGACACAGTAGTAGCTGTTCCAGTTCTTGATCGAAGTCATCGTCACCACCTTGCTGCTCAGAATCATGCAGTTGTAGCTGTAGCTGTTTTTCTACAGGCCGGTTCAGCCCAGTTTGTTGATAAAAAGTTTCTCTTTGGATATTCCAGTTCTCACTGATATTCTCCATCGCGTCTCCAAGTGGTTCCTTATTTTCTGATATATGCTTTATGTTTTGCACATCCACCACCTCACTTGACTCTTTAACACGAAATTAATTTGAAACACAGATATAAAGCAATTGTTTGATCAAACAATAGCCAATATGGAAAAGAAATAACAACGGAAGAAACGACATTGGCATATTAGGGCAGTCAAGAATAGTGCGCTGTGGGTGCGGGTGTGGGTGCAAAATAAGAAAGAAATGTATGCACCTGCAATGGCTTGTTTCTTGGCCTCTGCATATTGAGTTGACATTCTCTGGATCACACCAAGATCAACTTCCGAACCCTGGTATGAGCAGTAACCAGAATGGATATTAGGTTCGCTTTACTCCACAAGAAAACATATAAACATTTGGCTCAACAGTAAGAAATTTCCTATCTCATACGGGAGTAAGTAACTTACCATGTCCATGTGGATAAAGTTCTCAATTCGAGTACTAGCAAATAGCCTGTTAGTCAAAAGGTAAGCAGAAACAACATAAAGAACTGATACTTGGAACCACGAAAGGTAAAATTACAATAAACAAAAATATTAAGCGGACAACATACTTATCATAAGCAACTTGCACACGGGCATTCTGCAACTCCGTGAGTTGGTTCACTGTCTCGGTAACAGAGCCTTCATTTAAGTCCACAGATCCAAACAGAAAGATGTTCTTTTCTAACATCCTTTTCACCAAAGCAGGTACAACTCTAATACCGCTATTTTTTGCCTCAACAACAAGGTCTTTAAGCTTCTTCAGCTCTCCTGTTAGATAAAGGATTGGAGATAAGCCAAACAGAAAGAAGACAAGAAAACTAAAAAAAAAAATGTAAACACCAGGATGCCCCGGTCATTGTATTGAATCATATCACGTCATAGCTTATAATCATGTGACGCCAAATTAAGATGGTAACAATGACCTTTGTGATCTAATGTAATCAAAGCTAAAAAGGAAGGAGTAAACTCGTAAGAATTTCATTAAAATATCCCATTAATCAGAAATTGGTAATATTGGACTTGGTTGTCTTGGTTCATGTCAGCAGAGTTTACATTTGAAATATACATTAATAAGTCAAAGTAATTTTATATTTTAAAAAATGGCAGTGACTTTATCTGATTTCGTAAGGGGTCAACAGAAAAGTCAGATTAATAGCTTAACAATTTGATAAGGTGCCCCAAAATCATCACAAGAAATAAAGTTTGAAGTGAAAACATACCAAAAGAGAGATAAATTTTGAAAGAAGGTTTGGATGGTTGAGTCTCGTAGAGGCAGTAAAGGCAATAGAGTCCACCTAGTCTGCTTGACAAGGAAACAGTGGAGATCATGTGACCTGCACAAGAGCAAATTATTATATGCCCAGAAAATAAAGGATATGAGAAATAATAAATTCAACTCTCAAAAGATGCAAAAAACAGCATACGACAACACCTAATTTTGGTCTAGTAATATCACAAGACATCAAAACATACGGGGTCTGCATCTAACTCAGCATCAGGCAGAACACTTCATAGGTGAAACCAATCACACAATGATGTATTTGAATAAGAAAAAATTAATTAGACACGGTTTAAATACAAAACAAGAGTACCAACAAGCACAATTCCTCAATTACAAAACCATGAAATTACTTCCTAAACTTAAAACACAGTTGTCTTAGCAAAAGAACAATTCCTCAATTACAAAATGCTAGAATAACAGTTTCAAAGGTTAAAAGCCAGTTGAAAGAGAGAATGCCTTTGAGAATCTGTTTAATAGAAGGGATGAATTTCTACAATTACAAAGCTTTTTAATCCTATGTTACCCTTCACTTAACCCCGATGTTTGCCCCAAATTCTCATAAAACCACAAATTTCGGAAATTTTGGAAAGAACCTAAAGCATTTTCTAGTGATGTCATAGCATGTGAGTTACCAGAGCTATTGTAATTCACATATAACAATCTATGAACATACTATAATTTATCCATGACTTCTACATCATCGTAACAATGTCTAACAAGAGGCATGTCACACACAATCCATCAAGCAACAAAATTAAGAGGATACAGCACATAAGAGATCAACAAAATAAAATATCTTAAAGCTTACTAATTGCATGAGCATACAACGATTGCATGAAGAAGGCCAAGTTCCTAGAAGGGCTAGCCTCATAAATGTAGGAAAACTTTCTCGAGAGCCATACTTTCTTCATTTCAGCCAAAGTTGTCAATCCACTCTGTGAGTTACCATAACTCCACAAGTATTAAGACAAATTAAAAACATAAACAAAAATTTAAAAAAAAAAATTAAAAAAGAAAAAAAGAGGCAAAAAACACCTCGACGAACTCTTCTATAAGCTCATCAATGTCCTGCTTAAATGGAGTGAGATCCATAGTGTCTAGTACTGGTCTTTGAAACCAATATCCCTGTTTCTTCACAAAGATAGTTGCATTAAGATTAAATTTAAAAATTTTGAACTTCATATTTTCTTTTATGTCAATCAATGAAGCTTACTAAGCCTTTGTATGATCGCAAAACTAACCACTAAAAATCTCAAGCCTCAAAACTAACAAAAATACCTATAAAATCCAATTTAAACCGACCAATTTTGGTCTAGGGTCAGTCATGCAGGCAGATTTCAAGTTTAAATCACTAAAATATAAATTGCAAGGCAAACCAATTTCGCTCAAATCAGTCACCCCATATAAAACTTTAGTTAAATTTTGACACAACCACAAAATGATTCAATTGTGGCAAAGAAATTACACAAAAAATCCAAAAACTCCAAATCCTCTTAGTCATTCCATCAAACACTTTATGTGCACAAACAAAACAAAAACACACTGGTTTCCATATACAACCCACATGTATGCAAAATAAATACAAATCATAAAACATTGTATCGTTCAAAAACTCATACAACAGTTACTACAAATGATTAAAAACAAAAATCCCAGTTCCAAAAATCACTTACCGGAGTCTAATTCGAAAAACCAGTGCGTAATTTTTCAAAAGGTTCACTGGGCAGGTTAGGGTTTTTATTTGGCGCGAGTTTGGGATTGTTGGAGGGATAGGAGCGACCAAAAGGGATGATTTGCAAAAAAAAAAATTGATTTTATAATGGCAAAAGTGTCTTTTCAGATAAATGTTATGGACAATTTTGGAATTTTAATAAATCTTAGCTGTCAATATTTTTCGGGTTGTCCTATTGGGTTGGGCCTAAGAGAAAAGAGAATCAACTTGGACGTTTTTGGACATGATCGGGCTTTTTAATGTTAATTATTATAAATTCTTGTATTTTTTTTATAAAAATACTTATAAAGAAGAGGGCTAACGCCCAGATTTGGCTATATTATACGTATAATTACAGCCTTTTTTTTTTTTTTTTTTTTTTTAATAGACCCTTAAATTAGAATCGAATGACTAAGTATCAGAGTTTGAAATTATACAAATTTTATATAGTAAGATGACCCCTATTTTATAAAATATTATAATTATGAAAATTCTCCTGTGTAGAATGTAGATAGTTCGTAACAATAATTTGATAACGGATTTATAACGATACAAATTTTGTTATCTTACGGATATCCGTACCAATAAAGCTACCATGTTCATTAGAGTGTTTTATTTCGCAAAATTATTAATTATAGTAGTAATTTTAAATTTAAATTTATATATTGATGATTTTATCTTACATAAATTTATTATAAAGGACTAATTGATCGAACATTTTCCTCTTCGTTATGTTTGGTAGGAGGGAAGGAAAGTATAATAGATAGGAATGATAACATCTATCATTTATTTTATTTGGTATTGAAAAGAAGATTAAATGGATGAATTGATATTTAATTTATAAAATTACTTATTACCCTTAAAAAAATTGGAGAGCAATGAAAAAATGGAAGGCATTATGGTCATTCCTCTCCATTCTTCTCTCCCTCCTTTCTCATCCGCCCATCATGGTCATTGGGCAGATTCATTTTGATGGGCCTCGATGGATCACATCTTCCTCCTCTTCTCCTCTCCTTCCCTCTTATCCCTTTAACCCAACAAGGGATTGAAGCTCTCCTTCCGACCCTCTTCCTCCCTCCATTTCTCCCTCCTACCACACACAGCGCTAATATCGGTTTTTCAACTTATCAATTATAAAATACATTTATTTTAATTTTATTAACTTTTTATCGACCGCTTACAAACCTTGTCTTGACTTACAAACCATAAGAAAATCTGTAGGAGATTTGAATGAATAAGCCTCGATAACAGTAACATTGTCGTCTTTTTCTTGATCACAATCATATATATATATATATATATATTCAATAAAGCGACGTCTTAATCTATACCTTAGTGTGATATAAACTGAGGTCCTTTTCTTATCCACCTAAAAAAATGAGAATGTTTTGAATATTTAAAATATTATGCTTCAACGTAGAAAAATTAGCCAAAAAAATGAATAATTACAAATTTGACTTTAAAAGTGAAAAAAATAATTCAAAGATTCAAAGCTTTTGACCAGAAAAAAAATGAAGTACCAATTATTGCTGGAATTTCGGTTTCTTCTTCTCTTACTTTATTGGAAATTAAATGCTATATACAATTGATGAACTGTATAATCTCTTTTTTGAATGATATTTATGTGACAAAATGAAAAATTATCGACCTCATAATTCAATCCAATACGTCACAATTACGGTATGTGACAAGATATTTAACGAGAAGAGATTGGTCCGATGGCACCATAAGATTGTAGATTCGAGTCTTCAACCCTCCAAAAAAAGATCCCAAATTAATGTAATAGTTAAAAAAAAAAAAAAAAAATCGTAACTGTGTTTAATTTTGTTAGTATTTATTTCTTTCACACTACAAGGACGGAAATGTATGGAAGTGAAAAAGGTAAAAGGTTCAAGGTTCGAGCCTGATATATATCTTTGTGACAAATACTTTCACAACCCATTCGATAAGTTTTCCCGCATTTACTTTTTTATAAACGACATGAATTTTGAACCTACATCACCGATAGAAAAAAAATAATATATATATATATACACACAACAACTCAACTAAATAACAATTTATATATCTGAAACTCTCCTTAATATTATTCGGCAAACCAATCATGTGTTCAATTTGATTTCAACAAAAAAGAAATCAAATTGAACATTGTAGATAGGTTGTAGATATAGTTTTATTTGCATCTTTCGTTTTTAAGGATATTGCTGGTTTGGTTAAGGATGTCGGGGTTTCGAAATGCGTGGCTATTTCCAGATGTGGGAATGGTTTCGCCCATAACCTCGTGTCTCTGGCTGTCTCTTCTTTGAGGGATCATTTGTGGCAAGGGCATTGCCCTTCGTTTCTATCTGCTGGTTGTTAGTTCTAGTTTTCTTGTTTATTTCAAAAATAAATAAAAATAAATAATTATTCTAATTAAGAAATATGAGAGCATATTTTCTCTACATAATACACCCCCTAATAGTAATATATGTTAATATAGGCTCCTCGATCTTCCCTTGAACATGGTTCAGATTTAAGTTTCATAATATATAACCCTAGCTAGTAGCTAGCCGCTTGCAAGATCATAAGATAATACACAAGCAATTAAAATATTGGTTGTTTCAACTTTCAAGTAACATATATTAATATATAATTATCAAGACGCTTTTACATACAAGATTAACTATGTAATGTTAGAAAGTCCACTTTGTAAAGCGACCTGATGATCACTCTCTCCCATTTTATCACGTTATAAAACGGGTTCTGTAACGTTACAATATCAATCTCACACCTGAAACCTCCTCGATCACACACACATGTAATGTGGATCTCGTACCTAAACACTGAAATATAATTTATCTTGGGATTTCTACAGTTTTCAAGCTAGAGTTACAAGTCTTCAGGAGCTTTTTTGTTAAAAAAATATCCAGTACCCATTGTGCATACCTAGCTAGTAATGCTAAATATATTCATTATCTCTGTATGCCTCGGTTTTCAGCAATCGAATCTTCGCTCTCTCTGAATATATACATAGGGAATACTATCTACTTTTCTCATTTGTCTTTCTCACTCATTGCTTGACATGTATATACTTTTCATTTAATAAAAAGCTTTCACTTTTTTGCTGCAAAACTTGTTTACATTTTTACTTCTGATGGCTGCTTCTATCATTTACTTTAATAAGGGGTGAAAACGTAAACAAGCTTTACAGTAAAAAAGTGAGAGTTTTTTATTAAATAAAAAGTGTATACGTGTCAATCAATAAGTGAGAAAGACAAATGGAAAAGGTAAATGGGAAAGGTAGCTAGAATTCCCCATATATACATATAGACATGCATATCAAAATTTGATAATTAATGTATAAACAAAAAAGCAACAAATTAAGTTACAAATACAATATTAGAAACTATCATTTCAATACTTATCTTTATTCCTTTTAAAATCAAAACATTCAATTCTTAGTTGTTAGATATACTGATTCGTCACATATATAAGAACGAACGAATTTCATTCCTCAGTAATTAGTATCAAAAGGTTGGGAATTAAAAGTTCAGATTGTGAAAAATAAAGACATACTGATTAGATAAAGATTGTAATTTATAATTTACCTTACATATATGCAGCTGGTGGTAGCTAGGTAGATGGTAGAACACAAGTTGTACTTCAAAATTCTCACTTTATAAAAACTAATTGTCTTGTTTCATTCACAAAGAGTCAGATCTATATATAGAACTTGTAATTACCCTTTCAAGCTTCTTAATCTGATCATTAATTATTTTATTCCTTCAATCTGCTAATTAGTTTCGAGGACGATGAAGATGATGAAGAAGAAGACAAAGAAAGAGACAACAAGCTACCATGATCTCCTTCATCAGGATCCCTAGTACTTTCCGAACCCTTTTCGAAACCAAGATGATCGATAATGTTTGCTTTTGTTTGCAGAGATAGATTCAAATCTATGTCGGAATTCGAATCCAAATTGGAGATCTTCCTCTTCATGAGCCTGATATTGTTTCCAACTTCATGATCTTGAATCACTTTCCATCCTTTATTATTATTATTATCATGATGAGCAGGCAGTGATGATGATATGTTGTGTTCCAATGTTGATGAGGAGCTTGGTGATCTGCTTTGGCTTTGATGTGTTTTCATCATTTTGTTGTTGTGATTTCCTAAAATTCTCTCAGCCATTGAAGCATAATTAAAAACTCCATGTTTTGCTCTATCAAAAGCAGCATTATTCTCACACAAATCAGCTGGGCCACTGCAAATTTGGTCATGACCATGATCACCATACCTTGAATCATGAATCAAAAACATCTTGTTAATAATTATATTTTATATATTTATATGGAACTGAATATATATAGTATAATTTGACTTAGTTTAGAACTAAAAAAAATAAAGTATGGAATTAAATTGCATTTTTTTTTTGTTTTTACCTTATTAAACAGGAAGAATCAGGAATTTGATTGAAACCTGTCAAAATTATTCCTCAAAATTTTAGACAGACTAGAGTATACATCAGGTTTCAGATGCAAGATTCTTTGTACGTTTTCTGTACAAGATCCTAAATTATCAAACCTAATTATAGCTACAAAAGGGATAATCGGGTCTGATAATCTAGTATCTTGCATGACTATATATATATATATATATTGCCATATATATAAAAAAAAACAAACCCTAAGTGTTTTGTATTAATTCTTCTTCATGGAGGAAAGATCAAAAAAATATATGAATTACCTGGTTGATCCAGGTCATCGATATTCTTGCTTCTGTACATCTAACAAATCAAATTAGAAAAAATGGGTACTTTATAAGTATTCAAATTAACAAATCAATTATTATTATGATTATATATAAATTGAACTTTATCTAATTGAGATATCTGTGAAATACTATATATAAACATCTTACCTGAAGATGACTCTTCACATGAGATATGCTCAGGCCTTTGATGTTCATAAATTGAAGAACCAACTTGGGTGTTGCTCCTGCTCATCAAATAAAAAATATCAAATCCAGTTCATATTCAATCTTTAAAAAGAAAATAATTAAAGAAGAAGAAGTACTCACTCCCTTGCCCTCCTAGTCTTTCTACAGCATGAACAAAGCATAAATGGAGCTCAGGTGTCCACCGAAGCCTCGGCATCTTGGATCGATTGTACTGCCTTGTAGATCCAAAGGAAGAAGAAGAAGGTGAACAATATGCCTTAATATTTTTTTCAAGATGATCATCTTCATTAACTGATGATGAGCTGTTGCTGATGATTGATGATGAGCTCTCTCCAATATGATCTACTGACCTGCAAATAATCTTTTCCACCTTATTATTATAATTATAATAATCTTCACAACTATTATAATCATGATCATCTCCCTCCATGATTTTTCCTGGCTTTAATTTCTTTGCCTCAGATTCTATGAATCGAATGGCTTTTGATCTTTTCTAATTAATGGTCTTTGTCTTTGTAAAGTATATATCAGACTAGATAGATAGGAGACTGAGATTTTTATATATATATATATATATATTATTATTAGGTGCAAACTCCCACATGTAATTTTCGCATGTGGAATTAGGGATGGCAATGAATCAGATTGGGGATGGATCCCCGTATCCATTTGATATATATATATATATCCCTATCCACATTTCTAAGTGAGTAGGGCGGATTCGGATAATCTCCAAATTAAGGTAGAGATATCCGTCTCCACTCCGTCTATATTCTATATTCTATATTCTATATCCGTATATGATGAAAAAAAAAAATGTAAAATTTTATAGTTTACAAGAGAAAAATTTAATTAACATCTGTAATTGTACATTTTATCCTATTTAAAAAGGAGAAACAAATACATTCAATAAAGTACAAATAACATAATTCAATAAACGAAAAAAATCAAATCACATACACTTCACAATTTAATAATTACATAATAAATATTATATATTTTCAAAATATTAAAATTTATAATGGATCCGGATAGGATGAATATCCATAGATGATATCCATCCTCATCCCTACAAATAAAATGGATATTAATATGGTATCCATTTTCATTCCGTCCCTAAAATAATAGTATCCATACTCTTTTTAAATGAAAAGGATTCTTATGGATATCTATGTCTTGTATTTGTGGATAATTTTATCATCCCTACGTGGAATCCCTGATTATGAAACCCTAGCTGGCTCCCTGACTAATATTATTATATGACCTGCATGCATGTATGGATTATTTATGTATGTATAATATATGTATGTATGTGGCCATGTGGGTAAAATATATATATATATATATATTGATGAGTTGGAAAGGAGAACAGCTAGGTGATGAAGGAAATTTTGCAGTTGATTTGAACAACGTATTTTAAACGCTGAATGATATCTTATAAAGAAACGAGTTTAATTTCTTGTTGACAAAATAAGGAAAAAAATAAAATTAAACTGATCTAAGTCAAGCCAATCTATGGCCGATGAGAACATAAATTTTCTACATTCCATGCATGGCCTACTAAAGTTCATCAAAGAAGACTTTTTTACACATTAATTATATATAATTCAAATTAAAGGATTTCTTGTGTCTAATGGTTCATGAGTGGTGAGGAACTGGGGGATCAAATAATTAAAAATAGAGATAAGTAAAAGAAACGAATTTTGATCACATCCCCGCTTAACTCAAGTGATGTAGGAAGGAAAAAATCTCTTAAATTAAGGGAATACACGCGCTAATATAGTGTTTGATGTAAACAAGTCCTGGAAGAATATCATATACTTAATTTTTTATGTATTAAAAAAAAAATACAAGGCTACAATGTAGGTAGGTGGCTGGACAGCTTTCCCGACGAGAATCACGGATCTGTGTTTGTCTGTATTTGAGAAGAATTATGACAACTTTGAGAAGAATATTAACCTAACCACAGACCTCACAGTCTCTTCTGGGCTCCTTTTATATGTATAAAATTTCTCTTCTCACATAAAATTAACTCCAGTCTCTTTGAAATAAAAGTCTAGATAGTCTTCTCTACCCATTGTCATTCACATTATTGTTTAATTATCTGGGTCCCCTTCTCATCACAAAACGTAAATCATGCCCTTGAGTGGACTATCATGATTGTTTTTGGTCTTTGGGTGGGCCACCCAATTAAGAACACAGAAGAACACAGAGAATGTAGGATGAATTTAAGCAGTTTTGAGTACTGTAGCATATATAGTTGCTGATGAGTGGTTATTTATAACTAATTATAAGTTAATTGATGTAATAATGTCTGGCAATTGACTCAATTGGTATATTTTAAGCCCTGTTTGATTTTTTCACTTAACACTGAATGATACTTAGTGTCTGTTTGGGAGAGTTTGTCTACCGATTTAAAGAGCTTTTTTAATTAAAAAAGTTTTTTCAATTTTTTTTTTTTTTTTTTTTTTTTTTTTTGTATCGCTTGGTTCTCACCCAGTAGAGCTTTTAGATGATTAAAAAAACGGTTTTACGTCTACTTGGAGAAGCCCAAATTTAAAGCTTTTCCAAGTAGATCTTTTTGAGTTTTTTTAATAACACTAAAATTTTCAATATAACCCTATAATTTAATATTTGTTAGAGTATTTTGGTAATTCTATCATTAAAAGAGCTATCTCTTTTAATTGACAACCAAACGACCAACAACTTTTATTTAAAAGCTCTACCTCTAAAAGATCTACTGTAAAAAGATCTACTGTAAAAAGATCTACTTGAGAAGCTCTCCCAAACGTACTTTTAATGTGTTCCATTCAGTTATTTTGTTTGATTTTTTAAATATTAAAATCACTTAATAAACCCCTAAAACCATTTGTTTTTAAAGTGAAATTTTTTCACTTTTCACTTAACACAAATCCAGTAAAATTTAATGCAAAGTTTTACTTTTAAAACTATCCTCACTAATTTAATCTATTTTCAAAACTAACCACTTGTTCTGTAATGTTTATTTTATTTTATTTTATTTTATTTTACATGAAATCTATAAATTATATAATTATCCAAGTTTATTCCAAATCAATAAAATAATAAATTCTGAGCCCTTGCCCCCACTTTAACCAAAAAAATTAAAGAATAACTTATACACATGAAGTGGATTGCTAATAAGAACATATTGATGAACTTCATTTGAATTTCATTTTGTCCGTTATATACACATGAAGCAGTCTATTAGTTTTATAATGTCACTAGCTAAGAGCTTTGTAATTATTAGATTCTATACAATAATATAAATTTGAAATATTATTAATAACTAAATAAATTTATTTTAGAATTAATTTATATGTTAGAGTTGTCCGTAATATATTGAAATGTAAATATATAATAAATAATAGTTAGAAGGGCATATATGTAAAAGTATTTTTTTTTTCATACATTTATAACTTTTAAAAAAAAAAAAAAAACAAACAAACAACTTATCATTTATATTCAGTTTCAAGTGGGGAAAAAAAAAAACATGTTTTTTAGTTTTCAGTTTTTAGTTACTATTCAGTGTTCAGTAACATTCAACATTGTTCAGTCTTCAGACAAAAAATCAAACGGGCCCTTAGTCTCTCTCAAGACGTGTTGGAAAAGTTATTAATCCAATGTAATTTTGTCTCATCATCTTAAATTTACTTTGATTTGGGTTTAATTTTCTTAATTTAAAATGGTTAAAACAATTTTGTCACGTCAACTTATAAGTAATTTGAAAATGATGTTAATTTTGATACACGAAATTCATGTAAATCAAATACTATAACCACCCTTTGAATAATTTACTCATTTCAAAACCTACTAGTAAAAGCACTACTGATTTTGTTGTTAATCACGAGAAATAACTTTGTTGATTAGGTCAGATGAGATTTTTCCAATGTTACGATATGTTTTCACATTTACGCTACTGAGGTTGTGGTTTCAAATTTGAGTTATAATCACCTTCTTTAAATCTCGAATCAATCGTAATAATTTATAAAATAAGAATAAAAACCAGATGGGCATATTCATTGCATGAAACCCTATATTCCACCCACTTGTACTCTCAAATATTGGTATTTATGAGGCCCAAAAACCAGCATATACGGTATACCAATGGATTATTATATGTTACCAGAAAACCACGAACTAAAAAGGGCTTCCAATCTACACTTTCTGAGCTCAAAAGTGATCTCATCACAGGAATCTTGTGATAAATCACAGCCGTCCAACAAATGTCATCACTCATCAGTCATACGTTTGAGGCAAATCCTTTAGGAGGGTGTATTCAATTAAGATTTTAAAAGACTTTTAATGACTTTTCTGAAATTAAAAAGTTTAGGTGTATTCAATGTGGACTTTTAACGACTCTATAAAAGTTATGAGGTATTCAATACAGACTTTTATAGACTTTAAAAAAGTCTTTAAAAGTCATGTGGTATTCAATCAAGACTTTTTAACAGTCTATGAAAGTTAGGAGGTATTCAAAATCTCAATGACTTTTAATGACTTTAAAATATCAATGACTTTTAATGACTTTTAATGATTTTTAGTTATAACAAATCTCACAATTTGTCTTCCATTCCTACCAAAGACTTTTAAAAAAAAATTAAAAAGAATTTCACTTTAGAAGAAAAACATAAAACTCTTTGAAAAACATCAACCACCGAACATATGTTTTATTTTCAAATAAAAGCACACTTATTCTTACTAAATTTCATAAATAAAATAAAACGAATAACTTTTAAAATGAATAAACATTATTAAAAAAAAAAAAAAAAAAAAACATACAAACACTAACAATTTATAACAAAAAAAAAATCCTAAAAAATAATATAAACAGTTACTCCATCAACCAATTAAGGAAGAGAGATTTATTTATTTATTTATTTATCTATATTTTCAAGTCTTTTAAGTGGTGGAATGGTCTTCTTCAATTTGCCTAACTACCATATTATAGATGTCCAGAAAGAGAGATAGCTAGTTTCTTTTTCGACTCTGCTTGTTGTGTTTGGAGTAAAATCAATGTGGTTTTTGAATTGTTATTTACAATGATTTTTTTTTTTTTTTACTATTTTTCAAGGCAATAAATTATGTTTTTTTAGTTGTTAATTGATTGTATTTATTTATTAACAGAGTTTGGTGTTGTAACAACTACTATGTAATATTTTTAAAGTGCATCAAATTTTACGAAGACAATCCAAATAGTAATGTGTCTTTAGAACTTTCTTTGTTTGTATTGCTTGACAGTGTATGATTTTTAAGAGATATAAGCAACCAAACTTGAAGGCCATTGCTTTTTTTTTTTTGAACTACACCAAAATTACTATTTTGAATCATATCAAAAGTTAGTATGAATTTGTTGCCTTAAAAAGCTGTCAACAGTTTGGTATTTTAGGAACATATGCTCCTTAGTACAACAAAGAAAATATTATTTTTAGATGTCAAAAAGTCAATGAAAGTCTATTGATTGTCTTTAAAAGTCCATCAATGTCTTTGAAAGTCTTTAAAATGAATGTATATAAAAGTCTATGAAAGTCTTTCATACTTTTATAAAGTCTATAAAAGTCATTAAAAATCCTTAAAGTCTACAAAAGTCATTCACTTAAAAAAAGTCTTTAAAAGTCATTTGAAATCCTAATTGAATACACCCTCCTTAGACTTTTCTTCCAAAACCAAAACATGTTAAATGTAATTCAATATTTGTTTATTTTATATCACTATCTTTATTGCATTCAACTTGTCGGTCTGTTGTGATCATGTTACGTGATAGACGTTCAATCAGTTCAATCCTCGTGTTCAAATCGATGTATGGTTAGATGTTGAATTTTAAGTTGATATAACACTACCCACCTAAAATAACGTAAAGAGAGGGGAAGAAAATTTGAATGCAAATGAAAATAAGCTTGTGGAAAGGGATTTGTTTTGTTGTTGAAAATGTGAAGATAATTAAATAAAGGGTTGGAGGGGCTGACAGATACAGGCCTCAAGAACACAAACACACCCTGTAAAGTCAACTCCCAAAGTTTTACTTTTGTTTTGTGATCCTTTTTAATGTGAACCTTTTTTATTTGAACCATTTTTTTTTTTTTTTTTTTGTCAGCATGTCTGTCTTGTCTCTTGTCTTTCTTATCTTATCTATCTGAATATATATAAAAACAATAATAAAAATCATGTGCGGTATGATCATTCACACACTGTTGCAAAAAGTGCTAGGCGCTAATCAACGTCCCCCTACCTAACGTCTAGCCCACCTAGTCGAGGACTAGACGGCTGGTCTAAAGTCAGCCGGTGACAGAGTAGCAGTCGGCCAACAATTTTTTATTATAACCGAATAAATATTCATACTACTTCATATATTGATCCTTAAATTGAAATTTAAATTTAAATTCCAAAAAACTCAATATTGAGAATCAAAATCCATAAACAACTAAATAAAATATAACTCAATCAAATTCCATCCAAAGTCAATAAAAAAAAAATAATAAAAAAAAATAGTTAGCTTAATCAATCAACGACAACTTTGACCGACTAAGCTGATTAGACGGTTTACCGTCTAGTCGCAGTGGTGGACTGCCGACTAGAGACTAGGTAGCACCTAATCGGGGACTTTTGCAACACTACAAATAGGATCATCGACTACGTAGTATTAGAGAGGGGCCTGCACACTCTCCCAAAAATACATGTCACGTTGTAATTTTACATAATGGGCTTCATATATTAAGGAGTTGATCCCGCGTAAAAAAAATAAAAATAAAAAGTCTGGCAATTCCGTATCTGAAACCTATATCATCATGTCTTGTACAATACATGCCAGCATGAAGGAATGGCATGGCATGATTCAAAGCTTTCAAGTTTGACCCATTCAAGTATATCTTATCAATGAAAGGTTGTTTGCGATTTTAGTGGAGCCACGTAAATTATAAATTATGATGTTTTTGGCATGACTTGTGTTAAAATAAGTAAGTTTAGTCCAAATTATTCTTACATATATACCTTCCAAAAGTATCAAACTATCGACAACAATTGAACAAATCAACATCATAAGAAGATAAACATAAACACATCACTAGAACAGAAAAAGACGAAAAAAGAAAAAAGAAAAAAAAGAAGTGAGAGTATAAGAACAGGTATTTTCGGGCACATAAAATACAAGAAATATCACCAATGACGCGATTAAAATGACAAGTAATGTATGTCGTGAGAACTGAACGTTATATGGATAAATACCCGACAAAATTCATCAAATGCAAACAATATGATACGCATGATATGGTATTTTGATTTATTCACCAAATAATAAATTGATGTTTACATCAATACATCAACTTGTACAAATAAAATAACACGCAATTGAATAAGCAGACATTTCTAACAAGTTTACGCGGACATAATACGAAATATAAATGAATGGACTTTCCGAAGAGTTTGCGTAAACAGTATAATAATCTAGAATAACAAGTTTGGAAATTAGACTAATCAATCAATCATTTCATCAACAGCCTTGTAAAAAGGGCCAATACATTTATCCGATACGGCTGAGATACCATATTATTTCTTTCTATCCTCATGAGTCATAAATCCATGCTTTTTTGAACTTCTTGTCTAAACATAGAATATTACATTTAAAGTGAAAAACAATTGCTGTTTTAACTGAGGAATCCAGCAAAAAAAAAAAAAAAAAAAAAAAGAAGGCAAAATCGCCAAACAGCTAAAACAAATATTAAATCAATTACCTGAAATGAGTCAAATGACAGATTTTGTTTCACCTCAAAAGGTGTCGTACCTCAGGATATCGATACAAGATATTCCAAATTCTATCACGGACCAGATATGCTAATCTGAAAGCCACTCTTTCCATTGTCATGATCAAATTTTTTCATTATGTAGCAGTAGTTAACCTGACAACAAAATCAAGCATTTCGATTAAGGAAGACTGTGACTGGATCTAGTTAATACAAGTAGGCAAATAACTAATCTTAAGAAAAGGACAAAGGAAAAAATGAACACTATAATTGCCCAAAACAGCTTCATATCTCAAATTGATGTTGGATTAGATATGACCCTGACATAGGCATTCTCTATAAGCTCAAATTTAATAAAATAAAAACAGCTCACCTCCAAGCGAAATAGATTGGTGGGTAAAACAATGCCAGCTCCCACAGAACTGCGGAAGGACTCCAAAAACTTTGGCAAAGATAGATTCCGATACTCGTTCTCTGTTAACTTAGCAATGTTCCCGGCACATGCAAAGAGATGTCCATGAATTCCTTTTTCTTTAAAAAACTTCAGTGGAAAATCAAAAGAAAGATCTGCAAAAGCAGAAACTGCAAGGTCTCCTCCAAGAAAATCCACTCCAGTAGGGTCAGCATTTTCATCATTGGAATTGCCTCTCATTTGCCTTCTTGATTCTGTAGGGCCCATTCCCCTCGTCTTGAATCCCCATAATGCCGTTGGCCCTCCCAAAGTACAAACTGGAGATAAATTGCCACCCAAGAAGAATCTCTCAGGCAGGGATGAAGACATGCTCAAGAATCCTCTTCCTAATGGAACAAGAACACCACTAGATACCCCAAAATTCAGTGCAGCATGATAAAAACCAAAGGGGACAGCATAACGGAAATCAAACTCCTGTTATAATAAACACAAGTGAAAATATTATCAACAAGGTTAAGGCAGAAATATGATCAAACAACTATAATCCATACCATGATACCACAAAGCCAATGACCTTCCGAATAATGTTAATATCAATCCATTCTATGATGATAGTAGCAATTCAGGCAATGACTGGACCTCATAAAATTCATTACCGACAATGAAGACCCTCGGAATCGTGACTTAATCACCAAAATAAAATAAAATAACAGGCACAAAAAAAGTAGATAGTATTATATTTTCTTTTAAGTGATTTAGTATTTAATTCTCCTAACACCTGAATAGAGATATTATACCAGAAACTTAGAGCATTCCCAATATCATCAAAGGAACCATCTTGCTGCCATTTGCAAGTTGAAGCCTTGAAGGGTTAATTTAGGTAGTCTAAATCTGCTATGTTGAGTAAACCGTAGTGATTTTCATTCTAAATCATAACTATAAACCTCAGAACTGATGTAGTTTGAGTCAAATTAAATAAAAACGAGAAAGTTGGATGAAAAAGTCACAAACAGTGGTTCTAACAACAGAAATATGGTGCATCAAGAATTACACTGTCAAATGACTCAAATCATAATGTCAATGTCAAATATACTACACATGCAGAAATAAGACAGTGGAACAATAAAAAAAACAGTACTAGCTGAAAATAATATCATGCAGGAACAAGAAAGAGCACAACTGTTAAACCTGGCGTAAAAATCGTAAGCTCCGGCTATCAGGTGAAAGCCCACTAACTTGAGTAGTAGAAACAAAAGCATGTCCTCGAGTTGGTCTCACAGTAGAATTTCTCTTGTCAAACTTAAACGTATACTTTAAAGAGGAAAGAAGATTATGTCCAAGTTGCCTCCTTATTGACATAGACGACATCTGAGATGGATCTGTCAATGTTCGCCATGCAAAATTGTATGCCAAATCATGACGTTTGCTTGAAAATAAGCCCAGAGAGAGGCCTAATGATTGCTCTTTGTAAGATGAAAATTTTAACCAATCTTGGGATAGCATTGATACTCGAGCCATCACAGGAGTCACCAGACCGTCAAATCTGGGAAAACATACACCAGCACTTACCTCTGCGGAGCGGTCAAAGCCATAAGCCAAAGTTCCATCCCACATATCCCCATAACCAAACAAGTTTTTGTACTTGAGTGATCCTTCAACTGTCGAAGATTTAGCCTACGAAAGTATAGTGTAATACAGATTCAGAAAAGATACGGGAGGTAACATACTCATATAGAATATTTGGTAATCAGGAATCAGAGCATATATATGCATAGCTTTTTAAACAGATGCTTGTTCACAAAAAAACTCTTTAAGACATTAAGGCTAAGCTATATGCAAGAGTGCACCGAAGTAGTTACCATGAAGTAGTCAGGTACTTGAGGAAGGCCGAGAGGCCCAAGACAACTACGTCTCTCTATACAAGGCATGACACAGGTGTCAAATAGTCAACATACACACTTTTACGGTTATCTCGGTCAAAATTTACATATTCACACATTTCTTTTTTATACCCAAAACTCCCCCAACTTACTTTTGTTTGCAAGGTTTTAAACTTAGTACTATCAAACTCGACAATCTTACTGGGTGGGAAACTCGTGGATATGATGTTCCAAATAGGTGGTCTAAAAAAATATTTAAACTCCAGATCTCTTTGTTGAGACCAAAGGTCTTGTCACCCAACCCACCCTTGGGGTTATACTCACTCAAATTACAAAAACTCAGTACCAACTTATTCTACAATCTACAGCTTGCAATATGCAACTTTCTACTGAAGTAGTTGTCACATGGATTAGTCATGGCCTCAAAGCATACAAGGGAATTGTGCCTTCATAGTATCTGATCTTTATAAAATTGTAAATATCATAGAAATTATCAAAACATTTTCATAATTTGAACGAATGCCTATATTCTTCAAGTAATAGAATTAACCTCCTGTTATAATCACAACCTTTTGCACACTAGACTGACTCAAGGAATATCAAAAATAAAATATAATTCTGAAAGAGGACAAAAGTATCAAATCACAATCCAATCCTTATTCTATTGACATTATGCTTATACGATCTAAATGGAAAGAAAATGGATTAAAGTTATGCATCCCCTTTCACAAAAAGTCACCATAAGAATATACTCTTTCAATCGCACGGCATTAATCATTTTGCATGGTTGAAACTCTTACCAGACTGATTCAGTTTATATAGATAGTTGAGATTCAATAGTCCATGGTGTGACCAAGACTTAGACATAGCGAAGATGAGTATCTCCAATACATGTGCACCCTAAGGCTTTCCACTAAGTTGGATAATTGAGATATCGTTTGAAAATACTATGAATTTATAAATGGAGAAACTGATTACAAGTTCGCACTTTAACTAACCAAATACATAGCCATAGTGTTAGTATCTACACGACTCAATTCTTCAATGTAATGACTGCACATGACTTTGACTAGGACATTGTTTGTTCACATTTCCCTAAAATTTCTCCACAACCAAATGTACCATCATCCAGCCTATTGAATCACGGAAGCCTAATATCACCAATGTCACATCAAAAACTACACAACTCGACCAATTCAGAACATATAAATACAATTCCCCTCCACATTCCTAATTTCTCCAACACATCATCAGCTTCATATATCATGTAGCAGCAATGCCAAACGTAATCTGATCCCCACACCTCCAACTTACAATGAACAATATATAACCAACACTCACATTGCGTATAGCACAGTTTTCCTCTTCAATTTCCCCCAAATTTCTCAACAACCAAACACAAGCACCATTTGATTCATAGCATATCAGCACATCCCTAAAGCAGTACCTCCACTCCCAAACTAACACAAATTATATGGATAAACAACACATATACATGATAATACACATTACACATCAAAAACTTAGATAGTATATCACATTTTTTCAGCCTATATGTTGCTCTTTTAATTCACCAAAAACATTATGAGCTTATCATATACCTCTCCTTTCGTGTAAGTTCCAATTTGACCTGTGAACGGTCTTTTAGTCTCCACGACCTCCACAATCACATTCGTGGTACCTGGAAGCTCCGGTGGGCCTGCATCGAGCGTGATGTTGACCGAGTCGAAGCACTCGAGCTCTCGCAGCCTGAAATTGGCGACACTCGCGGCCTCGATGATCTCCTGCATCGAACTCGCGTTCCTGATCGCCTCCAATTCGGCTTCGATCAGTTTCTCCTTGGTCTTGGTGTTGCCTTTCACGATCACGTTATGGACGCGCAGCGGAACGGCGCCGGTCCGCATCCGCCGGAAAAGGTTATCCATCTTCGCCTTGGCCGCCCGTACTTCCGTCTCGCGATTGCCTCGCACCTTCGGTGGGGCACCGTCGGAGTCGTCTTCGAGCTCGTCGTCATCTTCTTCTTCTTCTAGGTCTTCTTCGTCTTCCTCTATTTCGTCATCGGAGATAATCGGGTCGGGTTTCTCGTCCGGGTTGCCCATTTTAGTTGTAAAAATAAAAAATAAAAAAATAAGAGGCGCAACTGAGAAGTGAATAGAGTGTGTAGAGAGAAACGGCGGGGGTTTTGAGTGGAGATTTAGCAGAGACAGAGCGGAGCAGTATGATAAGCAGGCCAGGACGGTGTATGCCGTGTATCGTACTAATTTATTTTGCTATGGTGTCCCTGTATTTTAGTGTTTTTACGTATTCTATACTTTAGTTTTACAAATTAACAGAAATTGAATCTTTTCTTCTTCTTTTTTTCCTGTAAAATTTCTATATATCCCAAATATTATACGGTCACATATAAGTATAACAATTCAATTTACATATATCCCTTCAAAAAAAATTCAATTTACATATTTAATTCGGATTTGTAGGAGGGTGACATAACACAATTCAAATCCACAACCTTAATGAATAAGTATGTATAAGAGGCATACCACCAAGCAAACCCCATCTCGTTATTCAATTCACCTATTCAATTTCAAAAATGTCTTACAAATCCATTAATGCCCATTAAAATGTTTATTTAAAAAGTTCCTTATAAGAATAACAAAAGAAATACATAAATATAAAAAGAGTGATGTTTAATTAGCCTAAAAAACCAAAATCCATTAAAATGATGTAAGATTTGATATTGAGATCTTGACTATGACAAGTCATTTGTCATATTACCTTAAAAAAAAAAAAAAATGAGTAATGTCACATTGTTGATATAATAATACATCTAATGATTCTTAATTTTTTTTTTCTTAATAAATTCTCTCTACTAATAATGTTTTGTGCAATATTCCAATAAATTTTAGGTCTCAATCAAACAATTTTGAGGTCCTAATCTAATAAATGAATTTGAGATTACTTTTCACATTTGTAAGAAAATCCTTTAATATAGTTTTTATAAATAGTGCTGGTATGGGGTTTTAGTGTGAGTATATATATATATATATATTTATATAAGAAAAGACTAGTTTTAATCCAACGATTATCTTTTTAAGGACAAAATCATGAAATCCAATAATCAAAATGGACAACACCTCGTGTATGGGCAATATGGCGACATTATATAGATTGGAAAATTTTGACATTGAAAATAGAAGCTAGAAAAAGGGCACAAAAAACACATACCACCATCGACTGAGTGGACAATGCCTTGTGGGTGGTGGCCTCATACGCATACAATACAAAATTTTGGCATCAATTCAAAAAAAAAAAGAAAAATATAACATCTATAATAATAAACGCCATGGATGATGCCACGTGTCAAACAATAGTGCATAGAGACTCAAAATTTGTGTCTGAGTGCGTACACATAAACAATAGGCTCCAAATTCAAACAAGCGCCATCGACACACAAAATTCAAAATCAGGTCACTGTCAAAACTTCACCATCTTCAAAATCCAATCTTCATTTTTTTTTTCCTCACAAAATCATGGCCAAAAACGACACCGTATTCAACGGTTTTCTCTCTTCACTGATCCAAGATATCAAATCCTACTCTGGCACCGATCCTCTCCTCCCTTGGCTCCGGTACCCAAATATTTTATTTTATTTTTTTAAGTACTTGTATCTACGAATTTGTGTATCATATATTTTGCGATTTTTGTTTTCTTCTGATTCGCGAAACGTGAAACTCAATTTTTTGGTTGATAGAGGGATCAAGAAAATGAAGGAGACACTGCCGTCTGATGTTTTGAAGGATAAGCTGCCTCGGTTTCTGCAGAAATGTACTCGCAGTTTTGAGTCCGATCGCCGTTACAAAAACGACATGCGCTACCTTCGCGTCTGGCTTCAGTTGGTAATCTGATAGAACTCGTTTTCTCGTTTTTGGTTATTTTCAACGATTTTGAATATGGATTGGTCTGTCTTCATGTTTAACTTATATTGTGTGATTTTAGAGTCACAGTTTTTTTTTGCTGAGAAAATGGTTATCTTCTGATAATTTTTACTCACTGTTTTTATTTGTTTATTTATTATTATTTGTTTAATTTTTTGTTTTTAGTTACAGTCTTGTGATAATATTTGAGAGTGAGTTCGTTGTCATTGTTTGGTTGATGAGAAAATAGTGATTTCTAGACAATGTGATCACATTGGTTGTTGGTTTCTTTAGTTTTTAATCCAATGTTTGGTTTGTGAGAAAATAAATGAAAAAATAGCAAACTATATCTCCCAGTTTCTTTCCATGATTTTGAATGAGAGTTGTTCTGCTTTTCTGTTTAATTTTTTGTCTTGTAATTTTGTAGTCACATTTTGCTTGCTGGGAAAATGGTGATCTTGTGATAATTTGATAGCGAGTTTGTTAGTTTTCGGCTGTTCATTGTTTGGTTGGTGAGAAAAATAGTATTTTCTAGATGATGTGATTGATTATTGGTTTCTCATTTTTTTTGTTTGATTTCTCATCCATTGTTTGGTTTGTGAGAAAATAAATGAAAATGTAGGAACTATTCTGTATTATCTTATCTTCTTTTTGTTCTTTTGAGCTGTTTACTTCGGCGGAACTGATCAATTGAAGAGTGAATTTAACTAGGGTAATGGAATGTAGCAGTGGTTTTTATTTTAATTTGATTTGCTTGTGTGCATGTTTGAGAATGAGTAGATGGATTTTGTGGGTGATCCGAGAGCGTTATTGAAAACCATGGAGGAGAATCACATTGGGGTGACACGGTCTTTGTTCTATCAAGCCTATGCTCTATTTTACGAGAAGATGAAGAAATTCGAGGATGCTGAGAAAATGTATCATCTGGGAGTGCGAAAGTAAGTCATGTTACACCATTTTAGCAATCCGTCAGTACCTCAAAATATATATTCAAGTAGTATTTATAGTAGACTAGTCTCACAGAAAAAAAAAAAGAAAAAAAAAAACAAGTTTCCCAAGTAAAAGTAGTATTTACTATGAGTAGAAGAAGAAATTTGAGGATGTTATAAAACGTATTATCTGGGAGTGCGAAAGTAAGTCATGTACATCATTTGTTCAATCATTCTACCTCAAAAAATATGTTTCAGTGGTATAGTAGATTAGTGACTAGTCTCCAAGAAAGAAACAGGTTTCTTGAGTACAAGTATTTAAAATAAATTTCAGGAGTTTGAATCCTAGATTGTAGGCCTATTCTGGAGATAAGTGGCCTCCAAGGATCTCCATCATGAAAAGATCACATACACACACACACACACACACACATATATATATATATATATATTTGTCTGGTTTTAGTATTGAGTGGTACATGATTTCTATATTTTGGAAACCTAGACTAGAGCTTGATCAGCTTCTATCAACTGTTGAACAGCCTTGCGGAGCCAGCTGATGAGCTGCAGAAATCATATGAGCAGTTCCTTCATCGAATGGAAAGACACAAGAAGAAGAGAATCCAGGTAATTTTTATTTTTATTTTTTTCAAAATGTGTTTATTGTCAAAGAGATTTTGGTTATCTAATTATAGGCAGATCGCCTGCACAGCTGCAGGAGCGGAGAACCTCCAGGAGGCCTCTGTCTTCTATGAGCATTCCTCTCCATTCCAATGAGGCAAAAGAAAACAGTGAAAATATATGCCGAGCTACAGAATCCCAACATGAGGGATCATCATCTGAAACACTACCTGATGAAAATAATGTGGGGATGAAGAAGATACTGAAGGAAAACTCTCAGAATGTGAAACCATTAGTAGAACCTAATCAAAATAAGGATTCAGCAACTTCTTTTAGTATTGGATTAGGTAGCACAAAAAGGGAACATGTATGTAGTACTGGAAGTATATCCGAGCAACAGGTGAATTCAAAGAGAGAATCAGAATCTAGAACGTTTAGAGGTGAAGATACAATGGTTGCGCGGTTTGTTGACACTGCCATTGTTGGAAAATCTGAAATAGAAGATGCCTGCCATCATGGACTGGTAGAACCTACAATAAACATGAAAGAGGCCATGAATGCCATTAATGACATGTTTAGGGAGCCTCTAGATACAGCTCCAGTTGGAAGGAGATCACACAGAAGCCAAAAGAAAGAAGATAGAAGTTTTGACAATGGATTTAATGTGTTCATTGATGAAAATTTGGACAATCGAGGTGGATCACTGGAGAGGAAAGAAGAAAAACTTGTTTCACAGCCACAGCATAGCAGCACTCAAAATTGTGAACGTCACCAAGAATCATTCAAAATATATGTCGATGGTGAAGAAAGTGATGAGAATGAAGGCAGAAAAGATGAGGAAGAGCACTTAGAGGAGAAGGAGGTTCAAAACTTGAGACGAGGCTCTAGTTCATCTTGTAGACATTTAAATGGTTTTGTGTTCCCAAGTCCAAAGGATGATCTCCCTTCTGAAAGTTCTGATGATCCGGATGCAGAGAATTCACCTCCAATCAAGCTTAGAAGAGAGGATACTGTTGTTCGTAGGTTTGTTGGGTCAGCCATTTTAGATGAGCCAGAGGTTGAAAATGTTTGTCACCATGGCTTAGTAGACCCCACGATCAACTTGAAGGAGGCTATGAATGACATCAATAACATGTTTGGAGAGCCAATAAATTTTGTGAGGGCCAAGAGGCCAAAGAAGCAGGACAAAGCACCAGTTAAAAATCAAGATCCTGGTGGGTTTTTAATCCTTCCCGATGATGACTTGGAAACTCAACGTAAAGCTCCACGGAAGTCATCCAACAAATCAAGTGATAGCGATTTGTTTGAGCCAACTGTTTTTACAAAGGAGGCTTTGGATGATATAAATAAGATGTTTGGAATGCCATTGGACTTCTAGGAAAAAGGTAAGTTCCACTTGGGTGCTGCAAAAGTTTCAGGTTGGTAGCTGACACATTAATTGATTGTACTGTCATCTGATCTGTTCATATGCTTGGAAATTGAATCAGCTATCATGCTTGTTTGTTTGGAAATCTTAAAATGTGAGTTTAGTGTCTGCTTTTTGTGGTATTTGTCTCCTAATCCATGTCAAAACTCAACCATTTTCTTGTGGAAATCTTAGGATAGAGTATAATGAACAAATAACTGAACAAGAATCTTATCAAAAGAACAAAATGCTGCACTGAAGCAGAATTCAATATCATCAAGAATTAGAACCAATTGGCAACACAAATTATTAGACACTGTTAAACAAACATAATAGGCAACAAACAAGAACCGAAATTAAGACATAGATTGATCATAAGTTGAGAAAATCCCAGTTGTAACTTTAGTAGTGGCCTTTAGGAGGGCAATCTGTTGGACGGAAAGCCAAGGGGCCTGCAGCATAGATTGCAGCCTCATAGTTGCTTCCAACCAATTTTTTCTTCTCGAAACGTAGGGGGGCACCATACATTCCATTGTTAATGTTAGATATAAGGCTGCAGTTTTCAAGAGGAGATGAAACCAATCTAACATGGCATGATTGAAGGGGATGTTCCCATATACAACTGTTCATCTTAAAGCCTTCAAGTTGTGCATAGAAGTAACCATTATCATTTGTCGAAAAAGCCTTGTAGTAACTGATTTGATCTTTGCCATTATTGCAGATTACACTGACTTTAGCCGAAGAAATCGGCTTGGCCTCGGACAAAGACCAACTTCCAAGGTACTTACAGCTCTGGCAGTACACCATTCCCTCCACAACCACATCAACTTTCTTCTCTACTGTTGGTGTTGGGACATATCCCTCAGCCGAAACCGAAGCAAAGGCCAATGAGAAGAGAACCAGGAGAGCTGAGATGACAAGCACAAGATGGTTTCCTGCCATTTTTCTCTTTTGTGCGTGATTGGATTTGGAACTCTTAATACAAAAGGTATGTGAATTCTGAGATGAAGATACATTGAATTGAGTGGTATATATAGTTTGTTGTTGTACGCAAAATATTTTTGTGATTTTGAAAGGTTCTTTTTATTATGGACGTGTAGGCTACTAAGAAAACATGTCAATGACTTCCATTGCACCAAAATTGTTGTTTACGTGAAGGCCACTCTCCTTATAGTATTGAAATATTATTGGATTCCTTCTCTTTATAAATTATAATATGAGAATGTCTGAGAAAGAAAGATTATATAATATATGATGACTTTTTTCTTTTGTTATTATTATTGTATTTAGGTCAATGATTCAAATTAATATATTAATATCGGTTATTGTATGTAAATAGAAATAATCTATAATACATTTGATATACCTTCTATCTTTCATTCAATTCATGTTATGTGGTATGTGAATTAATGTAATCGATTAATCATATTACTATAACATAAATTGAATGAAAGATGTCCGGTGCATTAAATGTATTATCGATTTTCTACCATTCAGTAGAATTATAAGAAACTAGTTGCCGTTTATTTGTTTTTGTTTATTTAAGAACACCCCTTGCCGCTTATTTGTTTTTGGTTTTTTAAGAACACCCATAAAACATCGTTGATGCACGAATAATAACTTTAAAAATATATTCAAAATCCATCAAAGCACTTTTTTATTGGAAGAAAAAATAATGCTCTACATAGCATCAAAAGTACTTTTGTGCCAACACCAAACAGGTTATCACGTAGAAGTGATTTTGACAACAAAAAAAAAATTTGCTGTGAAGTAGCAGTGCTTTTTAGAAAATCTTTCCCAAAACTGATTGTAAATTTGTAACTCTAAATGATATCAACTTCTCAACTACTCTTTGATAATGCAAAAAATATCTGGTTCGTGATGAAACAGATAATTTTTAATTTTTAATATATTTTTTTTAATAAAACAGATAATTCCTCTCCAAACAAAAATTCCACACTTGATAATTTTTAATAAATATCTGGTCTGTGATGACCGGACAAATTTGTTTACAGTGAAGTGAATGACAGCAATGAAGAACATCAAGAAATTGATTGAGAACTTCAACATTATATAAGCAAAAGAAAAATTGAAATAAAGTGGAATAAGGATGTGTACATCCTACATACTTTATTTTATTTTTTTCTTTAATAAAACTAAAGTCTTCTTAAGGGATGAGCATTTAGGGAATGGGGATCCATAGGATCCATAGGTACCCTCTTCCCCACTTTCAAATCCCCCCCCCATTTCCTCATTTGGGGAAAGGTTGGGGGAGGTCCCCCCATCACCACCCTCATATCCTTGTTTTTCCTTGTTTCCTCGTCTTTCCCATTTCCTCTATTTAACTAAAAATTATATATTAGGAAAACACAAAATCCATCATTAATTCAAATACAAAATAAAATCCATTACAAATTCAAAAGATGTATATATACTTAGTAAAATAGAAGAATAAAAATATTTATTATATTATATTATATATAATGTTTGGGGGAATTGGGGAAACGGGGATGGGGGCACCTCCCATCCGGCGGTGGCCAAAGCTTTTATATTTTTTAATTTTTTTTTGTTGAAGAGATATTTTTTAGTTTTTTAATTTTTTATTATATCATTATTAAATATAAGGGTAATATTGTCTTTTAATAAAATAGTGAGGATGTTTTGGACATTTCTAAAGTAAAAATTCAGCTCCTGCTTCTAAAAGCAACCCCGCGGCCCTACCCAACTTATCAAAAGCTGATTATTGGAGAAGCAAATTGTGAAATAAGTTGATTTTGGAAAGTTTACCGAACACCCATTTTCTCAAAACTTGATAAATAAGTTATTATTTCTCAAGAAAAAGCAAATCCCAAACATAGCTTTAGTATAGTGATTTTTTTTTTTCCGTATGTGTTTCCTGGGATCAAAAATTTAAATTGTTCATTTATTTCCTGAATCTCTTCAACCAAATTAAGTTTGTTCTTGCTTTGGAGATTAAGAGTTCATCGGGGTCATTTCCTTCTGTGTTTCTTCTTTCAATTTCCTGATGTTTGGTTTAAACAGGTAAACAAAGTAGTTTTTTTTTTTTTTTTTTTTTTTTTAACAGCATATCCATTATATCCATTACAAATGGTAAAGCCAAACACACACACAGATCCAAGTCAAGACACAGCAGCAGGTCGAAGAAGAACCACAGCCAAGCCACAAAGCAAGCAACAAAACCTACAAAAGAACAACCAAAACAGAGACCAGACAAAAAGAGGCACCAAAGTAGATGAAGTTGATATCTGGTAAAGCCAAAAGATGGAACTCAGAACGGGGTCCGATTGATATGTGCACTTATTTGTGCTCGGCAGCCTTTCAGATTGTTAGGGAGTCTTAGACTTGGTCAATTAATAGTTAGGATAAAATAAGTAGTGGTCTTTGTGTCTGTTGTTTATAACCAACGTGCTGGAATGCTGCACCATTTTGCGTGCGCCCCCCCCCTCAAAAAAAAAATAAAAAATTCCACACTTATAATTTTGGTTAATTAGCACTGATACCCCTGAATTATAGCCAAAAAAAAAAAAGTATAAGGGGTATAGTGTACATTTTAAAAGTGTTTAGGTGGCATTAGTGCCAATTAGCCTAATTTTTAATAAATATCTGGTCTGTGATGACCGGAAAAATTTGTTTACAGTGAAGTGAATGACAGCAATGAAGGACATCAAGAAATTGATTGAGAACTTCAACATTATATAAGCAAAAGAAAAATTGAAATAAAGTGGTATAAGGATGTGTACATCCTACCTACTTTATTTTATTTTTTTCTTTAATAAAACTAAAGTCTTCTTAAAGTCTTCTTAGAAGACTAGGGATGAACATTTAGGGAATGTGGATGTACATAGCCTATAGGTACCCCCATCCCCACTTTCAAAACCCTCCCCTATCCCCTCATCTCCCCCCCCCCCCCCCCCCCCCCCCATTTCCTCATTTGGGGAAAATGGGGATGGGGGAGGTCCCCCCATCACCATTCTCACTTCCCCATTTTTCTTCTTTTTCCCCGTTTTTCCATGTTTCCCCGTTTCCCCCCGTTTTACCTATTTAACTAAAAATTACATATTAGGAAAACACAAAATCCATCATAAATTCAAATACAAGATAAAATCTATTACAAATTCAAAAGATGTATATATACTTAGTAAAATAGAAGAATAAATATATCAATAATGCTAAACATTTTACCTAAAATCCCACTACATGTGGCATGTGAGGTGTCAAATTGTGAGTGAATACATATTAATGATGATTTATCTCACATATCTCATGTATCCACTCACCATTTGACACCTCACATACCACATGTGGTGGGATGAAAATGGTGGAATTTTAGGTGGGATGTGTAGCATTACTGTATATATATTATTGATATACAGCAATGCTACACATCCCACCTATAATCCCATCATTTTCATCCCAACACATGTTGCAGTTGAGGTGTCACTTGTTGATTGGACAAACATTAATTGGTGAGTGAATACATATGTAAGAGAGATAAGTATCAATTAATGTGTATTCACTCATCAAGTGCCACTTCAGCTGCCACTTCAGCTG